>SSNU01000182.1:11847-68447 GCA_012064415.1 Gyrodactylus bullatarudis
AATAAAAAGTGAACCACATATTTTTTCGTTTTGATTTTCAATGAAAAATAGTATTTTTACCTTTATAGGGAAATATACGATGATAGAAAAATTCATTCAATTATTATTTGATAGAAAATTTTCTTGTGCATCCAACAGTGTTAATTTGAAAATAATATTGTTTAAAATAAATCGAGAATTTAGAATATTTGAAGTGGCCCACATATTAATTTGACCACTATACAATTACACTACATTAATACTCCATTTTCTATGTGAAATAAAATGAAATGAAAAATTTATTGAACAACACATATGTTCTGCTTTACAACTTTCATTTTCACATAGAAAAGTTGATAGAAATTAATCTTCTCACAAAATATGTATAAAAATTTAATATTTATAACTCTATGTTTTTATATCTGAATAATAAAATGAATGCATCTTGTAAATAAATGTTTTTTTCTTTCTTTCGTTGATAAAGAGTTTACATATATGATAACTAATACCAAAGCATTTGTAATTTACGGTCAGGCATTATACCTTATGAAGATAAATAGTATTTTGTAACAAACTGTTCATTACTTTATAATATAATTATATATATATATATAATATATATATATAATTATAATAAGATAGAAAGAATTATTATTCATCTATCACTTTTTTCCTTGGTCTTTCTTTTTCATGTCTAGCATAATACCCCTTATTTCTACTAACCACTTTGTTTTCTTATAGATTTGAATCTAAGAAGTATTTTGTTTACATTTTTAATATCTGTGATTATATGAGTCAAGTATCGTCCTACCTACTTTTTCATATTCACTTTGTTTTTGAATCATTATTATCAGCGTATTCATGACATGTACTTCAGTTAAAATGTTCTTCGTCAAACTATTCTACGCTTCAATGAATTTCACACCTGACTTTTCAAAAAATCTTAACTAATATGTTGCTTAATAAACAATACATATCATGCATTGACCTACATTGTTGATCAAACATGCTATGCCCTCAGCATTCAGTGGACTGCGAACTTTATCAAAGGGTTTTGATATTTCTAAAATCTGATAGGATGTTCTACGGGGGCAAAATGTATTTAGTTCTATAAAAATAATTTCCATTAAATTAATCTGTAGTATTCGAAATGGATTATATTGAAATGCAAACTAAGTTCAATGAGCAGGTTGCCAATCTTCATCGTAGTGATAACTCGAGACGTTATGGGGAAGATCAATACGCTGATTTAGTTAAAAGAGTTAAAGAATCAAAGTTGCCTGAGAAGAAGAACAAAAATCTATACAGACTGTCCTGACACTGTGATGTCCGAATTGTAGATGATGTTGAAAGAGTATATCGTCGATCTGAAAAATACCCTGATGGCCTAATGTATCTGATGGAAGGGGAAATATTTTCTGTTATACACGAACTTCACACGAGTTTGGGTCATTACAAGCGAGATGCGTTGAAAGCTCAAATCAACAGAAAATATTTTAATATAACTTACGACCACATAATAATCAGACTTTGTCTCTCATGTAATAAAGAATCCAAAATTGCGAAAAAAGGGATAGTATCAAACCCAATAATATCAACAGGTTTTAATCAGCGTTGCCAAATGGATTTGATAGATTACCAATCAAAGCCAGATAGAGACTACAAGTTCATTTTAAATGTTCAAGATCGCTTTACTAAAAGAGTCTCACTTCGAGCTCTCAAATCAAAAACTGCCGATGAAGTTTTACGCAATTTGGTTGAGATATTTTTTCGATTTGGAGCTCCTCAAATTTTGCAATCAGACAACGGTAGAGAATTTAAACACCAACTTATAAGAGAAACGTTTCTCAAACTTTGGTCAGATATGCAGTTTGCTTATTCAAAACCTAGAAAAAGCCAGAGTTAGGGATCAGCAGAAAGGGCAAATTATGAGGTTGAAAAAATTCTTCGAAATGTTACGGAGGATCAAAACTCTTCGGCTTGGGCTTCCCTCTTACCGTTTGTTGAAAATATCAATAATTCTGTTAATCATTCGAAAATTGGAATGGCACTGTACAAGGCAGTTTTTTGTCAAGATATAAACGTTCCTCTACTTTTGCAAAAGAGTAATATCATAATAAAGATAATTTATATTGCAGATTGATCTCTCAGATGTTATCCAGTGAAGAGATACGAGAAAGTGAAGATGATAACATAAATTTTCGAATAATAGGTATGTTTAATTATTTTAATTTTCAGATTTAAATTCAAATCCAAACGAAACAATTCCAGAGCCATACTCTAATTTAGAACAGGTTAGCGGTTCTCGTTCTGAAGATAATGAGTTTAATTTTCCACTTTCTGATACGGATTGTGCCCAATTAAGAAACGAAGTTTCATCTCAATGTCAGACAGGTATCATGAAGAATGCAAACCGAATGATGAGAAAGACAAATAAAGAATATCCTATTGGTGATAATGTTGCAATAAAAGTCCCTGAATTCGATAGAAGCAAGCTGGATCATACTTGTGTAATCGGCGTTATATTAGAAAGGAATGAAGATAATTTTTATCGTATAGGAACTAAGCATCGAGAGATTAATGGCTGGTACTCTACGAACGAGTTCAATGTTCTTCATGAACGATTTATTAAAAGTGAAGATGTTCCCAAGGAAAAATATTCTCTAAGATCAATTTCAAGTATGGATTCCAAGTTCGACGGCCAAGGATTCGTAAAATGTGATTGCAGACAAAATTGCAAGACGAGTAGATGCAAATGTCGTCGCAATGGATTAATATGCAATTCAAAATGTCACGGTAGCAGTAGCTGCTACAATAAAGTTTGAATAAAAATATTTTAAATCTTAAGTCAAATATTTTTATCTCATTATTACAATAGCTTTATTATTTTATTCATTTATTATTCAGTTTCAAAATTCCCAGGTTAGTTTCGAAACTCCAGAGTTTCAGAATTCCCGAAATCGGGGAATTTGGAAACTGGTTTCAGAATTCACGAAATTTTCCGTGAGTTTCAAAATTCACGGTAACATATACAAATTTAATAATAATAACGTATTTTCTTTTTTTAGTTTATAAATCTGATTTTAATTTCTTGAGAGAACTCTTCCAAGTTTTTTCTCTTCAAAGAGTTAGGTAGTTTATCAAAGTGTTTTTTACATCGATAATATATAGCTAGATTTTTTACATGTCCTTCAATTCTGTAGCGTTCTCTGAGTCTAGAGATTCTCTGGGGCCTCAGGGATTTTCTAATAAGTATGAGACTTTTTATATCTCTTCGAATTTTGATAAACTCTGAGGGTTGACCTGGTTGTTTTCTGTACTGAGCAGATAGTTTGTTTCGAAAGGTTCTGGTGACTCTTTAAAACTTCTTGGACCATTCAATTTTTTTCTGGGTTCCAACATCCAGAGCAGAACTCGACAACAGTTCGGGCCACCATTTTGTATAAGAATACCTTCATAAAGTTATTTTTGATACATTTGTGTATTTGTATACATCTGCTGACAAAAGACTTATAGATTTCCTTATAATGTTCTGTAAAATCAAGAAAATTATTATATTTAACTCCTAAATCACGAACCGTGAATTTGGGGTTTATTATTTTATCATTAATACATATATTATTGTTGATAGGAATTGTTGTGAAAGAAGTCATGTAGAATGTTTTACTTTCATTTATGCTATGCCCCAGAGTTAACAGATCATTAGTAAGGGATTTTAATGATGAGTTTATAAAATTTATATCGATAAAATCATCAAAACTGAAAACAATTTTCATATCGTCAGCATATTTAAAAATCTTAGCTCCGTCAACATTGATTTTTGAGAATACAATATTGAACAGTAGAGGTCCAACTCTAGAGCCTTGTGGAACTCCAGAAGTTATTTGTTTGTGAGTTGAATCATTGTTTTCATGAGAAACGAATTGCCTACGTTTAGTAAGGTATTGTATTAAGAAGATATGAGCATATGCCATATTCATGACAGATTTCAATGATTTTATGAATATAAGTCTTTTCGAAAGCTTTAGATAAATCAATGTAGATGATGGATTTCTTTTCCTCGACAAAAACCATGCTGATTTGGATCAATTTTATTTAAATTAATTATGTTGAGAATCTTGACAAATAGAATTGAGTCAATAATCTTCATAAGAGTATTTTGTTATGTTATTGGTCTAAATTAATTACTATTAGGCTTAGGTATGGGAATAACTTTTGCTAGTAGTATATAGTCAGGAATGGTGTAGGAAAAAGTTTTGAAAAAGTTTATAAATATTATGAATAAAAATTGCATGACTACCTATAAGTATATTCATGCTAATTTTGTAATAATCTTTAGTGTTTTTCTTTCTTGACTCCTTCAGTAATTTATTAAATTCAGCAAAACTCATAAATTTTGTATTATGATAGTGAAGGCAAGATTCATTACGAATTAGAAGTTCAAGATTAAGGGGATATAGTTGGTTAAACACAGGCATGAAAGTTTGTTGTAAAAATTCAGATGTATTTTTATCTTTCTTTTTTATTGATGCATCATTACTTTTTTTGTTTGAAAAATTGAAATATTTATTTAGATAAATATTTAGATAAGCATTTTTGAGTTTATTTTTTAATATAACGTTGGTTCTATAGACTAGTTGATCGAAATTCTTTTTCTCTTTAGTTGTTGTAGCTAGCGAGTAGATGTAAGAATAATGTTGTAGAAAGTTATCGGCAGTTAAGAGGTTATCATTTACATTTGTTACGGACTTTAATAGTATTAAAATCAGTGAATTCAAAATATCACTATATCTTTATAGTAAAAGTAATTTTCTAGCAGTTTTTTCAGATTTTTTTCACAAGATGACATGCATAAGGTATATATTATGAACTTAAGTGGATTTTCTGGCGTGTTTCAAAAACTACGTAAATTACTAATTCGTTACAAGAGTAAAGGTTAAAAAATAAGGCTGAAATAAATTCTAATTATTGTTCGACATAAGTTGCCTGATTTCCTCGAAAATATTTTAAGGTTGCTGACTGAAAGCCATGCTAGGATTAAGAACGAACGAAATTTATTCGGTGAATAAAGCTTTACTTTTGTCGGTTCTCTTCAGACCAAACACCGACTTGTTATGTTTATATATATGAAAATTTAGAGAACATTATAAAATCAGTCCAATAGCATTTATTCATCCGTTCGCGACCAATTAGAGGAGAGGAATGTTTAAGCTCTCGGGGCTGTGAGGAATTCATCTGATGTCCGAGTGCCGGGTGGTGCTCTTTTCCTCTGTTTCCGTCTTCTTTTTTGATGCTTGGGAGAAACCGACAAATTCCTTTTCCGGGATGTGGAGGGGGCTTGCAATTCTGGTTGGGAGTAAAATCTCTTACGTTCATCATTTTTCTCGGGGGTTGTGTGGTTGTCAAGGGGATTGGAACTGTTAGAGATTGCTTCGATGGGGGTTTCACAACTAGAAGGAGAGTCGTTATCAACTAATGTTGAGGTTTGTGTTATGTTCAATCTAGTTTCTGGGCCATCGTTTTCAGGTTCTCTTATGGGGTATTTTTGGGTTGAAGTGAAAATTGGCTCGTTTTCGGCAGGTGAATTATCAACTGATGTTGAGATTGGAAGTTTATTGACCGAACTCGAGTCCAAGTTTCTTTCTTGGTTGGGAGGGTTGGCATTGTCTTTCTTGGTCATCTTTGAGACTTTCTTTATCATCTTGGACGCCTTGTGGAACTCGACGCCGGTGAAGCCCAACTTCCTGCCCAGTATTTTCTGTGCACAGAGAGAAGGTAGCTCTTCATTCACTAATTTTGCCTCTGCAATTTCTAAGATCATCTGTGTGCGGAATTTGTTTAGCTTAGGGTCCGCGGTGTATCTTATCTTGGAGTTTTCAATTCCTGCAGAGTGATTAGTTTGCCGGATATTTTTCTTGGATAGATGAGCAATCGTTAATAGGATTGAGATGCTCCTTGATCCTTGCTAAAATCGGTCTTATTGTCATGTCAATATAGGTTTGCCCGGAACATTTGAACTCATAAACCACACCTTTTCTGTTGAGCCATCTTACCGGAACCTTGTTGCGGTCATTGAGCAATTTGGTTGTTTTCGGCAGCAGACGTACTTTGTATCCTGGGAAGGTTTCTGTCGTTAGCTTGGAGAGTTTATTCTTCAGGATAGAGTTGGGAAAATCTCCTTTGAACGGTAGTTGTAGCAGCAGGTGTTTGGGGTTAGTTTCTTCTGCTATTTTGTCTTTCTCTTTGATCCGGGCGTGTCTCCGGATGAACTCTTTTGGGTAACCACATGATTCGAATTTTTTTAAGACCTTTTTTCGTTCATCTTCCTGAAGGTTTGTTGAGACTATACGGTTAATGTTCAGGAATTCACTTCTCACTTTACCTCTTTTTGTTTCAATTGGATTGAAGCTCGTATAGGACATGTATTGCGTGGGAATACCGGGTTTACTGTAGATACTCGATGTGAAGTTTTCAGTGCTAGAACATTTTTCGATTGAGGCTTCAGGGAAGTTTAGAGTGTTATTGATTTCTCTCTCCATGGTGAAGTTCAGTCTTGGGGGCATTTGGTTCAATTCAGCTAATATTTCATCTGGTTGCTGGTCATCGTTCAGTAGGAGGAATGTGTCATCTACGTAGCGTAGATATAGGTGGGCTCTATCGATGATACTTGAAATTTTGGTAGATTCAATGGAGGCCAGAAATATATCAGCCAGTTCCCATCGCGACACCATCTTTCTGCCGGAAGTAGGAGCCATCAAATTTGAAATCAACGTTTTGGACCGTCATGAAGATGAGCGAGCAAACCTCATTTGCGGACATTGGGATGGTTGTTGAGTCATCACATTTGATCAATTCAGGGTGTTCTGTTAGTTTCCACCGTATGAAATCTACCGTTTCTTTGAGGGGGACATTTGTGAATACGGATGAAACGTCGAAGGAGACCATTAGGCCGGTGAACGGGTTCTTATTTCTAAGTCTGTAAAGAAAATCATATACGTTAATGACTGAATATGGGCATAAATGATCTCTCAATGGTTTCAAGATATCAGCCAGTCATTGAACTAAGCCGTGCTGAGGATAGGCCGAAACCTCAAATCTTCAGTACCCTTGTGGATTTTTGGAAGGAGGTATAGCCGACATATTCCAGCGCCATTGGGACGTATATTGCTGGAAGTCTTCTGGGACATTATTTTCTTCGCAACTAAGTTATCAATTTTTCTTTTTACCGAGGCCAGGAATTTGGTGGATCTTTTTTCAGCTTCTGTGCTGTCGAGTTGTCTGAACATCCTGACGTCACTGATTAGCATTCTTCCGTTTCGGTAATATTCTTCAGAATTAAGTATAGCGATTCCCGAACCTTTGTCTAAGTCTGAAATGAGTACACTAGGGTTGTTTCGAAGTGAAGCTAAGGCTATTCAATTCTAATTAATTAAATCGATTTTTACTCTGATTCTCTGCCTATATAGTTATAACCGTCAGTGTATGTGTTATCATGAATATGGGAAATCCGTGATTGGACAGAAATCCCTAAGGAAAATAGGAAATCGTTTATTTTCTCAGAAAATTAGGAAATATTTCATTGAGACCTTACCGTGAAAATTGAAGATCAGTGAATAGACGATATCCCTACGGTGGAATATAGGATTGAAAATTTATCCATGGTCTCAAATTTTATCGCTGAATCTATTGATACCAATATTTAGTGCATCTAACAGCAGTCTTAGCTCGTTTTGCTGAAGCCACTACTTGGTATTATATTCTCAAAATTTGAATTAATCAGAAATATAAGTTGAGATTATCAATAACATCTATAGAGAAATTTCATGAACAAATTATATATGGGGTTGCAAAAACGATATGTAAACTTATCTTATCGAAATTTGCCGATTTAATTTTAAAGATGAATGCATGGTTCGAAAGATGATTAATTTTTTAATCAATTTAATTATGAATGAACCTTTGTACGGTTATTCTTACAAGCAAAATACTATTTTTCATTGGTATTGTAAACGAAGAAACATTACATTCACTCTTTATTAGCCCTAGAATTCACTTTTTTTCAACAAACTCCCATTATGATACTATTGATAACTAAACCCATTAGGCCGATCCAAAATTATTACCTTAATAGGTTTGATTTCATTTGACGACAGTTCGTTCCCAGCTAGATCACTGAACTTTTGATTTTACAAACTTCAAAATTTGTCAATTTCACTTTTCTTCCAGACTATGCGAAGTTTTTTTGTATGATTCTTTATTAAATATATTGCTAATAGTTGAAGGGGCGCAATCGAATCTTCAAGCGATCACTCGGTCTGAGATTCTCTCTTTTTTTAAATAATTATATATCATCAATTTGCACATTTTTGAAGAGACATTCATGGTGATACATATCTGGAGTTCAAATAATTTTTTAATAGTAGATAATCTAAAGCGAAGAATTAAAAATTGAAACTTACTTCAAAATGTAAGGGAAAAACTTATCCGAAAATTAACTGTTTAAAAGTGGATAAAATGTTTCTGTTTTCAACATCAATGAAAAATAGTATTTTGCTTGTAAGAATAACCGTACAAAAGTTCATTCATAATTAAATTGATAAAAAATATAATCATCTTTCGAACCATGCATTAATCAAAAATTCATCTTAAAAATTAACTCGGCAAATTTCGATAAGATAAGTTTACATATCGTTTTTATAACTTCTATACATTGTAAGATCTTTAAGAAAGATTTGTTCTGATTTTACGAAGAATAACGCAATTTTCATGGTGAAAGTTACACTTTAATTTCAACATAAGTCATTTTTTACCTCTTGAAACAATATACTTTTAATCAGTACTGAGTGTTTCTAGAAACTCCTCTTTTGAGAAAAATTAGGCAATTATCTTTTTAATCATGGAAAAAATTCAATCATATTTTCTGAGACGTAACTATGAAGGTGGAATTAACTATAGTCTGAAAATCCCTGCTTCAATTTTATTCATTGATTGTGAACTCGAATATTATCGTTGAAATTGGGGCATGAAGGTATAAGTATAAATATGATTTACTATAAATATTTACTATATATTTATTCATATATGTTAAATTATATTCTTAAAATTAGTTTTTTTATAAGTATCCTAGTATAATCTTAAAACCAGTACAAATTAGTAAATCCATAAAATAATTCAAATTTTAAGGATACCCTTATCCCGTACTGGGCTTGTTTAGTTTGTCTTATTCAAAATTTTCAAGCTGGAGACCCTAATCACTATCCGAAAAAAAGAAATGAAAGCTAGATCATTATTTCCAATTAATAAATTTCATTTATTTGAATAAGAAAGGGAATGATGGCACTTAGAATTAAATAACAAAACTTTCTTTTTTACAATTAGACAAATTAAATTGACAAGACTTAGTGCAATTTGAAATGAAATGAAATTTATTGGAAAATTCATAAGTTCTGCTTTACATTCATCATTTTCATATAAAAATATTTTAAGAATGAAAGGATGCCAAAAGTTAAAAAAATAAGCGCTTTATTTCAGGCATACTCATCAGCCTCTTACATGCCAAATATATATTAAAACACAAAGAATTAAAAATTTAATCTGATTGGCTCTCTCTGTTGAAAAAAGGGGTGGGGGACATCTGGTATTACATTGTTTCATTGATTTGCGTGTAGCAATGATTATTGACTCTGATGTTCTGTTACGTTTTCTCGTTTGTTCTGGTTGGCTGCTTATTTGTGTTGGTTTTTTTCTTACAAGTGAAATCCCTCTTCTCCAGAATGAAGAAACTGGCATCAGAGAGTTTATGGGAAGAAGAGAGAAGACTTATTAGAATATTTATGGGTAACAACTATACAAGACAGTTCATACTTGATCATATGGAATCGAACGAAAGTTCTATTGAAGAGGAGGTAGAGAAACCATTCTACTTAGTAATCCCAGTTAAAGGAGACAACAACGCTTCTATCCTAAAACAAAAAGTTAATCAACTCTTCCAAACAACACTATCTGGAAAGAAAGTCAGATACATGCTTAAGGATCTACTAGAGTATAACAAGTCCTCATATGTAGTGTATAAATTTAAATGCCCATGTGGAGCAGATTATCTCGGACATACTACCAGAAGATTAGAAGACAGAGTTTCAGAACATCTTCACACAGGATCAACAGCAGTGCGAGAACATGTTAAGGTATGTGATAAGAATGCTTCCCAATCAAACTTTTATATACTCTATAGACAAAATGGGAAGAATGTCAATACCTTGAAAACTGCCGAAGCCTTTTTTATTAAAAAAGAAAAACCAACCCTCTGCATACAAAAACAGATTTTGAAACCTCTAGCATTAACATGGCCCAACTTAAGATCAACCGGAGAGTAAGAAAAAAAACCAACACAAATAAGTAACCAAACCAGAACAAACGAGAAAACGTAACAGAACTTCAGATGTGACATTAGAGTTAGACAAAATCACCAAATATTTTAGCTCCAGTCAATGAACATTATGAAAAATGTTTCCTTACCTTTATTATTTACAATTTATTACTTATAGAATATTACCTATCCTTATAAAAACCAATAATAATACTTTTTTTGAACTCTGGAACGAGAGAAAGAAATAATGACTCATACCTTTCGAAATTTGTAAAATCTTTAAATTTGTACATCATATATCATAACCAGAGATTGATTCTTCAAGTATTTTTCAATCACATTAGAATTATTACTTCGGATTCTTTGTCTAATTTCTTCAGAATTCTAGATTTTTCCATTAGTATTATAAAAAGAAAAGAAAAGCTTCTGTCACCAATGTTGCATATTTAGATAATTATAATCTCATTATCCAGTATATTACTATCTTCAACTCTTTTTTTCAACCAGTTGATCATATTTAAAATTTCATATTTTTTTAATAGGACCAAGTCATAGCAGGGATACATTTTCTAGCTTTTTTCTAGCTTAGAATACAATATTTATTCTGTGAAATCTTTTGTTGAAATTTAAAAGAGTAGTTATGTGATCAGTGATTATTATTGATTACTAGGGTCTCAAAAAGCCTAAAAATGACTTTTCAATTTCATAGGACTATATTATGTAATACACCATTTCACATCATTCTTGTTACGTTATACCTATTGAATATGATTTTATAAACGACTTTTTTGACCTATTTCATTTTTAAAAGCCTAAAATAATATATAAATGAACTAAACTATTATAAATGAATATTTTTACATTTGACGATCTCTCACATTCTATTACTATACAATCAAGGATATTGTTTTGTCTAATGGGCATATTGATTATTTGGGATAATCCTAAATTCAATAAATATGATCCTAAATGAGTCTTTGGATGATTCCAGTCTTCATGTGGAAGATTGAGATCACCAAGTGTGATAAGTTCAGTCTCCATATATCTATAAATTGTATCCTCAATATGAATCATTAGGAAGAAGTCATCAGTGGTTGTGTTCTTCTCTGAAATTCTTTTTGATTATGGTTTCTTCTTTTTTTCGATAAATATTCATCAATAATGAAGTCTTCAAATTCTGGTTCTGAATCCTCTGAGAACTTGTACTGGTTGGCTTTGTTAATTTCTAAGAAGATATTAACTAACGTCTTATGGTCAGTCTGTATGGTAAAGTGCCATCCCAGAAGGTATTGTTAGAACTTTGTGACCACATAATCTATGGCAAGACCATCCTTTACGATCTGAGGGTAGTTCTGTTGAGCTTCGGTTAGGCTTTTAGATAAGAACATGACAGGTAGAAGATTTCCATCTTCCTCTTGTATTAGAGTTGCGCCAATACCGAAGGGTGAAGCATGAGCAGCTACTACTGACTTTTTCTTTGGATCGAAGAAGGTGAGAGTATTTATTTCCTCGAAACTCTTTTGACATTCTAGAGACCATACCAATTGAGCTTTTTCTTGAGCAGCGGGAGGAAATATATTTTAGGCAGGTGTAGATTTTCGATGAACGGACAAAAGAAATTCACTCATCCCAAAAGTGATTGTAATTCTGCTTCTAGGTGGAGATAATTCAGCTAAATCCGTGACTTTGACAAAATCTATATTCACAAAATTATAGATATCTGTCATCACCACGGAGTATGTTCACATCTCTTAGAAATGCTAAAAATATAGGTCCTCTACTATTCAATATTGTTTTTTCTCAAATAAATGTCACTGGAGCTAAGATCTACAAATATGCTGATGATATGAAGATTGTCTATAGTTTTGATGACTTTATCGACATTGATTTCATTTACACGTCCCTAAAAATTCTTTCAAATGATTTAAAAGCCTTAGGCTTAAACATCAACGAAAGTAATACTTTCTTCATTACACCGTTCACAACAATCCCTTTACAAGGAAATTTACTTGTGAATGAAAAAATATCGATCCCAAATTCACAATTCGTGACTTGGGAGTTAAATATAATAACTTTGACTTTACAGAACATTATAAAGATATCCATAGATCTTTCATATCAAGATGCATGCAGATTCAAAAATGCATAAAAAACGACTTCATGAAAGTTTTTCTCTTTAAAATGATGACACGATCCGTTGTTGAATTTGGTGCAGGATGCTGGAATCCTCAGAAGCCCGAATGGTCTATGAAGCTTCAAAAAGTTGCCAAAATTTTCCGACGTAAACTGTCTGAACCATACAGGAAAAAACTCAGTCTACCTTCCGAATCAATAATGGTTCGAAGAGATATCAAAAGCATTCTACTCATCAAAAAGTGCCTTTCTCCTCAAAGTCTTCCTGGATGATCGATACAGAATACAAGAAGAAATCAAAAATCTGGCAATCTTCACAAGAAGCAAAAAATTATTTGAAAAGTTACCAAGTATCATAAAAAGAATGAGTTTATTTAAATTCAATAAAGAAATTAACTCGAGATTCCTTAACTAAAACCAAAAAAATAACCGTATTACTTATTTCCTTAACTATGAAAGGTGTATATATATCTAGAAGTAATGAGTTAAACAAGTATATTAGATCACAATTTCAACTATGTCTTTAGAGATTTTGAGACTTTATCAACTTGTTCATATTCTATATTTATCTAGATCACTTAGAGCCTGTTAACCCATATAAGAAAATATGTCTCTTTTTAGATAAAAAATAAAATCTCAAGTCTAAACTCACCTGTTGGATCTAATTCATCACAGCAGGAAGTGTAATCAATAATGAATTTCAACAAAAGATTTTACCGAATAAATATTGTATTCTAAGCTAAAAAATAGCTAGAAACTGTATCCCTGCTAGGACTTGATCCTTTAAAAAAAAATTAAAAAAAACTGGTTGAAAAATATGACTTGAAGATAGTAGAATACTCTATAGCGAGATTATTATTGAAAAGTTACCAAATATCATAAAAAGAATGAGTTTATTTGAATTCAAGAAAGAAATTAACTCGAGATTCCTTAACTAAAACTAAAAAAAATGTATTACTTATTTCCTTAACTTTAAAAGATTTATATGTTACCGTACAAACCGTATCTTTTTTTGGATAATAATGGAAAAATCTAGAATTCTGAAGAAATTAGAAAAAGAACCTTAATTTCCTAAAGTAATAATTCTATTGTGATTGAAAAATACTTGAAGAATCAATACTGATAACCATATATATATTTTTCATAGATAAGATTTAGATTATAACAGATTTATAACAAACCATTTCAATTATTATTGTACACACATGAAAATATTTTTCTTCTATTTTCCTTTAACTTATTATTAATATTTAGTACATGATAACTATTTTTATATGAAAATGATGAATGTAAAGCAGAACTTATGAATTGTTCAATAAATTTCATTTCATTTCAATAAAAGTGAACAAACATGTTTTGAGGTTTACTTATTTAATGAAAAATAAATTTTTATTTTTGAGAAGATCAATGAATGAATCACTAAGTTCGGAAGAGTAAGAAATTTCCTGGTATATTTTACATCGTGAAGGTATTTTTTTATAAATGAGCTAAAATTAAGTTTATATGAATAAATTCATTTTGTCGACCACTATTTATTTTTATACACTTTTTTTGCATTGCAACAAAATTAGCTGAAAACCTTTAAATCCCCTTATAATTAAAATTGATATAAATAGGCACATCATATCCAATTTTGAATCACATAGTCTTTTCTTAAAATAACATTATATAATTAAAGTAAAAATTCGAAATTTAAATATTAGAGAACTAATAATTATTTACCAAATTCATATTTGAGCTTGCTATGATTTAAAGTGTTCGTGATTAAATATCCATACACTTCTTTCCTGTGATCGATAATGCAAAGATCTTGGTCAAAACAAAATTCTGTTAAATCTATTTTAATCTTATCCCGGATTTTATTATTATAATATGTTATTATTAGATTATCCTCTTTCACAAATTTCAAATTTTCAACAATTGAAATACATTCTTCATTTTGATTCTTGTAAATTAAACACGATCGTTTATCATATTTATGTCTCTCTTAAAATCAAACGAATTATTTCTTACGAGTTTTAATATATGCCAAACCTAAAACTCTCTTGTTCCAAATTAAATTTGAGTTCAAAGCAGTTTATCTAATGTAAAACGATTCTTTTGAAAGACTCATTGTTTGTTTAGGGAGTTGATTGAAAGTAGAAAAAATTGAAATTTTTAGATTAATGCATTATGATTAGGTAAAACATAAAGACTTTTTTGTAACTTGAAGCTAAAGTAAACCAGGTGAAAAATCTGTAAAGTGAGACAACTTGTGAGGAATATAAATATTAATTTAAATCCTTTCCCCCCGGATTTCCAGCAATGATATTAGAGCATTAATGTTTGTTTTTAAACAGGTATGGAAAATCAATTTTTTCCTAATACTTTCACGCTCCATCCCATAGAGGTGATGTCATCACTGATCATGGTATGAAAACATCTATAGTAGATTGACTTAATCACGCCTCGAGATAGCTCTAACCCAATTGATTGACAATTCCCCATTTGAAGTTTTGGACTGCTAAGTACTTGAGAAAAACTTGAAGATTCTTCAGAAGGTTATTCCGATAGTACGAGTACGAAAATTCCTGAAAATAACAAGATTCTCGTTGAAAATATTATAAATGCATAGGGTTCATTTGACGGTACATTTTTTAATGAAATTTATTTTAGGCTGCATTCTAATTATAATGTCATTACTTGTCAGTGGTCAAGGGATTTCATTTCAATTTAGAAGGGGGCAGGGAGGAGAGTTCACTGTATTTGACATGTAAGAGGCTGATGAGTATGACTAATTTGCTCCCACTTTCGGTATCATACTTTACTTTCACTCAAAGTTTCCCAAACGGAAATTTTCTTCTTTTTCGATATTAATAAAGAATAGTATTTTTTAAATATATCTGTACTCGTTTTATAGTTAAATGATAAAATAACTGATGGAAACATTTATTATCTATCGATTCCTGTATGTTTTAAATTTTTATCATGAAAAATATAAGTTGATATACAGATTTGTATTTTTATATCATTCATAATTTCGTTTTTACTATTTCTCAATCAGAGTAAAAACGACAAATTAAATTTTACCACTTTTTATTTCGTAAAATCTTCGTTGTTTAAAACATCACTCAGAAATATTTTCGATATCGATTTGTAAAGACTTTCAATAATGTCTACATCAATCGATTTCCAGTCTTCAAGAATTTTTCAAAACCAATTTGTCCCATTCTCGTATACTTTTCGCGTCAAAATTCCTCAGAGACTCTCAATGGGATTCAAATCAAGGCTCCGAGCTTGGCAAATTAATAGTTCAATATTTTTTTCTGAAAACAATTTTTTTGAAGCAGATTGATGGCTTGGCGCAATATCTTGCTGAATAATGAGTCCATCATTGAGAATTTCCTCTCGATAGGGCGATAGTTGATCTTCTAACAACTTTTGATACGAAATGGAATTAAGTTTTCTATCTATTATAACAATATTACCAGTACGTTTAGCTGTTATGAATCCCCAAACCATAACACTACCGTATCTGAATCCTCTGTTCGTAAATGTAGGCTTTGGCTTAGATTTGTCAATCCAGCATGAAGATCTATGGTTTCTATGAACGATTTAGATAATAAAATATCGTGTTCATCTCGTCATGAAATGGCTTTGACGGCATCTTGAATTAGAGAGAACGACGTTTTTGGGATAATTGCATCGGTTTGAAGTACATCCTGTTGCACAATCTCATCAAACCTTGACCATTTTACAGGATCAAAACCGAATTTTGCCTGATTCGAAGACGTCTTTATTGTAGTGTGGGGAATTGAATTTTACATAGATTAAATAGAGCTTAGCAAGATGACCGTTTGTCGCTGTAGTACTAGCGGCTATGATCTCTCGTTTTTGAAGTTCAGTTAATCGTGTCATCACCATACACTTGAATATGATTAGTTGGACCTTTCTACACCCTCATTGGTTAATATCATTGGGGCAGAGAGGTATAAAAGACATTCGCTCATGAATTAAACGCCTATCTCGTGTCATCATGTGTGTAATTGACTATATCGCCACTGATGATGCTCTATAAAATGTACACATGGCCCTAATTCCTTATATCTCTATTTAATCTATGTAAAATTCAATTCCCCACACTACAATAAAGATGTCTTCGTACTTTAACAGGATGTACTTCAAACCGATGCAATTATCCCAAAAACGTCGTTCTCTCTAATTCAAGATGCCGTCAAAGCCATTTCATGACGAAATGAACACGATATTTTATTAACTAAATCGTTCATGAAAACCAAAACTTTATTTAATTATTTTTTGTCCTGCTTGAGATTCCTGATTTCCGCAAATATATCATCATTTTGCTGACTAATGTCTTGCATTTTGTAGGTAGAAAACGAAAATAGATTCTGGGTGAATATGAGCTCTTTTTTTCGTCGGTTCTCATCAGACCCTGCACCGACATGTATATTTATACAGAATATTATTCAATGATAAGTGTAAAGTTCTTTTGGGCCAATCAGAGCATTTATTTGTAACCGGATGGAGGGTGGAGGGGCTAGTTGGGTAGATTTCTGACTGTTGGTGTTACACCTTTCTATCTCTTTTTGAAATATGTTTCTATTCCTCTTGACCCCTTGGAGACTAGGCCTCTTTTTGTTTCAACAGGGGAAAAACTCGCGAATGGTAAGAACTGCGTGGGTACACCTGGTTTGCGGTACATTCGTGTGGCGAACTTGTCATCCTCTTTGTATCAGGACATCCATGAAGTGCAGGGTCTGGTCATTCTCCGTTTCCATTGTGAATTTTATGTTGTCATGTGATTGGTTGAAATAGTCTAGGATTATTTTTGGATCCTGGTTCTCATTGATTATGAGGAACGTGTCATCCATGTACCTGCAGTAAAGTCGGCATTCTCCTATGATATCGGACATGAACCCTCTTTCGAGCGATGCTAGGAAGATATCTGCAAGAATTGGTCCCAATGGTGTTCCCATTGCTACTCCATCTATCTGTCGAAAGAATGTGTCGTCAAAAACTAGGTCGATGTTTTGGACTGTCATCCTGATAATTTACTACTTCTTTTTGTACTTTCGGGGGTTGCATTGGGATGAACTTTGTTCTGTCACTGAAGAGGAGCCGGCCTTTCCTGTAATATTCTTTGGTGTTGATTATCGCAAATCCGGTGCCGGAGGTTAGTAGAACATTTGGATTATCTCTTAGGTCTTTCAAGGCCTGGTAGTGTTCTTTGGATAAGTATGGAAAGTATATCTTTTTCTGCTTGAATTGAATTCTAGCGTCATTCAGTACACTTGTAAATCTTTCCAGGGATAGGGATGATGTGGCTTTAAGTTTGGAGATGTGTTCGTGAAACATTTCGAAGCCCAGATTGGTCTCAATATCATGCCGTCTTTTGTTCGGAATGCAGAACTTTGGACCTAGGCTTTAATTTCAAACGACAAACTTACAGATCTCCAAATCAGAGAGAATGCTCAATGCTCTACATTATAAGGGAAAATTCAAATCTGTGTATCTGTTGGGCCTAAAGGGTAATTAGTTACACTTTGAACAACTGAAGTGTAACGAAAATATTTTACCTCTCTGTCCCTTTTTGGTATATGCCTGTTGCAAATTCAATATATCAGTGGCTAGCCTTAAGTGTAATAAAAATCATTATTGATTTCTGAACTCATAAGAGAGGCTAGAAGTTCTTCTAATTTTTTATTATTTTATGCTTGAATATCGAAGAGTCTAATGAGAACCAGTGAAATAAAAGATTTATAACTCAATATTCACCTGTCTTCTTTATCACCTTAGATATTTGGTCTATTAGAAAAAAAATAGTTTAACTTATTATTTAAACATTCGATAAACATTAAAAGAGCCTCTTTAACAGAAGTTTTTCAAGTATCTGTATGATTTTTTTCATCAAATTAATTTTAAAAAAACTTACGGAAGTTTAATAGTTTTACAAATCCAATTTCGATTTTGGTAAGAAGAATTCGAGGTTCTTGATTAAATTTAAGAATCAAATTTATTATCGATCCTTTAAAAGTGCAATTCAAGATTCTAATTATACATTTTGATGAAATATAACAAATTTTCGAATTTGTTATATCATAATAGTCACTGTCGTATAGAATATATCCGTTATCAGTATAATAAGGATTTTCTTCGACGTTTAGTTCAACAGCTGAAATTTTTTGATATTTTATTATCACACTCATATTTATATCAAACTATATGCTCAGAAAAGCCCAAGATAAAAGACTACTTTCAGCGAAAGATAAGAAAATGTCTGCAAAACAAATCATCGATTATATAACTGCAACGGCTTCAAAAACTAATTCGAAACGGTTTGAAGAGATTCTAGATTCTTCATCAAAAATAGAAGAGCCTCTCCACAGACTCATAAAAATTAAAGAGTGTTACACAAATGAAAATCTAAGGAAAGCACTTTTTACAAAAACATTAGACTTCAGTGATTATGCAGCTATAGTTCCATACATCGAAGAGAAATCAAGTGATGAACCAGCTGGAATGATCCAGAAAATCCATGAATCTCGGCCAAAAGTTCAAGAAATAAATTTTATCTCAAAAGCAAAAAAGTAGTTATCGAATTCACAATAAATGGAAAAACAATGAAGTTATGTCCTACACATTAAAAATTCGAAGCATTGACTAAGTTCTGCTCAGATGAAAAAAGTGCCAATTTAAGAAAGAAGAAGTAAAAAAAGTAAGCAAAAACACAGATAGTAGAATAGCATTCAGATGTGATATTTCTGATAAGATATTTTTAATAACCAAAACATTGTAAACAAAAAATAGTTAAGAAATGTTTAATGTACGAAGATAAACAATTCTGAACGAGTTAATGAAACATTATGAACAAAACGATAAACATCAATTTATTTAAGGCATAGAACATAGGATAGACATAAAAAGATAATCGGTGTCCCGCCGTTGTAAGAAGAATTCATCCATCAATGGTAAACTAAGTACAGTAAATTCAATACATGATGACCAGAGATAGTATTTAATGCCAAACCTTAAACTATCACATTGATTAGCCAATAGAATTCGAGTAGATGAAATGAATATTTCTTCTTCCTCTGCCCTAAAATTAAACAAAACAAGAATAGTGTTTTCACAATTGAGACCCCCCTCTATTTACCAACCCAAACAACTACGTCATACTCTTTCTTACTGAGTCATCGTATAGCAGACCCCCTTTCTCCTATTTCACGTTGTGAGAATTAATTAATATTTTGTTTAATTTTAGGGCAGAGGAAGAAAAAATATTCATTTCATCTACTCGAATTCTATTGGCTAATCAATGTGATAGTTTAAGGTTTGGCATTAAATACTATCTCTGGTCATCATGTATTGAATTGACTGTAAAAAAGAAAATCTACTAGTTAGTGGATGAAGGGATCATGCAGGAATCGAATTCGGAATGGGCAAGCGCAATAACCCTACCAGCAGAAAGAAAGGAAAGGTTAGAATATGTGGAGATCTTAAGGAATTGAATGAAATCACTGTAAAGAACACGTACCCTATTCCTTATATAAATGATGTCTTAACAAGATTTTGCAACAAAAAACACTTCTCAAAAATCGACTGCAAAAATGCTTTTCATCAAATAAAAGTTGAAGAAAAAGATATATTGGATTGTGTAACGCTTGCGCAATATGGCATACCTTTATATATCATATATTCTGAAGAAATCCAAATGTAATTGCATAAGTTGATGATACATTGGTAGACAGTGAAAATTGGAACGAGCATGAAGAACATGTCGAAGAAGTTTTAAAAATGTTAGCTGAAAATATTTAAATCAGCAAAAATCAAAAAAAGAGGTACAAAGGTTTCTCGGGATGTGTAATTTCTATAGAAAGTTTATAAAAACGCCGCTTCTATAGAAACTAGATTACGAACAGCCATTATAGATATCAAAGATAAAGATGGGAAAATAACATTGAAAGAAATGCAAACAGCAGCATTCAACTACTAGCCTTGGAAGAGGCATGTAGAAAATTCGAATATTTAATAAGATACAGAGTAATAAAATTTAAAACTGATAATAAAAAACAAGTTCCGTCTGTCAAAGAAAGGGGATGTAGTGAATAGACTCACAGATAAATGACAATATGACAATAATCCATCACAGAAAGTACAATCCGAAAACAGTTTACAAATATTATAAATTAACTATAAATGTGAAATATTAAAACAAAATTAAGATTGTACAATTGAAAACTATGTGATAGAGATTGTTTATGTTTGTCAATAAATCAGAATTCCTTACAAGAAAATATTATTTATAAACGTGATCAACACTACTAAATATGGCAGAAGAGAATGAATTCATAAAAGAATTTATTGATGAGGAAAATAAAGAACCTCAAAGTGGTAATAGAATAAACATATGGAAATGAATCAATGGAAGGTCCCCAATTTATTATTTTAATTAGCGTTTATATGTTAACCAGGGTAGAGTCTGAAGAGACTCAGCGAAATATAAAATTTATCAAACAAATATACGCTTTTTGTTCTATAAATCTTCTAAATGAGTTTTGAAATTAACTCTAATATATCTTATATTATTTTTATATAACATACTGTTTAAAATATACGGCAAGACCTCTTTTCCATCCAATACACCTCCAAGATGTCCCATCGTTTTCTCACCATTGAAGGTTGAATTGTCTTTTGAAAGAGTCAATTTTTCACTTATTTTGACAAAATCTATTGATTTTCCTCTAAAGATCATCGTAAAAAAATTTTCTTTTTGGTTAAACTTCATTTCGTCACATATCATAAAGCACTGGAAATCTGCATTCTCATAGTAAAGATAGGATTTTAAGAAAACTTTTTTCTCTGGATTTATCAAGATTACAATTACCCAATGTATAAACTAATCTATCCATCAAATCCCAATATTCTATTCCATTATAGATTAATGATAAATCAGGTAACATTTGGCAGTATTTTTTTCTCTCAATTTGTATTCGTTTTGCATTGATATAGTAATAGATGGTAGATAAAGAAATGTCGAATTGTCGATTATCTATGATTAATTTATTTTCCGAATCTATATAACATTGTTCGTTATTGACAATAAATGAGAGTTCTAAAAATTATCTTTAATTAACCTTTACCTTATTAATTAATTTACTTATAAGAAATACTTATTAATTTTTAATAAAAAATAGAAATTGATCGCTTTCCCAAGAATTTACCGTATATGCGCGTTAATTTATTATTTTTTTTGCGGAAAATAGTGACGGACTTCTTAAAAAATATTTTGTAGTATTAATTTTTTTGTCAACAATATATGAGAATATCAATAACTTTTCAATAAAATGTATTGAAACTTAGGTCAATTTAAGAATTCTCAGCCATAATTATTCAAACGTTTCGACAGTGGTTGTCCTCACACACCTTCATTGGTATGACAAGCTCATCAAACAAAAAATGCTATATTATGCAATTGCATAATATCATTTCTTCATTTTTGCCCAATCAGCTAAGAGAATAGAATAATATAAGTGTTTGACATATGATAATTAAGTGATCATGAAAATATATAAAGAGCATTTCGTGTCTGAAGAAGGTATGTATCGTTGACCTAAGTATATTAAATTTTATTATAAAACTAATTCTACTGAATCTAATAATTGTAAGCTCTAATAAAAATCAAAAGTCACTAGTGCACAATATAGTAAAAAATCAGTATTGAAGAAAAAATATAATAAAATATAAATCATGAATGGAAAGGGTTAATTCAAAATATGCCAATTAATTCAATTCTAGATTCTTTTCTATTTTATACAAAAATGCAGGGGATGACAGTACAGACGTTTGGGTGAAGGAGAAATTCTTTATAAATAGATATAAACCAAACTTATGTGTTCAAAAAAACTATTCGTATAATCTTCAACTACCTTGGCCTATGTGAGCTTTTCGCTTTTCTCTCCACTGTTGCTACTTACTGGAGAGTTTTGGTGTTTTTTTAGCTTATATTATATTCTTCTTTGACATTTACTATTTCTTTCATGACTGATGAATGAATTCTGGATTCTGATTACATCTTACTTGGTTTCATTATATTTAATAATTCATTATCTGAAATTTTAAAATAATGAATATTTTTAGAAAAAAAGGATTAATATCAAGAGTTACAATAAAGAAAATGAAAATATATTCAGAAATATCCAATTATTTAACCTTATTTATCAAAACCGGATTTATAGCTATGAATTCGAAAGGTAAAGAGTATTCTGTTAATCTTAGCAATAACTCGAGTTTATTGATTTAAAAATACATTTATTCTATTAAACAATTATCATTTCCAAAAGAAATATTAATATAAAGTATTCTTTGTATCAAAATAATCCACCCCTCTCTAGGGAAAAATGTAAATCATTCAAGACAATGCTATAACTACTTTACTTTGGGTGATATAACGATTAGTCAATCAAGTGTTCTTATAAACCATGCCATATAAATATATGAATAAAATATTGACCAATGAGAGTAGAGTGTGCTCATACGCTTGAAACTGTGAGGAATATATCAAATATCTTTTTATTAGTTGGTTATAATTTTCTCTGCATCCCGAATCGTTTTTGTTGCTTAGGTGATGTCTTAGATTGCTTTTTCGAGATAGAGTTGGGGAGCGTACTTGAGAAAAATACCTCTTTCGGTCATGGTGCGTTACAGCAAGAATTCGGTTATTAGGGTGTTTTGAGTTTGCAACAAAGAGAAGTAATAATATCAGCTGCTGCTGAGGTTTGAGTTTTTGCCAACATAGTTCTTAAATTGCATTCTTTCACGCTGTCGTGTCTACGAATAAATCCTTTCTGGAAGTCACTTTGCTCAAATTTGCAGAAAGCCTATTCCACTTCTCTTCCTGAATGTGTATGGGCATACCTTGCTGCATTTTCAGAATTTTTTTACTTCGATAGGATTGATTAGCATTTACTGTATAGGTATACTGGGCTATCTGGGTATTCTAGAAAAGAGGTCCTATAATGAAACTGAGGCTATTACTGGTTGCTCTTTGCGTTGAAAACTTTAAACAGTGATGGATTAGGTCAAGTTCGGCAAGGATCTCATCATGATTCATCTCAGACAAGAGGAAAGTGTCGTCTGTATAACGTAGATACAAGTTTGCACCTTTGATGGTGTTGGATGATTTTAAAGAGGCCAAAATTACGTAAGATAGGAGTAGACAAGAGGGTTCTTATCGCAGCTCCATCTATTTGCCGAAAATTACAGCCATCGAACTTGAAATCGACATTTTGAATTGTCAAGTGAGCATGAATCCTCGGCCGTCACTGTTATGGTCGTTGAATGCTCATATTTGATCTGGCTGGTCTGTATACCTTTCGTATGAAGTTGACTGAGACGAGAATATATAAAGTAATGCTGCATTTGTCAGCGAAGTAATTGAGCTGATTACTATTTCGAGTAAAATTAAACGTTGAATAACTCAGTGTAATTATAGCGGAGAGAGTGACGTAAGCTTTAACTAATGTTTTTCACCAATTGTTGGTGTAGGAGAGGGGAGAGGGTAAAAGTCAAAGTGTAAAACGATAGAAAAAGAGAAAAACCTTTTTTTAAATCCAAAATCAAAACTTCTCCAATGTTTGCGAGTGCTTTATGATATAAGAAATTAACGAATCTGATCTCTGTATTAGACAGAGAGAATCAGCAGAAAATTCTCTATCCAATCAATTTCAATTTTTTGGAAAATTGAACACATATCAACCTACTTAATAGTAGCTTTGAATTTTTTTTCCCAACCAAATATTTTTCCTAAAAAGGGGCAGAGAGGAGAGTGATAGGTTTATTACATTTTTCATAGAGGTAAAACTCTATGTCATGTACATGTGTTAATATATATGTTGCGTTACAAGTATTTCAATCAAATCAAAATTCCAAGTAATGTCTTAGAGTCCTAATATTTGTATACCAAACGAAGAAGAATTAAATATAATGGTAATAAATTCAGGATTTAAAATATTCATAGACGTGACAAAATCCCTTGTACCTGCAACTCAAGAAGAATTTGAAAGCTTGCATCTAATGAGTTAGAAAAAATGACAAAGTTGGAATAATCCAACTCGGTACGTTCAAATTTGAATGAAAAATGTATAGAAGGCGGGGGGTCTCTTCACCTCTCTGCCCCTTTCTCGGGTTTACGTGTAATTTTATTTTTGTTCAATGATATGTCTTTCAATATCAGCTTTAACTTTGGCTATGTTGTCTGCCATCATACAAGTGGATGGTCATTATTTAACAAATGAAGAATAGGAAGGGTGTCAGCTTACATTATTCAACAACGGTTCTTGTTTAATCTCAACTCGAGAGGAGAATAGGAAGAGGGTCTACCCACATTGTGGGACCTACAATATATATTTCGATTACCTCATCGGTAAGAAAAAACGAAGGTCTGTAACTAAAGTCAGATTAAAAATGAAAATTTTTTCCATTTTCATTTGAAACCTATAAGCCGATCATTCAAACTAGCAGGTGTGAGAAGAGAAAACAATTTCTGATTTTTTTAAATTCTTTTTTTTGAGAAACTCTTGGTTATAAATAAGCCTACCCTTCTGAACATTTAGAGGCAAAAAAGCGCATAATAACTAACATGTGTGTGATAGAAAGGGGCTTGAACATAATTTAGAATATTGTAAACATAAACTCTTAACTTTAAGGGGAGTTTTTTTAAAATCACTATCCGAGCCCCTTGTACATATTTTTATTACTATTAGTCACATTACAGAGTTAAACATGATAGGGATATATATAACATTCCAGTATATTTCATAGATTCTATATTATCATTTATACACACGTACCAGAGAACAACGAATCAGATTTAAAATCAATATTTTGTACACAATTTTCTTTATATAAATCTGGCATGTAAAAGTAGGGATGTATCATTTTTTCTTGACCAAAAACTAGTAACATCTAGGGGAATTAGATGCTATTTAAAATTTTAAAAATAAACTTCCATCACGTTTCGAAAATTCTCCGTTGTGGTATTCAATTTTTAGTTTCAGAAGAAATTTGAACTAGTCAAGCATTTTGATTTGTTGAAAAGATTGAAATCATACGCAGATTTGCTCTAATTGAATGTTATTTCTTTTCAACCAATCAAGATGCTTGACGAATTCAAATTTCTTCTGAAACTAAAAATTTAAAACCATAACGGAGAATTTTCGAAACGCAATGGAAATTTATTTTTTTATTTTAAATTGAATCTAATTCTGCTCGATGGTACTAGTTTTTGGTCAAGTTGTGTATTAAAGAAAAATTGGGTATCCCTAAAATTAAAGCGCTATATCCTTATAACTGGAATCACTTTCTTACTCATGAAGTTGATTTTCTTAAATATGAGCCACTTTTTTATGTGTGTGAATCTATAATATATTTAGATAGAAACATCCTTGTTTGGATTTAATCCTAATATGGTCTCTCATATATTTTTCAATTCTATCATATTGAAGATTGTAGAGGTTTACAACCTGATTTTGTGTATTTTCAAAATTTTCGTATATCTTTTCAACAAACCAAGATAAGCCTTTCTTGAGTTTATTTTCCTTTTTAATCCTAGATAGTGAGTATATTCTGCAGTATTGTTCAAGAAAATTACTAGCATATAGTAGATTTTTATCAATATTTGTGACAGCAATTATAATGTTAAAATCAGTAAACTCAAAGTATTTTTTGGTATATTTTTTTATTATCAAAGATTTTAAGATAAAAAAGGGATCTTTACAAGGGAAAATTTCTGACCATCAATTTCAAGCGTTTCAGTTAGTATACAATCAAGGATGTTGTTTTGTCTGGTGGGCATATTGGTTATCTGGTATAATTCTAAAGATTGAGATCACCAAGTATGGTGAGTTAAGTCAGCATATATTTATCAATTACTTTATCAATGTAACTTTTTAGGATGAAGTGTTTTCTATAAAATAGGATTATATTTATCGAATTTGTGTCAGACAGTTTAATGAAAAAACCGTTTAGGAGCTCGTTTTTGTTAACTGAAAAGGTATAAGAGAATGTGAGAGTGAAAGATTCTTCAAGAAAAAAATTTCTGGATGAAAATTTTTATGAATCTCTGAGCCTGTCAAGATTTTTACTTGCAGACATTTGATTTGGTTTATTTTGAGATCTCTTTTTTCAAGCTTTCTTAACGAATATTTAAAAAGTTCTGCGAAAGAAAACAATAGAAAGTCTCACCAGGATTTATTTTCAGTTCACTATCTTTCTTTTCTATTTCTTTTTTCATTCCTAGATTTTTTTCTAAAATTAATTTATTTGAATGCCGTAGAGTGTTAACTTCATAGTTTAAATTCTCCATTAGTTCCAGGAGTCCATCAATGTTGATATTTCTTGGATAACCATAGTCAGATACAGATCCTTCGAGCAATACACGCTACCCCATGCTTCATCAAGCTATACATTTTTCTGTTCTGAAAACACTGAAATATCAATGGGAGAATTTAGTCTAACGGTTTTGCCAAAGTATACAGATTCACATCGACATTCGAACATGTAAATAACTCCTTTCTTCTTTAAGCACAGCTCGTAGCAGGATTTCAGGGATTTTTTTGTTCATCGAGCAAGATTATTGTTGAGTATTTGTCAGGCTGTATCGCCTTCGAATGAAAGTTTAATCTTTGGTCTCATCTTCTGTTTTTTGTTTCAAGTTCGGTTTCGAGTCCGCCTTCATAAAGACGGCTGGTTTACCATTTCAGTCAGGATTTTGCGGTTGGCTTCTTTGTATTTTTTGCTTCTTATGTGCTTGATTTTCAGAAATAAGATGCTTCAAAAGAACTGAAGCTCAGGAGCGGTAGGATTGTTTTCGGAACGATGCTCTTTCGGATAAAGGTGATCTTCTAAAATTTTTATCCACGTTGGCATCATTTGTAATTCATTTTTATCGATCTTTTTTTTCACTAAAAAGTGTAACTTTTTTATGTTCAATATCCAACGATTAATCAGAAATTATACTTGCCATCAAACTAATTGAATTCTTGTGAAAAATGACCAAATAAAAAGCTAATCATGATTTTTTCTTTGATATTTTGCATTTAATTTTTCTGGGAAGTAGAGTGTTCCCTTTCCCATTTGCCTTACCTATGTGAAAACTTTATGTTGACATAAAAATAGCTCTTTTAATGATTAAAAATACTAGACCAAAATATGGATTTTGATTCTCTATTCGACAGACCAAAATAAAAATATTATTTAAATATACACCTTTCTTTTGCTACTTCTTCCGATAAAATTACATAAAAATTCATTTTTTCAATAATTTCTAAAAACTCACTTTTTCCAATCGTTTGATCTTGAGATAAATCGTAATTGTTAAGAATTCTACTCACTTTTACTATATTGTTCGTCTGATTCAAAAGAATCTAATAATAAGAATTTCATTTTTGAATATACAGTCAATTACGCACATGATGGCTCGTGAATGTGTTACACATCAAGCCAGATTCTTATTTAAACCTCTTCTGGTCCACCCCCATCTGACCAATAGTATTCAAGATTAATATCAACCAATGAAATTCGAGAGTCCGTTGAATTTTTTTCCCTTTCACTCCATCATCCTAAAACATGATGTCTAAGCTCTCGATCAACTTACATAAATAATTCATCAGTGATTTTTTCAACTGATGAAATTTAACGTCATTAAGATCCTTCACGCTATCTTCCATTTTTGAGGTTTGGAAAATGGCAAATTTTGTTTGAAAAGAATTTATTTATTAAGATTAATCATTCGTTATTCATGGAGTTGTTAGATCATTACTCTAGATAATTATTTTTGAGTGAGATACTCTGAAAGATTTTGCCAAATATCTAGTTGTGGTTGTTTTGGAAAGCTCTTTTATTCTTGTTTTTTCTTCAGTCGCTTCTTCATTTTGTAATAATGAATAAGAAAACTCAATACATATACATGGTGCAGCGAAAAAGGTCTCTTACGTTATCAACCATAACTAAAGATAGATGAAGAACAAAATATACTCGTGATCATATTTTGAGAATAATTTTTAAATTGATGATGTAGATTCTCATAAATACAAAACATATATATGTTGCTTCCTATTTGTGTCGAAATTCCTATATGTGTTTAAACTCAAACGGGACGTCCCATTTGTGACAAAAAAAATCAGGGGGTGGGGGACACTTTTTCTTCTCTGCCCCATTCTCGGGTTTACATGTATTTTCTTTTTTTTGTTTATTTTAATTATAAATTATACGATATATGAAGGTGTATGCTATTTCTCTAATACCAAATAATTATGTCAATTTAAATTCAGGGAGTAAATTATAATTATTAGGAAAAGAACAATCAAGTATTTAAAACTTTCATTACTTCTTTCCTATTGACTTTTACGTTTCACAGTCCATCATTTGAGAGGAAACTGATCAAATTGTCAGAATTAGCTCAAAGCCTCAACGAGTCATTTAAACCAAAATAGGTTTTGATATTTTTAAACGAAAAAAGCTTATTTATTTTTCCAACTTTTGCTGCTATGGCATTTTGAATTGCAGAGAACATTCAATTTTCTGCATTTACACTATTTGAGCGTGCATCCGGTTGTAAAGATGCATACTTGAATCATAACATGTTGTAAAACAGAAAATTGTAATAACAAATACAGGTTTTTTTAAGAAAAATGAAAATAATGTCCAATGGAAGTAACAGTATAACAAGAAGCTTGTAATTGATTCAACAGATGCTCATCATGGAGTGAAAGGGAAAAAAATTCAACGGACTCTCGAATTTCATTGGTTGATATTAATCTTGAATACTATTGGTCAGATGGGGGTGGACCAGAAGAGGTTTAAATAAGAATCTGGCTTGATGTGTAACACATTCACGAGCCATCATGTGCGTAATTGACAGTACAATGAAATCTCCAACAATTGTATAAAAAAAGACCAAAAAATAAAGTAGTCGGATTATAATTTTAACTAGATTATCCCAGAATCTACTTTTAATCATGATTTTCCAATGTTTTTCAAAAGGATTAAAAAGACCTCATATCTTAGTTCGATATGCATAAATCTACCATATAAAAACGGTTTTAAAACAACAGGTTCAAAGATGACAATTTTGAGCATCGATAAAATTTATACCATTCGATTGAGAATCGAAAATTATGCACGTTTTCTTCTAGAAAAAACTAAAAAAATTAATTTGGAGTTTTATCCGCCAGCATTTCCTTTCTTAAAAATCATCTGAATTCTAAAGCTTACTTTTGAGGGGATTGAATTTGTTGTAAAACAGCTCTGATTCTCTACCCTCTTGGTGCAGAGTTTAGAAAGTAATGTTTACATCCACCCACCCACCCACCCCTGAATTTTTATGGATGAGATTGAGCCGTTCCAAAAATCGCATAACTAGCAGGTGTGTAAAGAGAAGCAATTTTTTTTTCTTGAGAATCTTTTGGTTGTCCTTTGTTAATCAACCCACCCTTCTAAACAGTTGGAGGCAGTAAGCAAAATATAACTAAAGTAAGTTGTGGATTGAAGCATAATTTTCGATTCTCAATCAATTGTATAAATATTATCGATGAATTATAAAAAATGCTCAAAATCGCAGTCTTTGAAGAATTTTATTTAAAGATTGGGATTTTACAAATTGCTGAATATGGATAAAAAAAAGTCTAAATTAACCATATTCGGCATTAATCTGCAAGAATTTTGGACAATTATGCATAATCACTGATTATTAATCAGCACACTCCATTTATGTTAAGATGAATTTAGATAACTTGCAGCCAATGCAAGATATGCAATTTTGCCTGCTCATCGATATTTTTCCTTTATTGAACGACAAAATATATAAAGAAATGTCAGATTTCAATCATTGATCAACTGAAAATTCGAAATACATTGACACTTTAAAAACAAGAGAGAAATTTTTATGGAAGAAATGACAGAATCAGAATTAAGAATTCATCTTGTTTCATATGTTTTTAGATGTATTCAAATTGAAGCACAGTTTCAACTTATTAATGAGGGATAAGTAACTTGAATTGTATGTTCATACTTATATATGATAAACTTACGCAGTATCTCATTATTAAATTCATCAAAGTTTAAAACTGCATATGAATTTGATTCTGTAAATTCATCATTTTCTTCTTTGGGCTTATTGGAACTAAAAGAAAAGTTTTAGATTCAGAGTCTGATCATACCGAGTTATTATTTGAAAGTAATTGATAAACCTCTGATTTTATCTGAACAACAGAAAAAAGGCGATATATATTAGAGATAGAAAATTTTTTCCTCCGGACACTTTTTTATGTCTCGAATATACTCTCTATGTTCCTTAATTGCTGAATTCGAAAACTAAAAATTTTCATGTTCTGATATGCCATTTTTCATTTTTCCTAAAATCGTTAAATTTTTCCCAAATTGACTGGATTTTCCATGGTGTATTAAGAATATATTAATATTAATTTAACTTCAAAATCTGATTCAAAAAAATCAAAGCTTGTCTTATAATTCAAAATCTATAATTTCTTGTAGTAAGATTCATTAGAAGATGATGGCGCGAAAATTAGACATCTTTAATTGAAATTATGCATATCCAAATAAAATAAAAAAACATAAGGTTCAGTAGCAAATTTTTCTTCTTGTTTTATTTTCTATCAAATGAACGCAAAAATTTGAAAAGTTTAAAATTTTGTATTACCCTTATATGGATGTAAAAATTATATTTGAACTAAGCAATTAAGGAACATAGAGAATATATTCGAGACATAAAAAAGTGTCCGGAGGAAAAAAATTTTCTTTCTCTAATATATTTCAAATAGCAAGATTTTTCATTTGAACAAATTCTGGGGGATCATTGCATAATATATAGCTTTTGGATTAAATTAGCGGTGACGATTTATAAGACTAAGTCTTTGTAATTATCAGAAATCAAAACTACTATACCTTTTCCATGTCTAATTCATGAACTGGTAACTTACATTAACGAAATTCATAGACATACATCCTAGCGAGGGAAAATAATGAAACCTTACTGAGACTGTTGAATTAAAATCTGATAGAAGGATAAAATAATGAATTAATAAGTGATAAATATGAATTTACATGCTATACCTGGTCAAAACTAAAGGATTAATTTGAATATCAAATTGATAGTTTTTCATAAAATGACATGAACTTATCGAGATACTGAAAAATGAATGAAAGTTCAACTTATTAATTCAAAACAAATTTTATTAAACCTATCAATTAAAAGTTTTAATATTTTTATTCAAAATCATAATCAGATTCAATGTTATTTAAACAGATGAGAAATAAGAAGGTTGACATTCCACCTGGAAAAATTAAGAAATTAATCTCAAAATAAATTTAATAAGGATTCTTTTGGATTAATAAGTTGAATTCTAATTCATTTTTCACTGAATCAATTAGCATTCGGTATGCATTATTATAAATTATTTTTAAAAATATTAGAAAATGCCAGTTATGATCACACTTATGAGTATGCACGTAATAAAGGCCTTATTTGTGAAATAACTGGCATCTTCTCATATTTTTTTCAAAACATGACCACGATGGCTCAGCTCAAAACTGATGTTCTTAAGCATCTTACAGATCATAAATTATTTAGTTCACAAATATCAATACGATTCATTTTTATCAAAGTTTAATTCAACAGTATCAGTAATATTTTCCCTTGAAAGTTTGCTTAAAAAAGTAAAAATAACTTGATGGTCAGTTTATAACTTTGAATTTAGCATGTATGTAATTCCGTTAATATAAGTTATGAGTTCATTTTTATGACTTAGACATGGAAAAGGTATAGTGTGGTCACTGGTAATTACTATATCCATATGAAATCTAATTTGATGGAGATTGTCTTCTCAAACCTAGATGTTAGAATTCGGATAAGATTTTAGACTTTCAATTAGGGGATTTACTCAGGTCCATTCTAACACTTGAAAATGCTATATAATAAATATTTGATGTGTATCACTCAACGATTTTTCGAAGTTTAATTTGACAAACCCCTGTGTGAGGTGTGTACAAATAACGGAAGAATTCCAATGTGTGTGTAATATACTCTAGGTGTATAGATGATGTATGCGGAGGGAAAGATATACAATATATACTGTGTACAATATACTTTAAATAGACCTGAATAAATCTTCATTTTTGGTGCACGTCAAAAGTGAAGATACTGATATCTTCAATTTTGGCTAATCTTCAACTTTGGCGCGCATCGAATATTTTCACGTTTGATGCAACTTCAATTTTGGTGTACAGAGTATACAAGTGACTTCCAGTTTGTAACGAGATATTTTATACCTCTATACTATTTTAGTAAGGCTTGTAATCGTACTTTTTTATTAAAAATTGAGATGTTAAATTCAAAACTACAAAATTATTAGGATAATTAAATCTTCAACTATTCAATTGCAAAGCTATAGCTGCTGTGGAATTAAGAATTACGAAGGCAGTTCAATTTACATGCTTTCTGAAACCTTGGCCTTAAGATCTGAACTGTTCAGACAATTAAATAATTTCATGGTTTCAGAATGATTAATATATCATCAGTCAGTGAGAATAACGTTGAGAGTATTTTAATAAATAAGGAAAATTCCTCAAGTGGAATGTTTGTGAATAAGGATTCGGTGTGGATCACTGTGTCCTCGCAGTTGATGTCTTCAATTTTCTCTCTGAATTCGAAAGAGTCTTTGATGCTGTGTTTGCTTCTTAGGATTGGTTTTAGTAATTCATCTAGCCATTTCGCAATTCCATGTCTTGCTGATTGACTCATATCCAGGGTTGGTCTGAATTTGATGGTTTCCGGGTCGTCGTCTGAGGACATTTTATGGACTATTGGTTTTCCATAGAGGCGGTTTGGGTTGCTGTTCGTGACTGTTAGTTCTCTGTATTTGTTTTCATCTATCACTTTGTTTGATAGGAGTAGTTTGAGCTCTTCTTTGCATTTTTTTCAATGTTTTCTGTTTTTTCGAATAAATTTTGAGGGATCATTCAGTACCTTCTCCATTTCTCGAATGTAAGTTGCCTTTTTGATTAGGGCGAGACCGGTTTCTTTGTCTAAGCTTGTTACGATAATGTCTTCTCTTCTTTTCAATCTGTTGATAGCTGTGATGTGTCTTTTTTGAAGAAACGGGAATTCAATTTTCTCTTCGATGAAATCTGCATAAAGTCTTCATTTGAGCTTGGTTTGTGGTTTTTGGTTTCATCGAGGTATCTTTCAAAACCGACTTTTGATTCCAACTCCATATTTTCTTTTTGAGGGATTCTAAATGTAGCTCCTAGAGATAACACTTCTTTTTCTGTTTAGTCTAAACAATGGTCTATGAAGTTATATACATTATCTTGAAATCTTTGAACGGTTGATTTGTTGAAGTCAATACTTTTAATTGATCTTAAGTGTTTTTGGTAATCATTTATGATTCTTTTGCTCTAGTTTGTACCTTCAGCAAAGCTCGCAGCTTTTGTTTACCAAGTCGATGTGTTTGATGTTCTTAAATAGCCAGTTACCGATTAAATCTTTGATACTCGTGGCTTCTTTAGAGCAGTTGATGATCCATTCGTCCACAATCGAGTTGGCAACTGTTGTCGATTGTCCACAATTTGAGTTAGCGACCTTTTTCCTATCGTTGTTAGGATAAGTTTCGTCATCTCTGCATTTGGTATAGAATTTTTGAAAATCAAGGTTCTTGATGAATTTTCCGCTCCATCTGAGATATGCATAAACCTTTTTGATTATTTGGATGATGTGCTCTTGAGAGAAATTATTGTCAAAGAGGTGTTGGGTGACCTCTGATTTAACCTCAGCAATAGAGAGATTCATGAAGAAAGTCGATGCCAAGTTTGTTGAAGAATAGCGCTTACTTATCAGTTTTTACATGCCATATTTATATACAACACATTTTCATTAAGCGAGAATGGATCTGATTGGCCCTTCTCCAAATATGGCAAAAGGTATAACTTGAATTTATAAAATTAGGATTGATCCAATATTTGTCGAAAAAAGTTAAAAGAAAACCTAATAAGGTCTAGTATTCGAATTTTTACATCTCTTATTTTGGATGGAAATTTTCTCTCTACCGGGAAATGTGGATTGAGTTCATTTTCATCATACTTTGATACTTTATTAAAATAAAACGAATTCAAAGATTATTTAACTTAAAACCCTTATATGTTTTTTCGAATGATTTTCAGAAGAATAAGCGTTCTAATACTTTTTAAGGCTCTAGAGACTAGTCTTAGGAACTCGTTTGCTATTCCGAAAAGAAATTATTGTTTTTCAGTACCCAGGCGCTAATAAAATTTCATCGTAAATTATGAAAATTAATTTTTTTTGAGATTTTAAAATAGTAAATAAGATTATCACTCATTCTTCCATGCAAGATATGCTCTATCAAAATCCCACACCTACAAATTAAATTCTGATCCCTGAAGTCGTTTATTCAACTCAGATTTTCTCAGAATATAGGGATAGAAGATGAGCTCAGGAAATACAACTCAGAAGAACTACAGTTGTACTTCCGTAATAACTGTGAAAAAAGTGATCCCTACCTCTCTACCCCTTGGAGAATAATATTTATTCTAAATTCTATACTAATGAGTAAGTATTCAAATCGAATATTTACATTTTTTCTAAAATAAATAATTTTAAATTAGAGATATATCAGTACAGTGCAGTATTTTTCACTGATATTTTAAGTTTATACTCCTATCACATAGTTTTGTCAGTCTACCAAATTTCAAGAGAATATCGAACAATTTTTTTCTATCATATAAGAAAGATTTTTATTCCTATTTAAGGAGGATTTTAAAACTAATCTTCTCACAAAATTTCAGGTGGATACCTTGCTATTTAAGATCATAAAGTGGATTTGAACTTTTGACTTTTAAAAATCGATATTGAATCTTTGATGAACTGCTTATGTTAATCTTATTCCATCCCAGTTATTGAATCGGAATTTTAACTTTTTGCTGTACTGCTATTTATTAATGTAAAAGAAAGTGAATCAGATGTTTCAAACATCATTTCCCTATAAGGTCAGATTCATTTTCAAAGATTTACAAATGAGTCAAATGACTTATAGGGATTTAATAAATCTTCGTCTGTAGTTATAAGTTTAAATTTTCTTACAATGAAGAGTATATTGGACATTCAACGAGAAAGCTAGAAGACAGAGGGGAAGAACATCTTTACACCGGTAAGAGATCATGTATGTGACAGAAAAGCTTTTCCATCGAACTTGTATATTCTCAATAGAAAAAATGTAAGGAATTCAACTTTGAAGAACGGCTTAAGTTTTCTTTATTAAGAGAGAAACCCTCCATTGCAAGCAGAAGAAAATAATTAAACAACGCAATAGGTTTTTTTGAAATATTATTTGTTCAATGGTACTATTTGGTCCATAAAATCAACTTATAGAGTTGAGATATGAGAATGACTTTTAATATCATCAGTCAGTTGTGCAAACGGTGAGAGCATTTAAATAAATAAGAGCTCTCATTTAGTCACTCTCATACAGTTAGACCTGTGACTTATGAACCAAAAATTACCCTCTTCCCTCTGCCCCTTTTTAATTTAGTTTACGAAATCATCATCATACTTATGAGTAGGGTTTTCATACTAAACTTAGATTTTTTGAACATAAATTGAAAAATTTCTTCTATCAATATCCATTCGAAAGAGCTTTTTTTGCTGAATAATTCTCTATGCTTGGTTGATCGTACAAAGCTTCGGATCAAAAGATATTCAAATTTATATTATTTTGCTGAAATTTATTTTATCGAAAAAATAGCTTTTCCCAAGTTCAGTCACGGGGTAGGGAGTCTTTTTTTCCCCCCCAAAACAAACAAATAACAAGCCTAGTGACCATCTGGATGAGTCATTTCACTACTCTTTTGCTAACATTCAACTGTTCCATTTTCACACCTTTCGGAAAATCTTTCTCTAAAAACATTCATTTGCTCATTAATAATTTATGAAATGATGTAAGATCTTTTCTTTTTAAACCATCAGCAGATGTAACCAATATATTTTTAGAGATTTTTGAGATCAATCAAAACTGTTCCCTGAGTCTAGCCAATGATATATTTGTTTGACTAGTATATTAAGTTTTCTCTAAAAATAAAGAATCTAACATGAAACAAAACAATCGTCTCATCGTCATGAACCTTGCCAGACAAGGTTTAACCCATAAACAGATCGCCGAAAAGACTGGATTCACAATTGATCACGTGAAATACTGCAAAAGAGACAAGTTCAAGAAGTCTCCAAACCAGGTCCTATATGACCACATGCAAGAATTTCTTTTAAGAGTCAATAAGCCAATTTCTTTTGAAAAATTCCATAGCTCGATGAGAGCTTATGCCGAACAACTCAAAATATTTTTAACTTATCGATTTATAAGACAATTTTTGGGACAATTTCCACAGTATAAACGTCAAATTGTAAGCTATAATCATAAATCTTATAATATTCTTGATAATAATATTTTTATCGTAGATTTTCAAAAGAAGAGTTTACACAATAAAACAGAAACTTAATATTGTGGATCAAGTTCATGTGACTTCCTTGAAAAAGGTGGCTCATCAAACCGGTATCAACGAAGTTTCGCTGAACAAATGGCTTGAGCAAGAATATCATCTACGAAGATTCATGAGAGAAGAAGAATCCCACCAGGACTACAAAATTGTCCCCTGTTTGAAATATAGTTTTCTTGACAGTAAAGCCAGAAAATTCATAAAAGAATGTCGTGATAAGAACTACAACATCCGAATGTCAACGGTTGTTGAAGATATGAAGAAAATTTCTTTCCACTATAATCTAGGCTGCAAAGTAAGCAATGGTTGGATTCAATCTTTCAAAAGAAGACATGGTATGGGGAAGTTTAGAACATATGGCGAGGGCAAAGAAGTTGATTGGGATTCAATAGAATCATGGATTCTAGACAATGCTGATCTTCTCCAATCATATCCTGAAAATTGCATTTTTAACGTTGACGAAACCGCGCTTTTCTACCAAGATAGAGGTAGAATAACTTTAGACACCAGTTCAAAGAATTGTAGGGGTATTAAAACCTCCAAGCAGCGTATTACTGTGGTGGCTTGCTGCAATATGGTTGGAGAAAAATATCCTCCCTTTGTTATCGGTAAGAATCTCAAAATTTTTTTGTTTGACATTTATAATAACTAATTTTTATAGGAACTTCGAGACGTCCAAGATGCTTTCGTGGAAACATACCTGAGCATTATGATGGTAACAAGAACGCATGGAATAATGTGGAGCTTTTTGGAAAATGGCTGCAAAATTTCGGTGATTACTATAGTAGTAGAAGAATCCTGCTTCTTCTTGACAACGTTTCCTTTCACCACCTTCCTCCTGTTCCTCCTAACGTAACTCTTTTGTTTCTACCTAAGAATACAACCTCAGTTACACAGCCATTAGACCAAGGCATAATTTGGAGCTTCAAGTCGAATTTTATCAAAAAACTTGTAAGGCTTCCTTGCTCACCGGATGTTTCAATGGCATATCAGATGCTCCAGAAAGCTTTTGAAGAAGTAAAGACAGAAACCATTAAAAATTGCTTCAAACATTCGAAGATATGGTCAACAGCCCAGTTGAGAAACGAAAGATTGGCTTTGAATAGAACGTTGTAATAAAATTTATTTTCTATGCGAATGATTTATTGTAGAATGGATAGGAAAAAAGAAAAATCTGAATGTTTTTAGAGAAAGATTTTCCGAAAGGTGTGAAAATGGAACAGTTGAATGTTAGCAAAAGAGTAGTGAAATGACTCATCCAGATGGTCACTAGGCTTGTTATTTGTTTGTTTTGGGGGTGAAAAAAAAACTCCCTACCCCGTGACTGAACTTGGGAAAAGCTATTTTTTCGATAAAATAAATTTCAGCAAAATAATATAAATTTGAATATCTTTTGATCCGAAGCTTTGTACGATCAACCAAGCATAGAGAATTATTCAGCAAAAAAAGCTCTTTCGAATGGATATTGATAGAAGAAATTTTTCAATTTATGTTCAAAAAATCTAAGTTTAGTATGAAAACCCTACTCATAAGTATGATGATGATTTCGTAAACTAAATTAAAAAGGGGCAGAGGGAAGAGGGTAATTTTTGGTTCATAAGTCACAGGTCTGTACCCTAAATCTCACTATGGAGCAAACGTCCATCATCCTCAAGAAGGTTGACGAGTACTTAATGTGGAATGGTGAAATTAAATTAAAATTGGAATATATCAAATTTTATGAGGAATGTTTGACCATTATGAAATTTCCTACTCATGTCTGGCGTAAAGTGGCGAACTCTAACGTAAACTCACCAGAAGCAGCAGAAAACTTTGTTCTACATTGGATCCAGGGTTTTAAACAAGAGACGTAGAGATATATCCAAAACAGGAATTCCACCCTTGTATTTCTAACAACAATCAGGAGATTCTTGATAGAATTATCAATTTCAGTGACGAAGAAGCTACAAATCAAACAACTAAAGCAATGTTGAAACTTGGAAAAAACCTAAGATCTCACCCTGAGGTTGATATGACAAAATTAATTATAGAACGGTTCAGTGAAAACGTTTACAACTTCACAGATATAAATCTAGACCATACAGAAAAAGAGTTGTTATCATGGGGACCCTCATTTTGCATCCCTAATGCTAGAAATGTCTTATTAGAAACAAAGCTTGGTGTAGAATCTCTTTCGTCACAAGTTAATGATGGAAAAGACTTAGATGATGAAACAGCAGAAAGGTTTCAAACGTCCTTAACAGCTCTGTGCACAGAATATGCAAACAAAAAAGTGGATTTTCCTTTTTTTCAAAAGCGTCACAGAGTAGCACTCGAAAGATTAAAACGTAGAGGTGACACAATTTTGACAAAGTTAGACAAAGGAACAGGTCTGGCTCTTATTAAGAGAGAGGAGTACAACAGAGGCATGTATAGTATCCTTCAAGACTCTTCCAAATTTACTAGGACAAGAACAAAAACAAAAGACTACCAACCTTTAATTTTTGAAAAGAAAGTGAATTTGACATTAAAAGAAATGAAAACAAACAAGGTTATTGATGAAGTGGTTTATAACAAACTCAGATGCTCTAACAGTAATACGAATCGTTTGTATGGGCTTCCAAAAATACATAAAATGAACTTACAGGACAGTAATCTAGTTATTCCGTTCCGTCCAGTATTGGATCAGAGCCAATCTGCTACACACAAACTAGCAAAGTGGTTGGTAGAAATTCTAACACCGATGAGAGAGGAGATCTGTAGATTTTCGCTGAAGGATTCTTTCGATTTTGTGGACAGAGTAAAGGATTCAAACATAAAAGACCTCAAAATGGTTTCTTTTGACGTTTCATCTCTATTTACAAATGTACCACTAGAAGAAACGATCAAATTCATTTGCGATTATGTAAAGGTGAACAAAGTAAAGTTTCCTATCTCATTTTACTGGGTTCGGAAGCTTTTAGAATTATGTTGTAAGAACATAGCATTTTCTTTCAATAACCAAATCTATATTCAAAAAGATGGAGTTGCAATGGGATCTCCCCTGGGACCATTACTAGCGGATCTATTCCTAGCCAAGTTGGAAAATGACATGCTTAAACCGATGATCGAAAAATGTGACAGCTATTGGAGATTTGTAGATGACACCTTACTACTAATCAAGAAGGATGTAGATGAAAATATTCTTCTGACCCAATTCAATACTGCCCACCAAAATATATGTTTCACTATGGAAAAGGAAGAAGAAAATGGTTTGCCCTTTTTAGAGATCTACATGAAAAGAATGGAAGATGGTACCATCAGTAGGTCTATCCACAGAAAGAAGACTTTTACGGGAAAATTGATGAATTATAATTCATTTGCCCCTTTAAACTACAAAAGAGGTTTAGTGAAATCCTTATTTTTTAGAACTAAAAAGCTTGTTTCGGATCAGAATTGGGAACAGGAGAAAGAGAAACTCATAAAGGTATTTATGAGCAACAATTATCCAAGACAATTCATTCTTAATAATATGGATTCTAATGATGAGGACAAAAGAGAAGAGGAAGAGAGCCAACACATTTATCTAAGAGTGCCTTTCATGGGGGACAACCACAGCACTTTCTTGAAACAAAAAGTGAACCAGATATTCCAAACATCGTTTCCTGATAAGAAAGTCAGATTCATTTTCAAGACAAATAAGATGTTTACTAATGAATCTAAAGACTTATTGGATTATAGTAAATCGTCATTTGTAGTTTATAAGTTCAAATGTCCTTGTAAAGAAGAGTATATTGGACATACAACTAGAAGACTAGAAGACAGAGTTGAGGAACATCTCTACACTGGTAACACGGCCATAAGAGATCATGTTAAAGTATGTAACAAAAAAGCTTCCCCATCGAACTTTTATATCCTCTATAGACAAACTGGGAAGAATGTCAATACTTTGAAAACCGCCGAAGCCTTCTTCATCAAGAAAGAAAACCCTAGCCTATGCAAACAGAAGAAAATAATAAAACCGCTTGGTCTTAATTGGCCAAATGTGAACAATAGAAATGCATCCTCAGGTCAGGCTAGTAGCCAACCTCAAGAATCAAGGAAAAGAATGAGGCGTTCAGATGTAGAAAATAACTCTAACAAAATTACCAAATACTTCAGCCAACAAAATTGAGAGTGAAATCTATAGTATCCCTGACTTATTACATGTGTTCCAACATTATTATTGTTATCATGATGATCAATGCTATATACAATGTATACTTTACACAGACCCCATATGTAAAGATTACACTACACTCTAAGTTTATGCCTGACCTTGTATACTTTCATATCATATATGCATGAGAAATGTGACCCACCCTAGTGTGGGTAGTGTCAATCATCTCAAAAGCCATACAATTATGACAATGTGATAACTCGACAGACAATGCAAATGCCCTCCAACCCTGATCATTATGAGAGCCAATCAGATTTATTTATATTTTTCTTTGTTTTTTACTATATATTTGGCATGTAAGAGGCTGAAGAGTATGCCTGAAATAAAGCGCTTATTCCTCAAAAATTTTCTCGGCATTCTTTCTTATTTATTTAAGAGTTGAGATAATAAAAATTTCTCGTTAATTTGTATTGATACCTTTTCACTCCTCTATTACTGCATATTAAAATTCATTAATTCAGATGAAATTGAACATAATCGTTTGTATTGTACAATGAATATTGATTATTTGTACGATAATATTGTCGAACCTCATCAAGAATATTATTGTTAGATTCTAAACTCATGTGGAAGGGGAAATACAACGTTTATCAATCAAATTTACGCTTGTTGTTCTCTAACCTTCCACATGAGTTAAGAATCTAACAATATTGATTATATTTCCGCGAATTTTTTTTGAAGCAAATCAATCTTAAATTCAAGAAATAGAATCATGATGTTTCACAAACTCAAATATGATATTCTTACCTATGCAATCTAAAATGCGACACCAATTTTAGAAATATATTATGCAAATAAATAAAATGGAATAAATTATTTATCAATTCTAAATTAAATCGTTGATTTTTATCCTTCTAGATCATGAAAAGCTCTATAAAAACAGTTGATTCATGATTTAGAGAAGATGAACACGTGGTGAATGAGACAAAATAAATATATATATTTTATATATATCGGCAAACAATCTCTTTTCAAACAAATATACATATGAGTTATTATTAATAATTAATAATCTAATTCAGCCCACTAAATCATCCCCTCCGAAAGTTAACAAGAAGGTTTCAATCAATATTTTACGGGGCTTACGAGCTCTCCTCGGTTTTGGGGAATTTAGTGTTGGATTCTTATCTTCAACCCTTAGGGACTCCAGCCGGGGATTCTGCATAACCGGTAATACGTCAGCATCATGAATTAATCTTCCCTTTGTATCCGTCTATGTGTGCTCCGAATTCTTAGTTTCATCAATAGGACCTGACCAACGTTTCCCTTCAATAAACACTAGACCCTTTTCCTTCTCACCATCAAGTAGCGCCAAATCCATTTCGGTATTAGGTCTGAAGATGAAGATTACATCATTTGGTGTGAGCTCTTTAGAATTGGGTGTCGAGTTTCTATGAGCTACAAACTCATTTATAGCTTTCCTCTTGTTCGTAATCACTGTTTTCGAAAGGAACATTCTTAAATTCCGGATGAGTGACTCAGCAATTCCATTAGATTGATGATTACCAGGCGGGGTTTGACGTAAAACAATATTCTTGGCTTCTGCATACTCCTTCATCTGGGTGGCAACAAAGTTCGTACCATTGTCTGAAACCAAAATTCTGGGGTATCCAACCAGCTGGAAGATCTCATGAAGGGCTTCCACAGTGTGCTCCGCTGACAATGATGACAGGATCTTCATTTGAACCCATTTCGAAAAGGCATCCACCAATATAAATACTGATCTCCCATCCACATGTGCCACATCTGTTCATACAAACATCACTTTCCGGCCACGTTCCCAGGTTTGCATTTACTCTTCTACTGCGATTTTTATGACAGGTGAGGCAACTATTGACCCAACGATTGACTTTCTGATACATTCCAGGCCACCAACAACTAAACAGATGTTGAAACGCTAGTTGAATATTTTTCATACCAGAAATATATATAACTCTCTGCCCTGACCTGGATGATCGGTAAGAAAAAAATGAAAGTTTGTAACTAGAGTCAGAAAAAATGTTTTAACTTGAAACCTAAAAGCTGATCATTCGAACTTTGAACTCTTCTAGCTCCCACCTATGGCGATGTTTTTGCAGAAAACTTAGGTAAATTGATGAACATGTCAAGCTACATTGAATGCTGTTTGTTTTATAAAATTTTTTTAAAATCAAATATAGTTAGCATCAAATCTTCAAAATACAGATAACAATTTACTGTACTTTGAAAAAAGAAAGAGAAAATTTAAAAGTGAAAATAATCGATTTTGCTATTCTGATTTGGATTCATAAGGAAGACTAGAAAACAAGCGATTTTGACTGGTTGTTGAGATTCTCGATATTTATTGCTCATCCAGGTCAAGGCAGAGAGGTATAAATTTCTAGTATGAAAAATATTCAACTAAAGTTTCATCATCTGTCTAATTAACTGTAATAGCGAAAATGTACACAATTTTGATTTTCAATCGAATGGTATAAATTGTATCGATTATCACGTTGATACAAGATAGATTTATGCATTAGGAACCCAAATATGAGTTCCCAACACTGTTAAACCAAATTAAAGAAATTTTTCAATCAAATTTTGTTTGTTTAATTGAACTTAAATTTATTTCACTTTAAAACCAAATTTCGACAGACTTTAGAAGAGATTTGAATAAAAACGTGCTCCTTCTAATTAGCATCAAATCTTCAAAAGGTAGACTTAGGATAACTATTTGATTTTTAATAGAATTTGAAAAAAAGAAGTTGATATGTGAGGGTTTTATTCTCTTTATTTTTGTTGTTGAGATTCTCGTTATATTTCGCTCCAGGGCAGGGCAGAAAGTTATAACTCTGGTATGAGAAATATACTTTGAGTGCTTTTATCATTTTTTAAATTCAAATTTGAATATATCATCTATCACCATAATTAGATTATTACCATAATAACATTATTCGATTATAATGATTTTCTGGGCCATATTTCTTAAAACAACAGAGTTTACTATTTCGGATACAAACTCATTATATTATACAGGTATAACCCAGAGATGGATGTAGAAAATTAACCCCCTTCCTCACTACACCCAAAATAAATATAAGCGTCCAATATACGGTATATTGCAGGATATATTCTAAAATTAACCAATCAATTTCATCTTTTTTGATTTAAATTGAGATCCTGTGCAATGAAATTGTAATCATGAAACACAATATGTTGCTGATGAGTATGATATGATCCAAAAAGCTTTTGAGGAAGTTAATTCAGATTTCATAAAGAATTGTTTTAAAGCTTCTATAATATGGAGCATAAACCAGATTCCACAACAAAATCTAAACAGAACTGTTTAAATGAATTACTTTGATAAATTAATATTTTTATTAGTTAGGATCTATTTTTTAATTTCTCTTGATACAAAATTAGTTCATGTTTCGAATGACACCTAAGTTCAAATTTATCCGATGACTTCTCCCATCTAGCATTGAATTCAGTAATGATGATGATTCATTTGTTTGCTTTGGAGGTAGAGCAAGCTCTTTTCACACCTAGGATATGTTGGAGAAAAAGATTTAAAAATAATTTATGAGAAACTTTAACTCGATCTAGATAGATTTGAGTGCTCGTATCTTATGCATGCCCCCTTTTTCCCCTCATTCGAAAGGGAATCTGTTAATCTCTAAGAAAAAGCAGAAACTCGTGAAATTCGTTAAGGAATAGTATTCTAAAATGTCATTATTAAAGGAATTCAATAGGAAAGTTGGGAAAAACGTTATGGAATTAATTTAATTCTTGAAAAGAAAATTTTATCAACTTTTCGCAAAATTTTAGGATAATAATATTTCACATAGTTTGTGAATGGTACAGTAACAGGAATACCGTTCTGTCCTATTCAATGTTTTCTCCACTTTTCATTATTCGATGTGATCAATTGAGGTTTGTAGAAAATGTGGCGTTTTTTGACATAAATCATAGATATATTTTCGTGGGTGCTCCTAAAAAAGGACTCGTGACCTTTCGACATTTGTTTACTCTATAGATTTGTATGTCTACGTGTATTACATGATTATTTAATGTTAAGACATAGGAAATACTGTATTTTTCTACTCCCTATGTGAAAGGTAAGTTTTATATGCATTACAAATACACAACCCAATACACACTACAATGTAGTGTCACTATACTGTTGGTTTTTTATTTTTGTGAGAAATTTTTCTATTTTTACATAGACATGAAAGTTACCCCCTTAAAGTCAATGAGGTAGAAATGAACCTTATCAAAACAGGAATTGCGAGAGAAATAAGGAAAAGAGATCAAGTAGCTTATTAAGAACAAAACAAGTTAGTTTTTTCATATCTAAATTGCAGTTTATTTTAAGAGATAAGAACTTGTGAAATTTTAATCAAAATTTATTTAATCTAAATCAACAAAATTCCATGAAAACTTCTCAGATACCCTCTCTTCAAGTTTTTTGAAATAAAATTTTCATTTTCGCTTCTCTCCTCGAAAAAGCGCATACAGACCTCAAAAGCTTTTAGAACTCTCTCTTCTCCATCTTCAATTTTCGGAATAGGTTTTCTTTGGCTCCTATTCAATGCTTCTGCTGTATCCTGACAGTTTATGCTATTCCAACTTCACACAAGTATGCAACAGCATCGAGGTCTATATTCTCTTTGTAGCATGATCCAATATTTTTTTTGACCAGCAGGACAATATCTGATTAGGAATTTTGAACCCTTTGGTATGATTTTCACAATTTTACTTGAAAAAATTTTTAAAGATTTATAAAATTTAACATTAATTCAAATTTACCATTCAAGTTTTCATAGGAGTGAGAATCTTCATTCTCTTTTGAGTCGCCTGGCTTGATCGAAGCAAAACCAGCTGCAAATCAACTTCATAAGATTTGATTAAACCAATCCCTTGTTGAATTTGTCCCATAGCAACGGAGATTTTGGTGAAATCTATCTTCTGGATTTGGAATTACAATATTTTCTTGTTCCTTGATCTTGATCCTGTTTCGTTTAATGAATTCGTCGATAAATGATCTTGAACATTTGAATTCTTCTAATCCATATCGAGCAGCAATCAATCTGGCTTTGTTCTTTACCTCTGATTTTGTCAAAAGATTTTCCATACAAATTATGTTTAGTTCATTCTCAATGATGACAAACTTAGAACCTCTTTCATTGCAAAGTTTGACATGAGTTGCGGGATCGGATCCAAGTTTATAAAAGTATGATCTTGACAATCCGTATTTGGAATGAGCTGTATCAAAATTTATTTATTTATCATTATTTATTATATATATCTAGCCGGTGTAATAGTCTGACGAGATCCGGTGAAATATAAGCTTTATTACTAAATATCCACTTGACTTCCAAATCCTCTAAATGAGTCTCTCATTTGAAACTAAAAATATTTTCGAAGAAGCTCGGCAGTTCTTTCCCAACAAATAAAAAAAAATAAACTTCCATCATGTTTCGAAAACTCTCCGTTGTGGTTCTCAATTTTTTAGTTTCAGAAAAAATTTTAAATAGTCAAGCATTTTGATTTGTTGAAAATATTGAAATCATACGCAGATTTGCTCTAATTGAAGGTTATTTCTTTTCAACCAATCAAGATGCTTGACAAATTCAAATTTCTTCTGAAACTAAAAATTGAAAACCACAACGGAGAATTTTTCGAAACATAATGGAAGTTTATTATTTTCATTTTAAATAGCATCTAATTCCGCCAGATGGTACTAGTTTTTGGTCAAGTTGTGTATTAAAGAAAAATGGGGTATCCCTTATACTCATACAGTCAATTTCACACATGATGTCAAAAATAATTTAGATATTCGTAATCCTTGTGAAATTCTGGAAATTCTAGGTTTTCTAATATTATTTTCTGAAGGATATTGTTTAGTTCGACAGAGTACATAATCAGCTTCCGAATGGCGCATCATTTATTGGTCTCAAGTGGTTATGGAGACACCCATAATTATTTACCATGCGGCTAAAAATAGAAAATTCTTCCTAAAAACATGATAATTACAATTGCAAATCATGTAAAATCATGAATTTTATTATTAATTTATTTATAACTATAGATGCATGATCATTTTTCAAAGGATTTTTTGGTTTAAAATCAAATTTTAAAAATTTATAGGGGTATACATATAACTCTTTTATTCGATGGGAAACAAATATATTTTTTGGCATATTTGGAATCAGCGTGAAATTTTATCAGGAAACGTTTATCAAAAAAATATAGATTTTTCGACTCTCCCCAGTGTAATCAAAGTATAAATTGACCATATTCGGCATTTTTTGCCGATTATGCATAATAGGCAAGAACTCTTAGTACATTTTCCTGGTTCCAGGAGATACATTGAGAAGGCTTTGGAAAAAGGAGCTAGCCAACAAGAAACTCGAATTTCTAATTTTACGTCAGACTAACATTCAAAGGAAACGGACATAACCATGACCTAAGAAAAAAGCTGAACAAACTTGTAAATTAAAATTATAATAGCATACAATTGAAGGTTGTATTCAAAACCATAAATTTGATCAAGTTTCAGCTTAAAAACAGGCTAAAACCAAGAGAACAATCAAATCTCATTCAATGCTTCGAAGCTAGTTGTGGCGCGAAATACATTGGAAGGATCAAAAGAAGATTTTCTATAAGAATCCAGGAGCAATTCCATAAGAATAGTTCTTTAATCAAAAAACATTAAGGATCAAAACCTTTGCATCCAAAAGAAACTCCTTAATGACTTGTAGTTACCAGGGCAACCCAAAATATGGCAAGGGAAATCTGACTATCATGGAAGAAGTATTGTACCTTAGACGAAAATTTATTTCTGTCAGCCCGTTGAGAGTGAGAAAAATCGCACAAAAACTAGCCGAGCAGATCAACCTTTTCGGATTTCAATGTTCTTCTCTTTATTGCAGACTAGTAATCAAGCGAGCAAGCATGAAGTTTAAGAAAGTAAGGTTTGAATAAATTTAATTTTTGTAGCTCTGTGGTACCCAAATCCAAGATTTTACAGATATCAATGAGTTTAATAAAAATTTTCCGAACATTCAATTTTTTTACTCAGAAGAAAATAGATTCAAAATGTATGAGGTCCCCTGTGTTCTTAACGAATCTGAGAAGAGTCTTCAGGCCAAAGGTAAGTTTTATTTAAATTTTTTAAGGCAACACTGAAAAATCGGTTAAGCAAAACAAAACGAGGTATACTGCTTTCTTAATGGTCAATGCTCCAGGAGAGAAGAACAAACTGATGATCATTGTCAAAAGTCGTAATCCAAGATGGCTGCCGAGACATCAGGGTGATTCGAATTAAAAATCCTTTCACTGGCATAACTTTTATCCATTTAAGACTTAACTTTCGAATACGATGCTTCAGAAAAGATGTTCATGGGAAGATGTTACCAGATTGACCATTTCTAAATGTTTCGAAGCCACCAATCTTAAAGAAAAACGGCTAGAGCGATCTCAAGTCACTGACGATGATTTCGTACTTGAGTTTCTCACAGAAGAAACAGCGAGCAGAAGAAATCCCTTCTTAATAGAGAAAATTCAGGAGGCAGAAAATTACATGAGGAGGCATCAGTTTCTATCCGATGCATTTAAAAGAATAAATTTTGATTAAAAGTTCTTATCTCTAAAAAATAACAGCAGTTTAGATATGAAAAAACAAGCTTGTTTGTTCTTAAAAAGCTACTTGATCTCTTTTCCTTATTTCTCTCGCAATAGAGTAAACAAATGTCGAAAGGTCACGAGTCCTTTTTTAGGAGCACCCACGAAAATTGTATACTTTAAAATAAAACTTAACTGTACTATTACTAATGTATAGTGCAGCACCTATACTTACTTAAATAGAATCAATTTTAATACAGCTCATTCCAAATACGGATTGTCAAGATCATACTTTTATAAACTTGGATCCGATCCCGCAACTCATGTCAAACTTTGCAATGAAAGAGGTTCTAAGTTTGTCATCATTGAGAATGAACTAAACATAATTTGTATGGAAAATCTTTTGACAAAATCAGAGGTAAAGAACAAAGCCAGATTGATTGCTGCTCGATATGGATTAGAAGAATTCAAATGTTCAAGATCATTTATCGACGAATTCATTAAACGAAACAGGATCAAGATCAAGGAACAAGAAAATATTGTAATTCCAAATCCAGAAGATAGATTTCACCAAAATCTCCGTTGCTATGGGACAAATTCAACAAGGGATTGGTTTAATCAAATCTTATGAAGTTGATTTGCAGCTGGTTTTGCTTCGATCAAGCCAGGCGACTCAAAAGAGAATGAAGATTCTCACTCCTATGAAAACTTGAATGGTAAATTTGAATTAATGTTAAATTTTATAAATCTTTAAAAATTTTTTCAAGTAAAATTGTGAAAATCATACCAAAGGGTTCAAAATTCCTAATCAGATATTGTCCTGCTGGTCAAAAAAAATATTGGATCATGCTACAAAGAGAATATAGACCTCGATGCTGTTGCATACTTGTGTGAAGTTGGAATAGCATAAACTGTCAGGATACAGCAGAAGCATTGAATAGGAGCCAAAGAAAACCTATTCCGAAAATTGAAGATGGAGAAGAGAGAGTTCTAAAAGCTTTTGAGGTCTGTATGCGCTTTTTCGAGGAGAGAAGCGAAAATGAAAATTTTATTTCAAAAAACTTGAAGAGAGGGTATCTGAGAAGTTTTCATGGAATTTTGTTGATTTAGATTAAATAAATTTTGATTAAAATTTCACAAGTTCTTATCTCTTAAAATAAACTGCAATTTAGATATGAAAAAACTAACTTGTTTTGTTCTTAATAAGCTACTTGATCTCTTTTCCTTATTTCTCTCGCAATTCCTGTTTTGATAAGGTTCATTTCTACCTCATTGACTTTAAGGGGGTAACTTTCATGTCTATGTAAAAATAGAAAAATTTCTCACAAAAATAAAAAACCAACAGTATAGTGACACTACATTGTAGTGTGTATTGGGTTGTGTATTTGTAATGCATATAAAACTTACCTTTCACATAGGGAGTAGAAAAATACAGTATTTCCTATGTCTTAACATTAAATAATCATGTAATACACGTAGACATACAAATCTATAGAGTAAACAAATGTCGAAAGGTCACGAGTCCTTTTTTAGGAGCACCCACGAAAATTGTATACTTTAAAATAAAACTTAACTGTACTATTACTAATGTATAGTGCAGCACCTATACTTACAAAGTTTAACTAGAAATATTTCGTTCTAGGTGCTTAGGTTGTATATCCCACAAGAACGTCTTATCCGGTAATGGATTAGCCCATGTCGCTGAATGTTACACCGAATGGATCCCACCGAGACTGGTACGAAAGAAACTTACAAAGCATTTAGAAATAATTTAAGTATACATATATGGTAGACATACGCGCGTTTCGTCCTTTTTCTGGACTCATCAGTATGCCACAACCTGGGATTTGAACCTATATTTCTAGTTTTACTATTACTTAATGAATTTTATGAATTCCAAAACGAATTTCATATCTTCCTTAACGAACTGCAAAAGGGTATATATATACACTTTTCATAGTGAAGGAAATTAGATATACTCTTTTTTTTGTTTGGTTTGAATCTCGAGTTAATTTATTTTTTTAATTCAAATAAACTCATTCTTCTTGATATTCGGTGAATTTTTGATTTCTCCTTGTATTCTATATCGATCATGGAGACTAGAATGACCTTGAGGAGTTAGGCACTTTTTGATCAGTAGAAGGCTTGATCTCTCAGAACCTTTATTGATTCGTATGGTAACATTTTGGCGACTTTCATAGACCATTCGGGTTTTTGAGGATTTCAGTATTCTGCACAAAATTCAACAACGCATCGTGACATCATTTTGGAGAGAAAAACTTTCATGAAGTCATTTTATGTATGTTTTATGAATTTGCATACATCTTAACTCTCAGAAAAATCGAGAATCGGGAAATATGGGAATTTTTTAGCATTTTTAGTGAATGCACTCTTTCTAGTACATCTCATGAATAGAATTTTTCTTCACAGGTTGAACTAAAATTTATATTTCGTGAGTTATCTAGGGAGGGGGACAGTCAGTTTCACGTCATTGTCTTAGTAAGAACGATCCTGATTGGTCAATTCAATAAAATAAAGATAGAAAAGAGAAATTAAATATGCTCTTTTTATATATGACGCCAAACAAAATATATGCCCTAACAACTTTTTAACCCCCACAGCAGTTTCAAATATCACAGAGTGTTTAGATTAATAAGTATAACTCGAATTTAAAATATGCTCTATATGCATTTTTGAGGCCCTAGTAATAAGTGATTAATATTTCAGAAAACGTACTAGAAAAACATACTGATTTGTAAACTAACGAATAGAAAACAATGACAGATCCTAGTTAAGAACAAGAATAAGTATAATTCATCATAAATAAATAGTTCACATAAATGAATAAAAATACTGTAAATAACTTGAATGATTAAATCTTACATACTCTCGAAGCCGATTGAACACTTTTGTTCTAAAATTTATTTATTTTATTTTGAAATTTGAAAGAATGAGAATTTATCCAATAATTATGGAAGTTTAATGAAAAATTGAAATGGATTTGGCTCAATTCGACATCCACATCGAATCGAAAGTGGAAAATTAACTTAAATTAAATTAGCTGAAGACAAAATGAAATGATAAGTTAGAATTTTTTTAAACTACTATTTTGCGCAGCTATAGCCTCTTGTATTTAAATTATATTTAATACAGCTTACTCGGAGGTTATCATGACCTGTAACCCCGAAAATCTGAAGGGGTCGGAACATGAAGGTTACAAAATAAATAAAAAACGTGGATGACCATGCACAAACCGTTAAAAATCAAGAGCTGAAATAAAGTATGATGAAATTTAGTTTTAAATAAAATTATTTTTGGAAAAATATTTCCTTGGGGTGAATTTTGGAAATTTGCATAAATCGAAACTAAATCTATCTAAATCGAAACTAATTCTATAAATAAACCAATGTTGATGTGTTATAATTAAGTGTATTTATTCATGGATTCTTGCTAACACAATTTTTAAATACCTTTTGCAAATACTAGGGTTAGGTCGTCAGAATCCTTTTTCTTCGAAGGAAATTATTTCGTGACAAGAGTTAGCAGACTAATTAACACTAGGTTTGCAAGAAATTCGAAGTCAATCTGAAAGGATTCTGATTGAAAATGTAATTCTTTCCCATATAAACTCTTATATAAAACCTTAGATAAAAAAATCGTAAATCTATGTTCCCACAAGTTCACTCAATCACCTAAGGTTACAAAATAAAAAGGAACGTGAGAGATAGTGCCCGAATCGAAGTAATATCAAGAGCTACATATTCTAGCATATTCTTGAATTATTATATTTTTGAGTGATAAATATAGTAAGAATATGTAACTTTTGGTATAAATGAAAATTTTTGGAAAAAATTAGAGTTATTTATGGAAAAATATTTTTTGGCGATTTTTGGACTTAACCCTAATTATTAACTTATATATTTCTTCGGAATTTTTAAAGAACAATCATGTTTTACATTTTTATTCTGCCCTCAGTTTTAAATATATAAATCACTCCTTAATTTTAGGGTAAAAAATCATGGATTTTTGAGAGCTAAATTACTTATCAATTTACAGTTTTGAAAGAAATAATGAAAATTTATGAATTAAGTATAAATGAATGCTGAAAAAACATCAAAACTCTCCAATTATAGCAACATTGGAGAGAAAAGTGAAAAAGCTCACATAGGCCAAGGTAGTTGAAGATCATAGGAATAGTTTTTCTGAAAACATAGATTAGGTTTGTATTGATTGACAAAGAATTACTCCTCTACCCATACATCTAAGCTCTCATCCCAAGGAAAAATTCGAAATTAAGGCTGCGTGGTTTTCCTGCTTGAGAAAAATATGTTGAACCGATGAAGCATTTTACATAGAGAAACAAAACCCAAAACTAAAGAAATTCGTGATACCACAGGTACTACCAAGACCAACACTGGCGAATTCGCAACCAACACTTGTATCAACTCCAAGGAAAAGAAACAGATCAGACGATGACATAGGACAAAATAAGATCCCCAAATATTTTACTCAGATGTAACCATTATACTCATACCTCATATTTTCACATTTCTTTGTGCTTTCAATTACCCCTACCCACCCCTTTATACATAATTTCTATTGTTATTACTATTAGTCAGATTACAAAGTCAAATGTGATAGGGATGTAACAGCATAGTTACCACAACATTTTAATGTTCCTTAAAAACCTTATTTATTTTTAATGCTACTCAATAGTAATAAAGTAACAATACAAACTCTTATGTACACGATCCCTATTGACCAATCATATTAAAGAACCCTTATTAACCAATAAGATCAATGGAGGTTAATTTTTTTAATCATATGGGTACACAGTTCATATCTCTTTGTGTACACTAGAGGTAGATCGAATTTCGTTAATTCGCAACATAGCAATCAACGAGTATTAGCTAGAGATTATTTATGATCAAATGCCTCAGGAAAACTTTATTTCAGTCTATATCATTCTTTCTTCACAATGTTATTTCATTTTTAGTTTTCAATAAGAATTCTAAATGCGCAATGTTGACTCGATAACATTAAAAAAAATTAATTAAAATTTTGTCCTAATTATTTCTTTAACTGAACTAAAATTAACTAAAAATAAATTTGAACTAATTTGAAAATAATATTTTTAATTGTAGATAGATCGAAGATATTCGGATAACTGGTTCTTGTCTTGGTCGATTGCTTGGTTATGTCTTCAATGATTGTTCTTAAAAGAAATTAAATTAAATGTTGATTGAGAATAAATGTATTTTATGTAACTTTTCTTGTGCTGTGATTTTCATCGCCTAACTGCTGCATCCAAGAATTGATTTGTCATCACCAGATCGAAGGGATTTTCTAAGAATGTATTGAAGTTTTAATAGGATTCACAATAAAAAAATTATGATTCAACTTTCCTTTCTTCGTTTCCCGGATTAGCACATGTTCTTAAGTCAGATATCGTTGCAGACACTAAATAAATAATTTTGTTAAAGAATCAAAGTTCGATTTCAAGCATTAACTAACCGTTAATTTTTAGGGAAAGGATTTATATGAAGCCATCTATTTACGTATTGCAGTTTTTTTCCTGTAAAAATAATGAAATAATTATTTGTTATGCAAACTTCTATATATTTTTTACTAACTTATCATTGTACTCCAACCCTTGAGCTTTTGACCAGTGAAGAGAGACTTCAGATCTTGACTTTATTGTAGCCATACAATTCCTGGCAAGAGACTTACTAGTTCTAGCAGCACCTTCTGTAGTTAGTTTAACTTGACGCTCCACACCTTTTGTATTGATTGGAATCCAGTCAAAACGGATCAGGTCAGAAGAGCTGGCATACCAAAGTCAGATTTCTCGAAGTCAATCATGACAAAATATTCTTCTGATGGCTTCAATTCAGGAAGGGAATAGTACCTGGCTCCACCTTCTCTTGTACTTGCAAAGATATCTGCTGCTCTTTGCATGACTTCTAGGGTCAGCAGCCATTGTAATGAGGACATTTTCTGGGTGTGCCAAGTAGGCATTGGCTTGAATTGTCTTGGTTGCTTCCAATTTGACAGGTCCATCTGGCAAGGCGTTGATATTCATCCAGAGTTGGTGGAAGACTTTAGCAGCATTGGAGATTGAATTGTTTATCCTAGCATTGAACCAATTGTAAACATAAACCTGGAGTGTAAACTGCACAACTTTCTTCAAGTTAGCATCCGGATTAACAGTCGAAACATAGTATCATAGCAACCTTGATGCTGTAGTCAACCATCGGGCATTGTGCATTTTTCCAGGATTATTTCCTCTGCATATCTTTGCATCTGTTCGTTTGAAACCGAAGTTGGCAAGATAGGCGACATTGTAGAGATACCTTTGATCAGTGCTGAGGCTTTTGACAATTTGTTCATCCATGATAGGGAAATTTTGGCATTTCACTGGGCTGAATCGGAGATTGATGGGAGTCGCTTTATTGACTTTCACCAGATTGGAGCCGATTGGACCGCTGGAACCTGTGGGACTCATAGATCTTCCATCGATTTTGAACAAACACTTTTTGAATACCAATTCGATGAGATGAGCGATGCCTAAGAAGAAATATTTTAATGACAACAAGTTAATCAAATGTGGTTTAACTTACAAACAATATGAATCAAGTTTATATTCAGGTATTGCTCGAGATAGAAAATTATGCCACCTTGGTTCCCAGTGTTGATATTTGTTCCGTCTGTCATGGTACATTTGAGAGAATTCTTAGAGTCCCTTTGTTCAATAACGATCTTCAGTAAATCAGCAATGTGCTGTGCTTTGCCAGACTCCAAGGGTAGCCAAATACTCGTTCCCTGGCTGACTATTGACTGAAAGGAATTCTCTCTTGACTTCTTCGCCCTAGTACACCTTCCGTTTGTTCTTTCTGCCATCGAATTAGATGACCTCGATTTGATTTGGTTTATCGGCCTCATATTGATCAAATATACGGTTGTTTGTCCTTATGAGCTTGGCTGCTGTTAAAACGTTGTCTTCTCCCATTGTTCCTTGACATATCAAGGCCATGTTCCATGCGGCTGCTCCAACAGCTGGTGAAATCTTGCATCGTTCAAGGAATTCAGGGTACAAATCAATATCAATGGTATTATATGAGGAGTACCGGCATCTTTTGGGTGTGGGCGGACTTTCATCACTTGCATGAGGGACTGGCGGGCTTAATATCTTCTGGCTGCCTTTTGATGGGTCTCTTTGGAGTTGAAAACTGGACTTCGTCAAAAGGTTTTCTGCTGCTCCGAAGTTTCTTACGAATACTTTCAAATTTCTCATATCTGTGAAAAGCAGCATCAAGCGTGACAGTTTGTAAACCAATTTCATGATACAATTGCTCTACCACCTTCAAAACAGCTCGGATTGGGGCAATATTCTTCTGATTCTTATAGATTTCCTCTTCACTTTCGAGACGGAGAGCACGGAATACATCTCCATTCTTTGCAGATAAACAGTTTCAAGAGCCTTTGGTTGACTCATTGATAAATTTAAATCTGAAATTTTAGCTAATTTGGCCTCTTTTTCAGTGATACAAGTTATTTTCTTGGGCATCGTAATGTTAGTTAACAATGAAAGCGTGAAAGTGATTTTCGAACAAAGTTAAATTTAAACAAATATTAATTTTCTAAATTAATATGAGTTATAATAAAATTTATTAAAACTTAGGTCAATATTAGGATTCTCAGCCATGGTCATCCAAACGTTTCGACGGTGATTGTCTTCACACGCCTTCTTCAGTGGTACGACGAGTTTATCAAAAACAAAAT
>SSNU01000175.1:0-25440 GCA_012064415.1 Gyrodactylus bullatarudis
ACGGTCACCACGGTGGCTGTCACGGAGGTCACGGCTGCCACGGTGGCCATGGTGGCTATGGCGGCTGCGGTGGCTGTCACGGTTGCGGATGCTGTTGAACCCATTGACATTTTTAATAAATTTTCTTATTTTTTTTGATAGCGCTGTATTAACTCATATTTCTTTCTTTTACCCATCTGATGGGGCCACCACAATCCGATTTTATTTCTCTATAAATGTCTATATATCTTGAACCCGATTAGATCAATTTTTTCAAACTCATCAGTTCTTGTTCTTCAAAGGTTTCAACATTGTGCTCGCAAACATTGATTGAGCATTCGATCTAATCAATAAATCAAAAAATCTTTGGGTCCTACATTTTGTTTTTTCTCGATACTATAAAATTGATAGGCCTAGTTGATTATATTCGATCTTGCTATTTATATTTACTAAATAACAAGACTCTGTAAAAGTAGATTTTTAGTTTATTTTATGGCAAAAACAAAATAAATTCTGTAATCGGTGATTGGTTCGTTGTACATTAGAAATTAACCAATTGAAACAGAGGCTTTCTTTGAATTGTTTTCCCTTAATTTTATGAGATATTCTTTTCTCTAATTCGATATGGGAAATACAGAAATAATATAAGGAATAATGATATAAATACCTAAAAGTCAAAGTGACATTGAAAAAATAACTAATTTTTCATGCGTTAATATAATCATTATTCTTCAACATTTTGCAATGATTACATGAACAGTTCATGTCATGGGCATTCTTGTCGATTGTCTTCCAATATCCACATTCGAAAATCTCCAAAACATGATAGCATCGATAGAATTTCATTACGTATCCATTTTTGCACAGAGTCTTTAAGTAGCTTTCTGTCCATGTTTCAATTTTGTGATAACATTTGTACATTTTACAGCGTATATTCTGGGCAGTATTTCCACTACAACAGCCACAGGGTTTATTACATGTCTGTAAGTTTAATCTTCGTCCTGGATTGTAGTCGCACATTTTATGACAAAGAATAGTCCAAACTGAGTAAAAATTATATTTTTATCAGTGCGAGTTTTACAATTGAAACGATTGATATATAGGTACAGGAATAGAAGAAAAATTTCATATAAAAAATTGATTAAAAACTTATGATTTAGTCATCCGAATTATCTCGCTGACAAATATGTATTAGCATTGAGCATATGAGTTACAACAGTTTAAAGTTTGGCATTTATTCAGGAACGAAAGGTTCGTTAAATATGTGAGTAGAATATAATTTTTTGCAGAAAAGTATTTTTAAGAAAGCCAAGAAGGAATTCTCCTCTTCATTAGAGTCAGACTGACTCAGTCAGTCAACCAACTATCGAATTTATAGGGAAGCTCTAATGTAAATTAAATTTCGTTAAATATCTTAATTTAAAAGTAATCATCGATAACCAAATTGATTTTCAAAATCAGATTTTATAAGTATTGAATTTAAAATAGTACACTTATCTAGTTAAAACAGTCAAGAACTTTATCTCGAGTTTGTTATAATTATACCTCAGCTTGAAATAAATTCTCGTATTAAGAGATTAATGAAATAAGAGACCACGTATCCCCAAATAGCACTTTCATCAAATGTCTAACATATTTTTCAATCCCAATTCAATTCCAAATGGCTCCTCAGTTCTCTCTCGTTTCCAAAATATCAATTTGAACTGTCAAGTTAATTTTACAATTTATTAGTTTTTCAGACTTTTCAGAATACTCAAAGGCCCAAAACACCACTTGGAAATTCTATAAACAATCCCGAAAACAATATTTTCAATCATCAAAAACCCTTTGCTCCTCGTAACCCTTCCGGTAATAATAATATCCAAAATGAATTTATGCGTAGAATTAAATCAAACATTAGTCAGAATCCTGGTAGAAAGCCCGAAAACAAAATTATCCACAAAAATGTAAGAAAAATCCCTATCATATTGATATAAACCAATAAATATCCATGATTTTTTCAAGAATGTTAAAAACATGCCCCTTGAATTGGATAACTCTCATCATCGGACACCCAACAGTTTCAGTTCCTTACCTCTCCAAAGTAATTCAGAGCCAACTTTTTTTCAAAATTTGAAAGCAATCCAAAATCTTGACTTGCATCCAAATCATGAATTTGATGCTAGTTATCAAGTTTCTTATTATACCATGTCATAAATTTCGAATATTCTAATTTTTACTTTCTTGTTTTTTCTAGAGCCTGAAAACTTGGCTCCTCAGGAGACTTATTCCTACAAGCCAATTGAACATTACTATTTCACAGAGCATGGAATTGAAACTGTGGAGAATCTTCAAATATCAGGGGTTCTCAAGAAAGCAGATTGGATTTTATATCCACCTGCCTCGGAGAAAAGCAGTTCTCAACTAATGACAGGACGTAATCATGAGTTCAAAGTTAAAGGGGGACACGAGAAACATCCTCAGACTGCATACATGGATCAAGAGCTGCATCAAAATCTCCAAAATCGTCTGAAAGCATCAATGTTCTCTCTTGACCAATTTAACCAGGAAAAATACCCCTGTTCCATTGGAGCGTATTGTGATATTGTTCCGATTGAAACTTCTCTATCAACTCCTCGTCTCTCGATAAGTTACAGTCTTCCCTCTCAATGCTTCAAAGCCTGGTCGCCTAGAACTCAAAAGTTTGTTTGCCTCAGAAGAATCAAATTGGACAGTCAACAACACCTGGTGATTGACTCTGATATTGTCTACTTTGCAAAGCAATTATTCTCCTTTGACCATCCCAACATTGTCTCGATTAGAGATGTATTTCTAACAAATGAATTCTCTGATAACTGTAAGTGATATTTGGCAATTTTTCTAATTTTATTCTCCAAATTTCATCGTCCATTGCATACAGCCTTGATCCTTGTTTATGACTACCATCCTCTTTCGATTACAATGCAATCAATGTACATGACAGATCCCGATAGAATAAACCTGATTAATGACGTCATGAATCAGACGAGAAATAAACCTCATTCCATAACGAAAAGTGAGTCTATTTCTTTCATCTTACAAATTAAAAAAATATGTTTTTCTTAAATGAAATGCAGGCAACTCATTCCTTCTTCCCGAGTCAATAATGAGGTCGTATTTGGTCCAAATAGTCTGCGCCCTCCAATACCTCCATAAGCATGCAAATATTCCGTTTGGTTTGTTGGATCCAACAAAAATTCTTGTTGACGACTCAAAAAGGTAATTTAAATATGATCAATATACTTACAAGTAAACACAGTTAAACACGAATTTTTTTGTATAAAATTTAGAATTCGTCTAAATTGTTTTGGGATTATCGAAATTCTCTCTGCAAAAAAGAACCTTGGAACTGATCGAACATCCGATATGGATGCTGACCTTGTCAATGTTGGCAATGTCTTGATTTGTATTGCCTATGGTTCCATAACTGTCTGCTCAAACTCCATGAAGTTGCCAGCATTGAAGATGCTCCAAAGCTGCTACTCCCATGACCTGTTTAGCATCATTAATAAACTAGTCAGCTGTCAAATGAAGAACATTAACGAGCTAGTCCTGTCTGTCGCCTCTTTCAGCATGGAGTTCATCATGAAGCAGCAAACTCAAAATGACTTTCTCGAACGAGAAATTCTCAGGGTAAGGGTTTCTTTTGGTCTCTTCTTCTTTTATGATTAATCTTTTACTTTTGTTTTCTTCAGCAAATGGAATGTGATCGTCTTTTCAGGATCCTCTGTAAACTCGGTACTGTCCTTGAGAGGAGGATGTAAGTTGTCACTGAGAGACTAGTTTACTCATTGTGATTGCTAACGAATATGCAATTTTTTTTCAAAAACAAACCTTTAGTTTAGAAGATATTTTCCCAAAAAATGACCCTTTTTAGACCTTGAAAATGGCTAACTTTTTTGTTTCAAGATAATATATTTGAATTCTACGGGTATGGTTTCTCGATAAAAGTTTCTTTATTTTTTCTCTTCGATCACTGTAAGTTGTTTTTCAAAAAAACTTTCTTTATATTTTTAAGGAAATTTTAATATTTTTTTCAAAAACGAGTCATTTTTAAGTAGTCACAACTTCTCAATGAACTATTGTAGCTTGATAAGTCATAGTTCATTCGGAAGAATATTAGTTCTTCCTTCAGAAAATTGGTCAATAAACTATTCTTAGTTTCTTCAAAATAGAATAATAATGGTAATTTTGAACCAAGTAGTTCTTCAGGGAGCTATTCGGCATTGACTATAACGTTGTTCGCTTGCTACCTGACTATGTTGTCTTCTGGCTTGTATTGGTCTATCTGTAGAAAAAGAAAGGGGAGAGAAAGGTGTAGTATTTCTTAAAAAATAAGGGTTATGAAAATTATAGTGATTGTTATAGTAATCAGAATTATTAGAGTAATAACTCTGATAATAATATAATTTATCACTTGAAAGAAAATTAAGATTAGAATAAAAAACATTTAGATTACCCTGATAAAAATAGTTAGGACTCACACAATATTTCGAATACATGTCGTATTCTTCTTCTGGCGTGAGATTTTTCAAAAAACTTAAGATACTTAAACCCTGTGTGTCCAATCAAAACCTTAAACCAATCAGATTTCTTCTTAACTTTGATCAATCAATTCTAACCAACGATTTCCAATATTTATATCCGTCTTATTACCATTAACAACCTCGTTTAGTTTAATCTCTATAGACTCCAAAATCATATTTTTATACTTATTTCTCATGTTTCATTGACTTTTTACGTTATTAAAATCTATAGTATGATATGGATTATCAGCCCAGTGTTTAGCTAATGCTGACTTGTCTACTTGTACCTTTTCTATAGCCTTTTTATGTTCTTTACACCTAATTTTAAAATTTCTTTCTGTACGACCTATGTATGACTTTTCGCACGAGCAAGTTATTTTATAAATACCTTGAATCTCATCTAGGCCTAATTTTTGTTTTTCAGTTAAAAAATTTCCTATTTTATTTGATAACCTAAAAATAGTCTTTATATCAAATTTTTTTAAATCAGAGATATATCAATATTCAATTGGGAAAAATCCAGTAAAACAATATTATTAAAATCAAAAACAAAATTATTAAAATTATCATTCTCAAATCTTTTTCTTTTGTACTAACAATAAAACTATTTATTAAATCATCTGGATAACCATTTTTTTGAAAAATAAAAACAAGTTTCTCTAAATCTTCTCTTAAAAAACCAGTATCACATAATCTTAGTGTTCTTAAAATTTCCCCTTGTAATGTATTTAATTTATATTTTCGAGGTGCATATAAATTCATGCATGATAATTCATAATTATATTTTTATTTGTAGGTTTTCTGTAAACTCGAGTTTGGATTTCAGCTTCTGTTCTCATTAGTTTCATATCTAGAAAATTTAAAGAGTTATCTTCTTCTTTTTCTGTTGTCAACTTTATGGTTCTATATTCCCTTCCTACTTTAGATATAGCTATAATTTTTTTTAAAATTTCTTCCTCTAAGATCGCCCTCCTATTTTCAGTAATCTTATAACATATGGGTAAAACATCGCATAGAGTTTTTTATGTCATCTTTAACAGGTCTTAAATTAAAATTTAATTCTTTATTTAAAAATTATTTAAGGTATTATTTGAGAAGTCTTTAGACGATAAATTAATACCTTTACATTTTTAAAGAAAATAAATTTGAGAACATTGTTAATTTATCGTCTAAAGATTTTCTAGATATGAAACTAATGAGAACAGAAGCTGAAATCCAAACTCGAGTTTACAGAAAACCTACAAATAAAAATATAATTATGAATTATCATGCATGAATTTATATGCACCTCGAAAATATAAATTAAATACATTACAAGGGGAAATTTTAAGACCAAATATCACTATTTTGCACAAATTGTATATTGTTACTCAAGTTAGAGTATGTTAAATTTTGACCCATTAAACCGATTCCTCCTTTTATGTTAAACCTCAAATTTTGTACTTCAAAAGTAATTATACGAAAGGTCTAATGGATAGATTGGAATTGAAAATTTTCTTTCCACCTTAGAGTTAATGATCCACAATGGTCAGAAGTCGACGAACGCTACATGCTCAAGATGTTTCGGGATTTTGTTTTCCATCAAACAGATGATTTCGGCTCACCCTACCTTGACCTGTCACATATTGTTTCCTGTCTGAATAAACTGGAAGCTGGATCAAATGAGAATGTCTGTCTTGTCAGCAGGGATAACAAGACATGTATGATTGTAACTTATGGTAAAATTCGGTCATGGCTTGATAACTCATTCAATCAATTAATCGAACAAAGTCAATCGAATCTCACAAATAACCCTCCTCAGGCCTCAACCACTACTACAGCAACAACAGTAAACCCTTTCTATGAAGTAGACGAGATGGCTAGTGTAAATGATATTCCCAATTCCGGTTATCATCTCCCTCCAGAAGTTGACCAAGAATTCCTCATGTCCCTAGAAAAATCACAACAGCAAGTCATTATAATGCCCACTGTTAAACAGACTATTATTTCTCCTGAAGAGATTAAGGAAAAACTGATGAACAAAAATATTGGCAAAGAAACTTGAACCTAATTGAGACATCAATAAAATACACTCAAAATATATTTAAAAAATTAATTTAAATTTCATTCATGAAAATGTTATATTACATAAAGAACCATGTTTGTGTCATTGTTTGTCAAGACTTTTTTCTGTCTCCTCCGAATATAGTGGTATACTCCCTTCTAATTATAATTGTAATATTATTTTTTCATTCATAAATATCCATAAAACATTTTTCTGTAGTCTGTACAATGTGTGTGACTCAACATAATCATTCTGTAAATTTGAAAGGGACAAAATGTTTATCCCAAACTGTATTCTTACATAACGGACAAATTAAAAACAAAATTGAAAATAAAAAATACCTTAAAAGAACCTTTATTTCTCTGTGAGTTGGATTTAATTAAACACAGTTCTTAATCTAGCATTGAAGGATTACTTTTTAAATATTTTTCTTCCATCCATATACTTTAAAGTACACTGCCATTTTAATTTTTATAATAATTAACAATTCTTGCCAAATTAAATTTTGAAGCGATAATTTGAACTTAAAATACCTCATTAGAAAGGCAATTTATCAGTCTACAACTAATGCTTAATTACCAAAATTACTTCAAAGAATGGTTTTTTCGAAAATGTAGTCAAATATTTAGAACGTTTTAATTGAAAAGGCATTGGAAAAAATAAAATAACTTTTTATCGTGAGTAAATAGCTGTAGATTTCGAATATAGAATCGCCTGCTCGATATCTCTGTCATAGTTTAAAAGATAACTAGTTTTTAGGGCTGAAAAATGCTTGGATTATCTTTTAAATGATCAGTCGGCTTTTAAAAAAGAGTTCAGATTCACATTAAAAATAAGCTTGTGAACAGCTTTCTTGAGTCGAACGCTACTTTTTATAACCTTCCTTTTTAAAGGGTCAATATTCTTTGCAGAATAACGGAAAATGTGAACAAAATTTTTGTTAAAAAGATTTATATTATTTCATTTGTTATGATTACTCGTTTTTTCTTTGAACTTTTGAATTCTATCTGATTCTGAAATTGATATGAATAGGATTACCATCAAGCTGCAATGGCATTTGAACCGTTAAAAATGACTCACGTGATAATATAAATTTATTTATCTCATCGATTATTATTTCTAGCTCAACACGACAAGCGTCTGCCAATAGACATGGCTCACTAAAAGAAGAAGATTTAAAATGTCTTTGAAACTTGCTGATTAAATAAATAATGACAAATAATATTTATCATTTTTATTGATTAGTCGATTTTCGAAATTGTAAAATTTGGTTTTAAGATTTAGATTAGTAAAACGTAAATTAGAAAAACCTTTTTGTTGGCAAATGTGAGTCGCTCAGAGATGGAGCCTCCTGAAATACACAGAGGCCATCGTGAACAAATTTTCCAAAGTGATTAACTTAAATTTAGCGGTATAAAAAATATTAGTAAATTTGTACCGCCAAGTTGAAAAATATTATGTATGACTACTATAAAGTAGGTTCATAAGGGTAAAACTCGAGTTTAAACCATTAAATAGAGAATTGTCTGCTGATTTTTTTCAATCCTGTACAAAAACTATTTCTTGTATCATGAAAGTAGAGTAGTTTTGATTTTGGATTTAAGAAGAGATTTATCATTTTTTGTCTTTTCCCACTTTGACCACTACCCCCTCCCATCGACTTTAGATATAGCTTATGACACTCTTTCTCGCTATAATCACACTGAGTTCCTGAAAAAAGGGGAGCAATGGTTTAACAATTTCAGAAGAACAGAAGAAAACAGATTAATTTCCGAATCAGTGAAAAATGATCTAAAATTAGTTTTATAATAAAATTTATTAAAACTTAGGTCAATATTAGAATTCTCAGCCATGGTCATCCAAACGTTTCGACGGTGATTTTCGTACCACTGAAGAAGGCGTGTGAAGACAATCACCGTCGAAACGTTTGGATGACCATGGCTGAGAATTCTAATATTGACCCAAGTTTTAATAAATTTTATTATAAAACAGATTAATTTTACTCATTCAGCTAAAAATTCTAAATTGAAATCATAAATTTTAGTATTATGGAAAGTCTGAAACTAATTAATTAGTATTTATACATTAGAGGAATAGGTTTGTTGCTTTTTTTGTAGAGGCACAACTGTATATCATACAGTGTATATTGATCTACTATTGAAACTCACAAGAGAATGGACGAATTTTCGACGAACAAATTCAAAATTTCATTCAAATTTTGTAGATACCTTAAAGGTTGATAAAATAAATCATAACAGCTATAAGTTATCTCCTCTAGATAGCAAATCTTTGTGTAAACATATTGGATATCCTTTGAGTTTGTAGTGACATTGGCATAAAAGAACTTGAGGTAATCTTCATACAAATCTACGATAACATTGTGCTGAAAAATCATAATTTACAATTTTTTAGTATACTTACTTTTGTTGTTAATATCTCATAAAGCATATAAAATTGATTGCCGTCACAATGGAAAGGCTGTAGATACCTAAGAAAAATATTATCACTAATTAACAAGAAAAAATATCAAAATTCAATGGCCAAAAATGATTACTCTTAACTTGGCACTGCACAAGATACTACTACGGTAATTAATTGAAACTAAATATAATTTTTTGATTTTACATGTTCATTCGAGAAACAAAGGGAATATAATTTATAATTGCTCAAATGTGATTGGTCAAGAAATACTTAATTCTTATTGGCTGATTTTTTCCTGTAATATGTTGTGTTTTTGCGTGTAAAAAACTTTTGAAAAGTTTCAAATTTAAAAGTTATTCATTCTTTTTGATCTACTTCGATTCCATTCAACTATCTTCCTTAAATGTCGCTTTAAAGAGGAAATACCCTAACATTCCTAATTTCTCTCTATGACCGCAATGTAATTATAATTTTTAAATTTATTATAATACAGCTTAAAAGCTAAACTTACTTTGAAAAGAATTTGTAGAGCTTTTTGAATGGCTCAAAAGTAGAAGTTTTCAATTGATCATTGTTCAGATAGTTTATCATGTAAAAGCCAATATTCTTAATTACATTCTCGTCTTCACATTCAAAATCGAACTAAATTTGTAAATCAAAATTTTACATAATACTTTATTCGAATCAAGGTGTCCGTAGAATTTTTCTTCAAAATATAAATAATCTCTAAGGTTATAGTTTCTGTTCTGATACATTGGCAGCCATGTTATCCAGTTAGTTGCAAATAATATCATTTTTTCTTCACATACTGGTATCTAAAAAAAGGTTAAATACCTGAAATTAATTAATTGAGTTAATTGTTAAGTCTATGATATATTACAGATCGGGAAAAATGTACTGGCATTTTCGATAATTATTAATTGCCATTTACAGATCTCGAATTAATTTAAAAAATAGTTCAAAAGGCCTCAGGAAGTAAGTTATAATCAGAGCGGTAAAAATAGTAATATTTTCACAAATAGCAAATTTCTAGCAAAATTGAATCTCAAAAATAGCAATGAGTAGAATATATTACTTTCTAAGTTATATCTGAAAAATGATCTATTTATTATTAAATTGTTGATTTATAAAAAATAAAAATAAAATTAATTATCAAAAAATATATAATTTAAAACTCTCAAAATCCTTACAACTACTCTGACAATTTCTTCATAGGTTTTATCGTCCTCATCAAAAAAGTAATCGACTGAATGCATAAAAATTTTCATCACAGGGATTATTTCATCAAGTGTGTATTTAGGTGTGTAGCTAAAAATGATAAACTTTTTTCAAATTATTAGTTAAATCTCTAAATACATATTATTTTAGATTGAAAGCTATGTTAGAAGCGTGAAATTGCAAGTATTTAGGACTAATGCAATGTGAGCAAGTAGAACGTGAGTTTAGTTGGGAGAACTACTCTTTGCAAGCGAGTCTGTCTCAATTAACCAAACCATGATATTCCAAAATGATAAACGCTAAAATAATTAACATTAATACTAAAACCTTTTTAACCAACCATTAGTTATATTTTGTGCGCGAAAAATGAAATTACAAAAAAGAGAAATGTTTATTTTTGGAGTGAATTATGTTTAAGTAAATCAAAATATTTGGATCTTAGTCATTACAACCCATGAATGATGAGAATTTCTGATTTTTAAAAAATTCTTAATTTTTTCATCAAGGAATCGAATCTGATCAAGATCTTTTGGAATATATATCATTAGGCACTTTTCACGATACGGAGAGAAAAACAATTTTTACGGAAAATAAGGCAAATTTGAAATATTGTAGTAGCGCCGTACTCCCATTATTTCAACTTTAAGCTGAGAATTTTTGCTGATTTCAATATGAGAGAGTGATTGATTTTAAGGATCACGACTAGTAAAAGAAATAAAATATGCTGAATCTGGTTTTGAGAATCATCCCATAATCGCGTCGATTTTAATTATTATTTTTTGACCATTTTCCTTATTTGAAATATAAAAGAAACATTAAATTAACTCTGCGTCGATTGATGTATGGCAAGGCTACGCAAATACTTGTATTACGCGGGAAATCGCAAAATGAGTACTTGAAAGTCCCAACTTGTGTGAAAAAAATCAAGAAATTATATCACTTTCCATCAACTTACAGGCTTATTAAGAATAAATTCCTGAATGTTAAGCATGGATCTAGATCAAAATTTTGTGCTCTTTCGAATGAGACTATTCCCGGAACGATCTGACTTGCCTTAATTCAGGGTTCAAACTGGGTAGAGTTATTAATTAATTTGAAATTCAGAAAGTTTTATTTATAATACCTTAAGAACAGGATTGTTATTTTTAAAATAATATCCACAAATATAGCAAAATTTGTTTATATCATTAGCACATTGGAAGATACGATCCATTTTAACGAATTCTGAATAACGTGGGATTGAAATAAAGCATGATAGAAAAAAATGCTGAATCATCAACATATTATTGGCTTAAACGTCATTGGTTTAAAATATAAAATGCATTTTATAACTTATTAAACTGTGCTTTGTTGTAGGATTGTGTCGATCCCTAAGCTCACAAATCTCTCAAGGTATTATAAATAAAACTTTCTGAATTTCAAATTAATTAATAACTCTACCCAGTTTAAACCCTGAATTAAGGTAAGTCAGATCGTTCCGGGAATAGTCTCATTCGAAAGAGCACAAAATTTTGATCTAGATCCATGCTTAACATTCAGGAATTTATTCTTAATAAGCCTGTAAGTTGATGGAAAGTGATATAATTTCTTGATTTTTTTCACACAAGTTGGGACTTTCAAGTACTCATTTTGCGATTTCCCGCGTAATACAAGTATTTGCGTAGCCTTGCCATACATCAATCGACGCAGAGTTAATTGCTCTATTCATTCATGTTAATTTTATTCCGGTATAATTTTCAATTTCAATATAATGTAATTTTGAAGCTCAATTATATGCAAAATGGCATTTTTTGAATTTTTGAGATTTTCACCCAGACGAAGCACGATAACTGAATTCTGAGACCAGATTCGGAATCAGCGTCAAATTTTGCTTCAGATTTTGGTCTTAGAGCCCTTTTACTCTGAGACCTATTTTTTTTACACACAGTGTAATTATAATGTAACGACTCATAGTTTTAATGTATAAACACACTAATACAGGTGAGGGACCCATTTTCTTTTCCACTCAGATTTTCGCCCAGATCATCTTTCACTCTTGCGTTATATACCTAAATCATGAAAATTTTCGACCAATAGGAGGGCGAGAAACCTATAACCAATGAAATTCAAGTACATCAAAGTAATGCAAAAATTTCACAATAATTGCAATTTCACGTTTGAATTTTAAAATATTGAAATATTTTTTGGATATTTAACTCAAACATTTACTGATTCACGCTTTAAGATGTTAGAAAAGTTTATTAATAGAATTTATTTTTTGGTCATCGTACAGTGATAATTTTGGTACCATCTGATAGAGCAGGAAAATGTACAACTTCTGTCAAATTTTCATAAGTGTGCTATGATTTTTTCTATATGTAAAGACATTAGAAAGAAAGTTTCGTAAATGGAAGGAATTTCAATTTCACATTTCAAATCAGCTTTCCACGCAACGATGATTAGTAATCATTGANCTCATGATTTCGGAAATGCACCCCCTTCTCATCAATGATTTGTTCATCTTGATTCTCCACATAATCGTCTTTACAACTCGCTCATTCTAAAAAACACTTTGATCATATCATCATGAAAATTTTCACCAACAATCAAAAATACCAAATCATTATTGAATTTGAAAATTCACTTCTGGGCTTTGGATCATTCGCAAAATCTAAAGGGATAAGTATAAGGACTTTAAAGCGTTGGATATCTGAAAAGAACAAGATTATCACAAATATGAATTTCGACAGCCAGGATAGAAATGTTCGACTTAGAGAATTAATATCGGAGAATTTGAGACGCATGACCAACGGATCTATTATTTCGCGTTCTGATATCAAAGCCACTTTTCAAATGGCAGCTGAGACGTGTAACATTGAAGGTGTTACAGGTTCACCAAACTACATTACGAAATTTATCAAGGAACTCGCTATAAACCTATATAATGCAAGTTATCTACCGTAATTTTTCTAGAACCAAATTAGACAAGATTACGCCCGTCGACTTTCGACCTTACTGAGCATTGATGTGCATGAGAATGAAGTCTTTATTATTATGGAAGAAAATTTTACTGACGGCAATCATTTTTTGAAATCAATCCTTATATAAAATTTAAATGGCAATTTTTACAAGAAAATCTTCTTTTCTGATAAGAAGATACAAGCTAACAATTTTGTTCATGTGAAAAATCAATTTTATCCCATACAAAGTCATTTCAAATCATACTTGATCACAAAAATTTATACAGAAAACCTGTCACTTTGATCGAGAAACAAAATCCAATGTACCAGATTGTTAAGCGCAATATGACACTCTTCAAAAACACAAAAGTGATTTCTTAAAATTTCATATTTTAGCTTATCGCATTCGAAACAAGGAAGAGAAACATCACTATGCAAGTTGAAGAAATTAGTCATATTGTTCTTCATGAAAACCTCGAGACGTGACCTTCTTCCAATTCTAAAATTCATTGTTGAGAATTTTCACCGCAAAGTTGAAGAAATCAATTCATCATTAGTTTTAACAGCTCAAAATATTATCTCCAAAATTCTTACGAAAGTTAGACTCTCAAAAGCAGATCGAAAAATTTTTAACTGGACTCGAAAAACAAATTTTCCTTTTCAATTCACAAAAAAAACTCCTAAATTTAATCTCAATGAAGTAAAAATCCTATTTTTTATTTTTTAGTCTTTCTCAGGTAAATCATTGATTAGAAAAAGACAAATTGTTTGCCTTAGGGAAGATGATATCAACTACAGCAACCTGAAACCCTTAGTTAATTTGTCAAAAAAAACATTACAAAATTATTCAAAAGCTAGAGATGTGTTAGATTTAAGTTTCCGCGAAAACCCGAATTCTTCACGACTTCTCAAAGAAAGAAATCAAGTTAGCTTAATTTTGAAAGAAAAAGTCGATTCCTATATTGCTGAAGGCAGAAATTCCAATCTTAAGGAATTAAAAGAATCTCTAAGAACTGCAAGAGAAATTGGTGCTGATAACTTTAAGGCCTCTAAAAACTTCTTACTTAGATTCAGAAGAAAAAATAATCTCGTATTGCGAAAACCATGTGGAGAGAAGAAGAATGCTCCTCTACAATTGATTGATCAGTTTCGCAATGATTTTACTGCACAAATCGCAGATTATCCAAGATCAAATTTGTACAACATCGACGAGGCAGCTTGGTTCATTTATGAACACAAAACTAGGGTTGTGGCAGTTAAAGGTAATTTCTTATAAATTTTAGGCTCTGATGTGAGCGGTTATAAACGCAATAAAACACGTTTGACGGTAGTTTTTTGTTGCAGTGCCACAGGTGAGAAGAAAAAACTGTTCATCCTCGGAAAATCTAGGAATCCCAGGTGTTTTAAAGACCATCCAAATTTGCGAAAAAACTTTAAGTATGATGCTAATGCAAATGAATTCAGTTCAAAACAGCGAAATGTGGCAATCGACAAGACTTGGCCTGCCGTTACACAAATCCTCTATATATGATTTCAACGAATGAATAAAAAATCATAAATTCATGAATAAATTCTTATGAATCTAGATGCTTTTAAACTTAATCCCACAAAATCAATAGTTGATAAATTTCCTAAGTACAGAAAGGGTCACAAAGTCGTACACACATTTGTAGAAATCATTTGTTATTCTATGCATAGAAATTTCGTAGTGTAAAAAGGGGGTCTCTAAATAAGCAATTGAATGAGAATCACACAATCGTTTTGGTATTTAGTTTTTTGTTCCATCCCCTTTTTTGTTAGGATGAATTGTAGATTGTAATTATTCTCCATGTAATCAATGATTACTAATCATCGTTGCGTGGAAAGCTGATTTGAAATGTGAAATTGAAATTCCTTCCATTTACGAAACTTTCTTTCTAATGTCTTTACATATAGAAAAAATCATAGCACACTTATGAAAATTTGACAGAAGTTGTACATTTTCCTGCTCTATCAGATGGTACCAAAATTATCACTGTACGATGACCAAAAAATAAATTCTATTAATAAACTTTTCTAACATCTTAAAGCGTGAATCAGTAAATGTTTGAGTTAAATATCCAAAAAATATTTCAATATTTTAAAATTCAAACGTGAAATTGCAATTATTGTGAAATTTTTGCATTACTTTGATGTACTTGAATTTCATTGGTTATAGGTTTCTCGCCCTCCTATTGGTCGAAAATTTTCATGATTTAGGTATATAACGCAAGAGTGAAAGATGATCTGGGCGAAAATCTGNATTTCATTGGTTATAGGTTTCTCGCCCTCCTATTGGTCGAAAATTTTCATGATTTAGGTATATAACGCAAGAGTGAAAGATGATCTGGGCGAAAATCTGAGTGGAAAAGAAAATGGGTCCCTCACCTTTAATGTAAAAACTTATAGTTTTGATGAATACTCCCACGTAACAGACATATTTGCAATATTTCTTGACGTACGAATCAAAGTTATCAATCTTTAACTTTTTTTCAACATATTCTTTTATGCAGCTGGTATCCATTATCAGTATACGAATCATTTGCTGGATTGTATAAAACCGCTGGCCAATTGCACGCATTTGAGCAATAAGACTAAAATACTGATTAATATAAATAGTTTATTTTGCTTACTCTAAGATTCAACTTCCTACTCTTCAAATCAAATTTGATTTGTAGACTGTTAATTTCATCAAATATGTACTCAGCCCTGAAACACAAATGGAAAAAAATTAATTATTAATTTATTTTTTAAATGAATAAATGATTCACTATGTCGTGAACACGACAGCCAGAGCCCCCGTTCGTCTCCTATTACTCAACACTCCCATGGTATTGACACCACCTACACACTGGTTTTTTGTAAATAAGCAACATGTAGAAATTACAGTGTTTTTAGAAAATTAACCTACTAGCAAAGTGTGGTCACTGGTAATTACTATATCCATATGAACTCTAACTTGATACCAACAATACCATGAGAGTGTTGAGTAATAGGAGACGAACGGGGGTTCTGGCTGTCGTGTTCACGACATAGTGAATCAATCATATGCACACGCACTCGCCGGTGTGGCGCACTTGGTAACGAAGCTAACCCAACATCACACTCTTCGACACGCTGCGAGATCAATACCGTGCGCACACCGGAAGTTGATGCTAAAGTCCACAACTCACAAACTCAACCACATCAGCCACACACTCGCTCGGATGATCATCCGCTTTTCACTACAAATAATCTTCAGCTTCAAATCCTCGGTCGATCCTCAACTCAGATTGTTCTGTCTTATCCTGATCTCAATACAATCACAACACATCATCAAAACTCAATAACAACTTATCAACATCCTTCATTACTCACAACGCTCAGGGTCCAGAATCTAATCCTTTCATGGCCTAGTGGTTAGAAGCGTTGCCTCACAATGTTGAAGACCTGGGTTCGTATCCTGGCTAGGGTGTACTGAAGAGTCCTAATAAGGACGAAACGCGTCTACATCTGCCAAAGTGAGTTGAATATTACTTGACTCTCTTATGGAATTGACACTTGCTTATCCGAATTTCTAACATCTAGGTGTGAGAAGACAATCTCCATCAAGTTAGAGTTCATATGGATATAGTAATTACCAGTGACCACATTTTGCTAGTAGGTTAATTGTCTAAAAACACTGTAATTTCTACATGTTGCTTATTTACAAATGTGTAACATCTACTCAATCTAATTCTGCTTTACGCAATTCCCTATTTTTCGTGAAATTACTCACGATGCTTCATTTTCCGAAGATCTATGCAGTAAAGTAACAAAAACCTCGTAATTGATTTCTGCTAAATCAGAGAATTTCATGAAAAGTTTCAGAATGACCGTATCGAGTTCCGGTGACTCAAGTAATTCTTCCATCACCTTCTCCTTGATACTACCATCAAAATCTTGAATTTTCGAAACTGATGCTAATGCATTGATGTAATTAGTGTCAAGCATGTAATTTTCGTTTCTAGTCAAATCATTTAACAGGGGTGTATACTCAAGTTCTCTGCAGAATGCAATTGTTTTACTCAAAATATCTGTCAGTCTATCCAAATTTTTTAATTTATCACCTTCATTAATATCATCAATTGGCAAGTTAATTATTGTTCCGAAGTATTTGATCATTTTTTTGATAGTGAATGTTGTGTAAAACATTGGCGAAATGTAGCATAAAATACGATCTAGTTTCGATTTTATTCTGAGAAGGTATATCAAATCCAACTCGATTAATTCATCCATTTCTGAACATTTGCGAATACTTGCAATGTATTTTTTCAAATCATATTGCAGATCCTGATCACATCTGATAAAGAGAAGAATATCGTTGGATCTAAAAATAAAAGAGTTCTGCATTATCTCACAAGGAATATATATGTATAAGGGTAATACAAAATTTTATTTTCCCGGATCAAAATTCTATGCCTTGATCAAAAATTGATGTTTTAATCATGAAAAGCACATTTTTGAAAGTCATAATGAAAAATTTTTATGTTCTGATATACAAATATCCCATTTTCTCTAAAACCATCAAAATTTACCTAATTTCTTTCAAAATGTGAATTCAATTTTAAATTTAATCAAAATGTTGCAAAAACTAGTCACAAATCTTAATTTTGTCCTTTCTCGTAGTAAAATTCATTGAAAAAATTGGGCGCGTGTTCGAAAATTGTCATTTTCAATCGAGATTTTGTAAATCAGAACAAACTCGAAGACGTATGGTTTTATAGGAAAAAATGCTTTGTTTTTCGAAAATTTGAAAAAATTGGACTACTCTAATATGTATTTAGTAAGATGAAACTTATTTGATATTAGAGATATTTTAAGCTTACTTATATTTGAGGCTTTTGATAAATCCCTGGCTCTCACTCGAGGTATTTTTTAATTTTAAAATAGAATTCGTTATATCCTCTAGCTCTGGAATCGTAGAATCACTTTCTTTGGATACAGCTTGAATATACGGATCATTCTTTGCGAATATTTCTACTTTTTGAACGATTTTTTGAACTGCTGAATAAAGCTTGTTACAAACACTGTTAGAATTGTTTAAGATGTTTTATTACTCTATTTCTGCTTCATCAGTTAATGTCACTCTAACAATTACTATTAAATAGAGTATTTCCAAGAAATAATAGAACGGATACTTGTGATGAATTTGATTTTCTTCCAAATACTTATCAAATTCATCTTGAACGATGAAATTTTCGAAATTCCAGCCAGATGATGCACTAACGAACTGCCTTAGAATCAAACTAAACTTTTGAAAAGAGTCAAGATGCTCAATAACTTGTAAACAGGAAGAGAAATTTCCAACTCTAGTTAGACTACTAGAAAATATGAGTAAACAATTGATAAATACTTGAAGGAATTTTGAATATCCTTTTGGGTTATTGAAAATGTCAGAATATATTTACATTTTGATGCACCTTCCTTGATGAAAGCCAATAAATCATTCATGTGTTTCCTTTATTTGAAAATATGAATGCTCACTTTTATAGATTTTTCGTTTTGCTTGGTTTATGCGCAGTATTTTTTTTCTCTTTATCAAGTCGCAAGGAAATTTGCATCTGAAAAGAGCGTGAAAGAGTATTCTGACCACTAATTGGTAAAAGTAGCCCAAAAACTGGTAAAATTGAGTGAGATTATAGTGGAACTAGTAGAATCCATGCAACTTTCTAGCTTGTAGAAGTATGTTCATAGCTCTGAGTCAAATTCAATCATATCAAATTTTGAATATTGAAAAAATTAAGTTTAAACCAATGAAATTATTTTATACAGAAATTGAATGAATTCGAGCTAATGAAATCATTTTCAATCCATAAGGAGAAGAGTTGGTAATATTCTCTGAAAATCTGCATTTATGGTTAGAATAATTCGATTTTCAAGTAGTAAGAATAAGCATTTTATCTAAAATATACCATTGATCAGCAAAAGTAGCAAATTATATCTCAAAAGCTAGCGAATGCTCTAGTATGTTTTTATAAAAAATAATATGGCAAAGAAAAAAATTTATTAAGGACGAAAAGTTATGTTTTGTTCATTGCACCGCATATTTCATCCATAATTTTTTTCAATCCGTAAGCAAAGTAATATTCATAGCTAATAAAAATTTGGAAAATTTGAAATTACGTGCAAGCTGGAGTTTCCTTCAGTACCACAGCTAGATGTAAATTGAGTTTTGTTGCAAACTCGAATCCCTTCGTAGTTATTTGTCCAAAAGTTTGTGTTTCTCGAAATAAAACTTTAAACATTTTTTCTAATAATAATATGTTATCATTATTTTCTAGTTTTTGAGCAAATTCACAATCTGTTTTACACTGACAAAAATATTTGATCAAATCATCTTTCTTGCTAAATAAATTGATACAATCTCACGTGTTTTTTAAAATCCTGATATATAACGTTTATCAAAGGTGTGTCGTGACTGAAAAAGTTAAAACTAAAATAATTTAATTTGACCAACTTTGAAAAAATCTCGTAAAGTCCATAAATTCCTGAAAAGCACTCATTGAAATTGAAATTATGTCCATAAAAAGCATAGAGAAAATGACTGGAATCGATATTTGAAGAGAGGATTGAATTTGCTCTTGAAATACGTTTCACACTTCTGTCTCCTTTCAAATATCTAATGTAACCAGTTAGAAACTTATCGAATTTTTCCGTTTCAATCGGAATATGTTTGTTCATGGAATAATCCACCAAATGATTTTTGGATCCTTTCAACAGCATCTGGAAAAATTATTGCAAGAAATCTTACATATATTACTCTCATATATTTGAAGAATCTAAGAAGATATACGCACAGCTCATGATAGATTCCATAGAGCTAAAATATTATATTTTTAAACTAGTGCTCACTTTTCTACTTTATGAAGAAATAAAATTAAAAAATCAAGGTGATTAATCTCACTAGATCTCGTTGTTGGTATTTCTTTAAAGAAAAATAATTTCAATTTAGTTTAGTACTATAATATAATTATACTATTATCTTATAAAATATTCATGTATCTATGTACTTAAATTTTGAATTTACATCTTTATTTCCCTTTGTATATTATATGTTGAGCTATAAAACATTACTTGATTAGTTTGGGCTAATATGGGTTTTAGAAAAATGGAAGAAACAGTTCTTTTACTTCGACAAATCTTACAAATAAAAGAGGCCCTTATTGATGTATGAGTCTACATTGGGGCACGCATGCCAGTTCAGCTATTTTCTGATTAATTTAATTGATCAGTGATTTTTTATTATTTTTATGAAAACATAATAATTGTAATTTTGCTCTCGAGTATTATATTTTAGCATAAAAGCTATATTATTATCACGCGTATTCCTTAAAAATGAACAAAGGGTGAGTTAAACATACAACGTATACACATTCTAGTTTGAAACTAAGTACGAATGAGGGGCTACATAGTGTGAAGCTAAAGGGAAATAAGTTCAAGCAAGTTTAAGAGTATTTCATAGTAATTATTCTTACCAAATTGTATTCCTACTATGAAGGATTGAGTAAATAAGATTATTCAAATCCCCTGAAATGTTTTTGATAGTCATAAAAATTATATATAAGATTTACTCATCATCGTCTTCGCATAATCTGAGAAAATATTTCCTGATGAAACTTTTAAACGCAGTGACTCTTTGAATGGTATCATAGAATTTCTTCTCTTAATAAAGCTCATTACCCAAATTAATATTTTTCATACTTAATTTCCCCCAAATACTATGTTGTTTTTCATAAAACTCAGTTTTGAAATAAAAAAACACAGCTCTCAAAGTATTTCTACTGTTAACAGTTATTAAAATTATTAGAAACAAACGAAATTATTCGGTCATTCTATAAAAACAATTAAAAGAAAAAAATTCAACTGAACCGATGATTTTAGTAATCTTAATCTCATCAATGATCAATACTGAAAATTCGAATATCCATATAAGATTGCCTCATTGACCTCATTATAATAATTCTGTTAGAAAGAGTTTGAATAAGAATAAATCAAGTTTGGTACAGAAATTAGAATACAAACTAATTACTAATCAAGTCATTTCCACAATTCAATGTTAAAATTTAACATTGTTAGATGTAAAAAAAATCACTCAATGTCATCTTCAAGTAATCTGTAAAATAAGATGAATTTTTTTTTGAACCAAGCATAATTTGCTCACCAAAAATCGACTTACTCAAATGTTTCTTGCTGACGTGACATACATCTATAATATATAAAAATCATATGAAGTCTGAAATCTTCAGTATGTCATAAATTGATTTGAAACAAATTATATTTTAACTAATCAGTTATTTTTAGTTATAAAAAAATATATATACAGCTTACAGAATGAGTAATAAAACTTATTAAGGCTCAGGTATACTAAACTTCCTTAAAAATGTGTGGGAGTTAAGCCGGACGATAAGGACTATTTTGCTTTATTATTAGAAACTAGGTGACATTTTTACCGTAAATAAGTTATTTCTCATCATTTTGAGCATTTTTTTAGTATTAGCTTTTTTTCAAAATCTATTATCATGCCAATTTAAAAGTTAATTTATTTTGGTTCAATCTTCATAAAATTTGCACCATTCAATACAGAATAAAAAATTATCTGGTTTTCGCAAATTTTAAGCTAAAATCTGATTTCATCTGAGATATATCAAGATTCCGTGAAGACGAGAACGTTTTGTAGAAAGTTTTAGGTTCAAGTTTATTTTTTTAATTTTTACATTCAAGACTCCTATTAGATGCCGTCATCCATATGAGGTCTTTCAACATATAAACTACATAAAAACTACACTTTTGGAAAAAAAACATCATAAGATTTACTTACTCTCCCCCTTCAATTTGTCTAGTTCAATATGTTTGTTTTCCATCGTCATAACCTTTCTTGAGAGATGGGAATAAATTTCAACGGGGTCTTCAACTTTTCATTCAAATAATCCTCATTTTTACTCCTATACCCGAATGAGGAATGTATTTTTATTTAGAGTTATTGCCAAAAAGTGTATATATGGGTAGGGTAATTTCCAAAAGGCACATATATTTACCCAAAAATTTAACGATATACACGATGTATTTCCAATCTTCATATATATTTTTCCAAAAAATGCACTAGTGTGTTCGATAATTTCCAAAACATAAATAGCATTTACCAAAATTAAATATGTCTGTAAAACTAATTACCAAAAGTTTATACCTTTTTGTAATATTTATCAATACATACATATATTTCATACAAAGTAAAAAAGACTCTTGTTTATTCATTAAAGGCATAGGAAAGGCTCCAGGTTAATTTTTCTACTGACTACTAAATTGTTGGTTTTTAGTTTTTGTTTGAAATATTTTTATTTTTACAAAAACTTGAAAGTCAATGATGTAGAAATAAACAGAATGTGGGAGAAAAATAAGATAAAAGAAATCAAGTAGCTAAATGAAAATAAACAAGTTTGTTTTTTCATATCTAATATGTTGTTTATTTTAAGAGATAAGAACTTGTGAATTTTAATTGTTATTGGGTATTCAAATTTATTCAAATATTTATAAATTATTTACATTTGATTAATTTCTCAGTTTTTGATCGGATTCTCTTCTTTTTAGGCCGACCTCTTTTTAAGCACTGAGATATTTCTTCGATGGGTTCTCTCTTGAGCGTTTCAACATCACAGAATTTGAATTTCAAATTGTAAGCAGCTCTTAAACTTGAAACTTTGAAAAAACTGCTGATATAATCTTAAATTTTTTGATTTTTTTGCAGCACACAAATGTGATCAAGGGAATCCATTGTGATGCATAAACTCACATGTGCAAGAATTTGTTTGCAAGTTGTCTATCCTTTAGAGCTTATTGTTACAATCTTTGGAAACTCTGAATAAACCAAGTTCATCTGTTATTTGAACACGACGAGTCTGAGCTTCAGAAATATGAATGGATATTTTTTCAAGAAAATATTTTGGATAAATTTGGTTTGTCTCTTGATAAATCTTCAATTTTCCTCTTAAATTTTCATATGTCCTTTCGACAAAGCTGAATATAAATTCGAAGGGGTGTAAGGAGCAATCCTGTAGAAATTTTGCATTCATAGACTCCGCTATGTTTGAGGTCAGATTACCATATCGACATCTTTGAACCGCATATTCTGCCCAATTCTGATGTGGTATTGAATTTAGGTAGTTACGAACAGAAGGGTTAATTGACTCCAAGACATCCATTGCTTCTTCGAAATCTTCTAAAGTAACGGCTTTTGCTGCTCTGAAAATTTCTCCATTGTAGTTGTGCTTAAGCTTGGCCTTCACATTCTTACCGATATGATAAAGACAGAAACAATGGACAAAATCTGGGAGAATATTCTGAACGCTAGCTGCAAGACCCTTTTCTCGATCCGAAATTATCACAGCTCTTGGATTTATATTCAATGATAGACAGGAGTCTAGACATTCGATGAGAAAACTCCAAGTATCCTGACATTCGGAATAAGCCAATTGTATTGCAACAGGAAATATTTGATTATTAGCATCTATACCAGACGCCGTTAAAAGAACATAATTTGAATTAGACTTGAAATGACAGCCATCTAGTGCTATGACCGGTAAACTTTTGTGGAAGACATTTTGGCAAATGTTTAGACAGAGAAATGCATTCTTAAGGGTCTTATTATCATGCAATTCAATTTTTGTGAAAGTTCCAGGGTTGTTATGACTGTGCCAATCAAAAAAACTGCCAAGTATTTTAAACGATTTCAAAGCATTATTGTTTTCTTCATTTTTCAAATTCTTTAGACAACGATAAGCAGCTTTGTAAGAAATATCAATTCGTTTTTCGCTCTTGAGAATATTCTGGCAGTCAGTGGGAATGATATTCGAAACGTTTCTATAAACTCGACGCATCGTATCACATATAATTTGTTTTCGTGGCTTATATAGAGCCTAATAGAAATTAGAAATATATAACTTACACCATCACAACTGTGATCCACTTGATTTGTAATACGGAAAAATCCATCTTTTCGCTTAGAAAAACTGATTTTGAAAGAACAATTTTTATCAAGATACACGGCTTTATAATAAATGCTAGTTGAATTTGATACACGGAAAGATCGTTTTTATCTTCTGAAAAAGAAATCAAGAATTGCGTAATTTCATTTTTTGTTGAAAATGCAAATCTCATGATGAAAGACCTCATAGGGATGACGTCATCCAACAGGAGTCTTGAATGTAAAAATAAAAAAAAACAGACTTGAATCTAAAACTTTCTATAAAAACGGTCTCGTCTTTGAAGCTTCATATATCTCAGATGAAACAATATTCTATCGTCTGGTTTAACTCTCATACATTTTTTAGGAAGTTTAGTGTATATTAGCAATTCTGGTCGCCATGAAAATTTCTCGATCCGCTAATTTCTCGTGCTCTAAATTCAAATAAAATTTTGAATCTAAAATTGAGTCATGGAATGATATTTTGAACAAACTAAATATGTTTTTCAATCTTACTCTAGTAAACTTTCGACATTTTCCGAAAGCACATCCTTGGAACTGGATAAGGCAATTTTAAAATTTTATTTAGAAGACTATTAATTTCAAATTTTCAATATATATGTTGCCGTACAAACCCTGAATCAGTAAATCTCTAGATTTACTAGTACAAAGCCAGTATAAAGCCTGAAATTCAGTGTTTGTACTAACATTTTACTAGAATAATACATCATGTATACTTTTGATCATATTTGTATATGACATGGTGTACTATACTATTCATAAGGATAGGATATATGATTGCCTTGAATTAATTTCTCATTAAAGAGGGGGAGGGAGATTCACACTCAGTTCTCATTGAGGATTGACACAGTAAAATACAATGATGAAATAAAATACATGTTTCTGGACACTAACTCAACAGTTTTCAACTTTTGTAACTCAATGCTTTCAGACCACGCAAACCAGGTCCTAAGCTTAGGTCCCAAATTCTGCATTCCCAGTATAAATACAATGGATGTCGAGACAGATTTTGGATTCGAAATGTTCCTGGACCAGACCCAGAAACTCCAAGCGAAGTCAGAAGACCGATTTACCGCAGAAACAAAAGATGAATGAATGAATGAAAAATTTATTGAACAACACATATGTTCTGCTTTACAATTTTCATTTTCACGAGATGACTGTACCCAGGCCCTCAGCAGACGCATCCGTGCTTAGGTACACCATCTTGTTCGGATCAAATATCATGATACTTGCTTTGGCAATTCTGGTCAACACTGTCTCAAGAGCATTCGTATA
>SSNU01000179.1:0-91061 GCA_012064415.1 Gyrodactylus bullatarudis
AATAACCTTTCGATGTTCATTTTCTTTCTAAAAACCTTATATATATGGCATGTATCACACGGATGAGTATGCCCGAAATAAAGGCCTTATTTGTGAAAATCTTGGCATCACTTTCTTCTTCTCTCTAAAAAAATGGAAAACTAATCGATATCTCAGCTCAAAACCTATATAACTCAGCATCTCTCAACTAATTAATATGAAGATGGGAATTTATGATTTTTACAAACTTATGAATTTTTTCATCAGGAAATCGAATTTGATCAAGATATTTTGGAATATAGATCGTAGGTTCCACTTTGAGGATCTGAAGAAAAAAAATTTGAAAAAAATAAAATTTTAAGAAAGTTATGGCATATTTAAAATCTAGCGATGGCGCCAAATTCCCATTTTTTGGAACTTTGAGTTGAAAATTTTTGTTGATTTAAAAGTGAGAGAGTAATCAAAAGTTGATTTTTAGGATCATGATTAGTCAAAAAACCCGATTATGAGCATAAAAATTTCAATGGATTCGCCAATTTCCAGGGATCTTGAATCATCAAAATTTCTTCGATTTTCAAGTAGTGAAAATGTTCAAAAAATCAAAATTCGAATTTCACACGAAGATGGGTGGATTCTCAAAATCTGAATCAGCATATTTGATTTCTTTGACTAATCATGATCCTAAAAATCAACTTTTGATCCATCTCTCACTTTTAAATCAACAAAAAATTTCAACTCAAAGTTCAAAAAATGGGAATTCGGTGCCATCGCTAGATTTGAAATATGCCATAACTTTCTTAAAATTTGATTTTTTTCAAATTTTTTTTCTTCAGATCCTCAAAGTGGAACCTACGATCTATATTCCAAAAAATCTTGATCAAATTCGATTTCCTGATGAAAAAATTCATAATTTTGTAAAAATCATAACATGTTCATATTCCGGTATATTATCACTTCCTACATGACTAGTTATCACTTTTAAAATGGTGTATTCCATTAATTACATAATCTACATATACATTTCATTATCTACATATCCCATCGTCTTAATTACAAATATTACATAGATTTATCAAATTCTACATTTTGATTGGTTAATTTTTTAAGGGCTAAATGTTAATTAGATGCACCCTATTATTTACTACCTATTACCTAATGAACTCTAGATAAATGCATGAGAACAAATATTTAAACATAAAAAAGCTAATTTTATTATAAAGTTTTCAATCTTAATATCTGCATGAGTTCCAGGATTATTAGCAAAATTCCATTCGAAAAAACTTTCAAGTCTATAAAACGAGTTCAATGCAAAATTTTTAGAATCACTCTCAATATCTTTTAAACTTCTATAAGCTGTCTAATAACTGATATCAAATCCTTCTTGGCTTTTCATCAAATTTATACAGTCTTTTGGTCTTAAACCAGGTACATTTTCTTTGATTATCTTCAGTTTTTCTGAAAACACGTTTATGAATTTTTCTTAATTCGTCACAATTATGCGGTAGTTGGACGGTCGCATAGAAATTTCCATCTTTTCGTTTATTAAAGCGAATATTGAACGAACATTTTGGATCAGTACACATTACGATGTTTCAATAGAAATATTTTTACTGTAACATTTAGCCCTTAAAAAATTAACCAATCAATATGTAGAATTTGATAAATCTATGTAGTATTTGTAATTAAGACGATGGGATATGTAGATAATAAAATGTATATGTAGATTATGTAATTAATGGAATACACCATTTTAAAAGTGATAAATTTTGTAAATATACATGTAGGTTTTGATAGATAATATCCCTAAATTTTTGAAAAATTTTAACTCGAATGATTTCCAACATTATCAAACTGAAGGAGTTTCAAAAAAATCACCTGCTTGATAAATTTTTGGCTTGATCATGTTCGCATTTCAAAAATAAAAATATAATAGTTCTTTCTTTACATTCTTTCTTCGTGCAGTCATAAAAATATTCAAAGCCCAACATGGGAAACTTCTTATTCATTTTTATCGCAAGTGTCAGAAAAAATAGTTACGAAGTATACAGATTAAATGCCTTCTCAGTTTGCTGAAATTTTATACACATGTTCACATTGCAAATGTTTTCAAAATATTTTCATACACTTCAGTTGTAGACTTTTGATTCAAGTCCTGTACATTTGTACTTACTTTATAATTTGAAAAGCCAATGATTGGGCAACGAAAGAAAGTACTATTTCTGACACACCGTAAAGAACCATTGAATGAAATCTGATTTATCTGAGTGAATCTATAAATTTCACAGTATCAAGCTGATTAAATCAACATGGCAACATCTAAGAATTCTTCAGAATGATGATTATTAAAAAAATATTTCTATAGGGTAATTTTTAACTCAAAATATTATATATATATATTACTCAGAGAGAATCACAACGTGCCTTTAAAATGCATTCAAACCATTTGAATCAAATGTCTAGGTTAATTTTTTACAGTTGTTTTAGAATCAATAATTTTTCATTGATTCGTTTTATTCTTTATTTCCCTCCTACTACTACAATAGTTTAACTGGAAAAAAACACTGAGTATTATCTTAAAGCAATCTGCAAATAATGTATTAGAGTTTCATCTGGCACCAAGTTATATAAAACTATAATATAGGGTTTTATTATGAGATTCAATTTAGCAAGATGAATGCAATAGTGTTGCTCAATAAAATCTAGGGTAACTAACTAGGTAGAATATTGAGCTATTTAAATATTTCTTTATATTCATTTCATGCATTACAATGAACGGAGAGAGAGTTAACAAATCCTTATTATTGACTAGAGTTAAAGGGATTGAAAAGTATCTTCAGCATCATCAACTTATCGTACCAGAAAAAATTGTTAAAGAGTTTAATTACAATCTAGAGAATGTACAACTACTCAGAGAAGAAGAGTTCCTTCACGTCGTGGAGAGAATGAAAAAAAACTCACGTTATGATCATGGAGAACACGAAGTTGAATTCCTCAAGAGTCTTTTCATAACATATTGTACGAGAAAAGAGGGTAAATCGGCTCTTTGGTGCTATTCGAATAAAAAAATCATTGATTCTTTGATGAAATTGGAATTACTCGAATATTCGAGAGAATATGGAAATTTATTAAAATCCTATGTTTGCTATCTAATACTTTTGGACACGTTTATAGATCAATAAATTAGTTTTCTATAATAAAATTCACGACGTTTGCATGAAATTAATTTATTGATGAATTTTAAATCTGAAATAGTCCAAGCAAATAAAATTAACGTATAACAGGTAGGCCAAAATCATCGATATTTATATTTTTATCTGATACTTTATCCTTTTCTGACGGAAGAGGATCTTGAATAGACGAAGGAATTCCGGGCATGGCATCATCAAGAAAATCAGTCTCCCCAACATCGAACATGAGATTTTCAAGTTCAGCTTCCAGATCATCTTGTCCAATTTCGTCACTGATATTACTGCCTAGTACATCATTTACCTCATTGGCCATATCCATTTGATCAGATAAAGTATCAACAATATCCTAAATTTATAAAAATAAATAGGTCAATTAGAACTAAATTTACAGATATTTGATCGATATTAATATTTTTATAAATCTTTTTGAATTCTTTGACTCCTGATTTCATAGCTTGGACTGTATCTTTTGTATCTCTGATTGTCTGTAATGATAAATTTGCCATATCAATGTTGAAAGCGTTATCCATGACTCTATTTCTCTGATTCTCATAAGCCTTTTTTTGTTTCAATAAGCGCATAGCGGTATTTTTAGCTGAAATATTTCTAGGATTTTTCTTGACTAATTGAATTTGTTCTTTGATTTCAGAATCAAGTTTTTGTATCTTTTTTTCATAAGAATCGACCGTCGAGGCCATCTACGTTGACAATTAAGATTAATCAATAATTTACATTTGCAGAGACATCATCAAGAGTAGCAGTTTTCTTTTTGGAGCTACTACCAGACCCAATTAATCTGTTCATTATTCAAATAAGTAACTATTAATAATTAGTTGTTTATCAGATTTCGAAAAGTTGAATTGATTAAAACAATGAAGATTAGATCAGTATTCAAAGAATTTGTTTTAAGATACTAAAGCAGGAATTTGACAAAAATAACAAGTAGTTATCCTGCTATTTAAATTATATTTAACATGATTTACTAATGAATTATATGATAAATGTCTCAAGTAAAAGTTTCAAGCATTCATCCCTGGTAGTTATTACCTCTAAACGGTTGACCTTGAAATCATCTGTGCCCATATTTTAGACGCGCGTAAACTTCTCGTGGTTATCGCGTTTTATTTCTTCCTTAGAAATTTGATGAGTCAGAAACCTAACAAGTTATGAATCCTTTTCTTGTTAGTAGAAATAGAGGCTTTCATCGGTTTGGAGTTTTCAATAATAACGGCGAGTAGGCAAAAGCTGTATTCAATTATTTCAATTCTTAAAAAATATTTTTTCAGATTCGAAATTGTTCCAAACGTATTGGGCCCTAAAAACGAATTTGACAAGAAAGTTCGCCGAGAAATTGCTAATAGTAATGAAAGAAGACGCATGCAAAGTATAAATGCTGGTTTTGACTCTTTACGCATTCTTTTGCCCTCTATATCTGATGGTGAAAGAATGAGCAAGGTAATTTAAAATTCACTTTTTAAATAAAATTGCTAAAACTTACAATTTCAAATTTTCAGGCTTCAATTCTACAGCTCACAGCTAATTATATCCAAACACTCTTGAATAGAATCAGTTGTCTGGAAAATGAAATTTATCAGCTCCATAATAATAATTCATTAATTCAACCTAAAAGTTGTGATACTAGAAAGCGTCCATTAGATTTTCAAAGAGATTCTCACGAAGAATTTACTACAGCCAATTTAAAAATCATCAAAACAAACAGCGATCCCCAAGAAAATACCCTGTCTTCAAACTGTAATGTTAAATTGAAGAAATGCATATTGAATTCTGAAATGAGAACTTCACAATCTGCTCCAACAATAAAATGTGTCCCTGACGATTTAAATATCAATGGATCATCTCGCTTAGAACATTTGGTTAAGGCTATTGAACAAATTGAGAAAACACCCCAAATTTTTATTGAAAATTCAGCTAAGATGAATGGTCATAAATTAACGGACATTTTAAGCACAGACAAAAGCCCTAAAGCTAGTCATAGCTTGATTTCTGATCACATTGGATAATTATTCAATTTAATGAGTCAGTGCCTTTATAATCATTTTAATTTTTTATGTGAAGATTGTAAATATCATTTATTCAATTATTTATCAAAATAATTCAGATATACCTTCAGCTTAATCATTACTATCATTTTGTTTGTAATCCAATGGTTTCAATAAATCTGTTATAAATTCCACATTGTGGAATCCACAATAACCTCTTTAAATCTTTTTTTATAATATTAACTAATTACAATAAACTATAAAATATCTCAAGTTTTGAAGCTCTAATAAAATTATAATAATTCAGTTATTCTAGAATCTAGAAACTAGATTTTAGTTCACTAGAAATCATTCAAATATCGAACTAATGATACAGTAGTATTATTATTATACTGAACTCAAAAATTTTAGAAATATTTAATTCATAAATTTTCATGTTATTATTCCTAACAAAATAAATCCTAAATAACACAAGTTTGTTTGATTACACATGTTTCGTCAACGCAGTTCAATCCTTTACTATGAACTCCTTTAGAAGGTTATATTCTATTCATTTCCATGAACATCATGTCACTTCCAAAAGTAATTCATAATAACTAAATTTGAAGATAAGCTCATGGTCGCAAATGCTCTTGGACTAGCTGTTTTTCCCGCTTGTGTATGGGCATTCTTCCAATACAAAAAGAATGAACATGCTAGATTGGAAAGAGAAAAAGAGAACCCTAGAAAGTTTAACAAGCCATACCCGAAAACTTTGAGACCATTTCCTTGGGGTGATGGCAAAACACCATTTATTGAACATTTGTATCAATATTGGGGGATTAAAAAGCCACATAACAAGTCAGAATAGAAAAATTGCATCAATAAATTAGATTCTTGATTCAATTATAACTTATTAATTATAAATTTGAGAAAATTATTAATTTTGTACTAGATTATCATCTGTAAAAGGTTTCTGTTGATCAACAGTATTTCAAGAAATGAATAATTATGATAAATTGATAGTGGTACAATTTCTACAAATATTCCTGTCTTTGAAAATTTATCTGGAAACAGGCTTCCAAAGACAAAAATTATGTAATAGGACATAAAAATCAGGGTCTAAGATTGTCTGTGAATGAAATCTACTTGTATTTTAGACTGTTCTGTTGAGATATTATTAAGGTCCATGTATATACTATGGTTGCCTTATAAATTATAATACGGTCTTATAATCTGTAAGTTACACTGAATATCACAGCTTTATTGACCATGTTATTTTTATGCTTTCATAACGTGTAACGCATATAGGTGTTGTCAACATGGTTTGTTTTCTAGTTGCATCTAAGTTATGTGACATAACTTAAAAAATTCTTTAAACCAACCATTACTGCCAAGTAACTCATATTTATAAAGGGTTATTTACTGTTATGGTCTGTCAGACATGGTATTCTCCTAAAATGGTCTGTCTGAGAAGGATTATTTCTGTTATGGTTAGTCAAATAACACAGTGTTATTATGAGGAATAATATAAATTTCCATTATGGTTTGTTTTTCTATATATTTTTTTCTGTTATAGTAGGTTTTAGAAAATTATTTCTTTTATGGTTCTTCAGGTCGTATTTGTGGAGAGTAAAACTACACCTCCATTCATTTGTGTACATTTGTGTATATTCACAATTTTTTAATTAATAAATAACTTGACATTGTACTTTGAAGTAGGTCTATTAGGGTCCTGGTATAAATTTTTTCTAAAATTTTCAAAAATTTGAGATTTTTAGATCAATCGATAGAGAATTAAATTCTAATCAGAATGGTATCGTATATTGGGAAGGGAGGTTGTTTTTTATAAGCTTAAAATCAGATTAAAGTTGGCTCAAATAATTTTCTACATTTTTCATGAAAGTCGATTTTAATGTCAATTGAAAGAGGATAATACATTTTTGAATTTAATTCGTCTTTTTTCAACTTTTAACAGTTTCTAAAATACAAAAAAATCAATATGGGGTTTTTCTTGATTTGTTTTCACTAGTTTTTGTGTATGAGAATGTTCACTGAACAATGTTATTGAGTATGCTCAAAATAAAGGCATTATTTGGGAAAACTTTGGCATCGCATTCTTCTTTTCTTTACAAAAATTCTTATTAATTAGTAAAACGCACGATATTACAATACTACTTATACTAGAATAATTTTGATTCAAAATTCATAAACATAACAATACCAAGCTCAAACTTACACTCTATATACTATACCTTTTCCAGTCCTAGTTGTCCCTTATGAATTCCATTAAGGAATTACTACAAAGCTCTGATGAATACAAACATAGATAGCGAAAAGGGGTGTGGGCTTACATTGAAGCATGAGGTTGAAATAAATAAATAATGTCTTTCTGCAGTTTAACATGTCAAAAGGTAGGGAACACCTACTCTGCTTACCTGTCCCCCCTTTTTGTATTGTATAGTATACTAAGCTCAAATCAAACCAGTAATGATTATAAGCTAGGGCTACTTCGTTTAAAAAGTGAAAACAATTTTGATACATATTTGCATTTTATTGTCAATCAAACGAGTGTCTTCATCTTCCATAATAAATGAAAATTCAATAATCTTTATTAGAGTGTTATTTGGGGGGGAAGGGAGGGATAAGAAAAATGTAATCATTACTATTACATAATTTCTTCATAGTTTGTCTTGAAAAGTGTTCTTTACAACAATTACTCAAAAAATGAGCATTTGAATTTTGGGTGATTTGCCGAAAATTTTGGAATTTTTTTCTCATTCAATCAGATAGAAAAAAAGTAAAATTTACTAATTATTGACATTGTTCCCACATTTTTTCACATTCAAATGGGCTTGTCTTTGATTAGAGAGAAACAGAATATTTAGTGATAAGTTGAAATTGTAATCTTGTAAGGGCTTACACTTATTTGTTTAAAGAATGACCGTTTATATTTATATTCAAAGAATAAATGATAAAAGAACATTTTTGTAAATTTACTTTGAGAAGTCTAGTAATCTTCAGGAGAAGCAAACAGGGTTTATAGTAAGTTTAACCTGCTTCTTATTATTGAGATAGATATCTCTGATAGGAAGTCTGCTATTAAGATGAACTTTTAGGACAGTTTCACCAGAGCCAGATCTGCATTCATCTTTGATTGTTTCGTATTTGAATATGGAACCATCTTTTTCCAATTCAACTTCGTTGTCAGTATAAATTCTAACGGAATCCAAATTGAGAGATTCATCACAAGAGAATCTGACAATTTGTGTGGATGAATATGTCTTGAGCTTCAAGAAGTTTAATTGAGAAGCAACAATGTTATAGTTGAATTCTGATTCACCATTAATATAACGAGATTCAATTGAAGCATCAACAGTTAAAGTAGATACCTCAGGTTCGACACAAGTTTCAAAAGATTTGATCTTGCAATAAACTTTGACAGCATCTTCAATTCTTCCACCATTTGGATCGATCCAGTAATATCCATCATCAAGTTCTGGCATACTCTTGGCTAGCTCTTTACATGTAAGAGCTGGGGCTTCTCTTGTACCTTTAGGATTAGAGAGCACCTCAGATCCGAAAACATGAGCCATATCATCAGCATCGTTATACATGATTGGTCCTTTAGTTGGAGTTCTTGATATCGGCATCTTAACAGTAGCAGGACCAGGGGGACCTGGTGGACCAGCAGGTCCAATAGGTCCTTGAACACCTCTGGGTCCATCTCGACCAACTGGACCATTCATTCCTTGACGACCTTTTTCACCCATCTCTCCTTTTTTACCAGTTGGACCTCTTTCACCAATAGGACCAGGTTCTCTTTTCAAACCTGGTGGACCATCTGGACCTTTCTCTCCGTTATCTCCGCGTTCACCATCATCTCCAATTTCGCCAGGAATTCCTTGAGGACCAGGCCAGCCAGGAGGTCCTTGTTGACCATCGTTACCATCAGTTCCTGGTGCACCATCAGGACCTTGATCTCCTGGAGGTCCAACAGGGCCTTTTGCTCCTGCTTTTCCGTGTTTTCCAGTTTTACCAGCACGTCCTGTTGTTCCCTTGGAACCATCTTTACCTTTTGGTCCTACGGGGCCTTTAACTCCGAGTTTACCTCTAATTCCTTGGGGACCTCTTGGTCCTTTAGGTCCCTTAGGGCCTGGCTCACCGTCCTTACCAGGTATACCTTGTCCTCCGATTGGACCTTGGGGACCTGGAGGACCTTCTGGACCTCTGGGACCGGGTTTACCAATTTGACCAGTTACACCTTTCTCTCCAGTATCACCTTCCTCACCAGGCTTACCTTGAGGTCCTGGTTGACCTGGAGGACCTGGTTCACCAGGCTCACCAGCATCTCCAGGGCCTCCGGGTGCACCTCGTGCTCCCTAAAAAAATTCCAGGTTAATTAATATTATTTCCAAGATATATATATTTTCATACAGGTGTTCCTGGTTCTCCAGTTTTTCCAGTTGGACCTTTATGACCTGGTTCTCCTGGCTCTCCGGTTTCACCTTTATCGCCTTGCTCACCAACATCTCCGTCTCTACCTTGTTTACCAGTAGTACCGACAGGTCCTGGTGTTCCTGTTGGTCCCTTTGCTCCAGGCTCACCATCTTTACCTGGTAATCCTCTATCACCATTTGGACCAGGAGCTCCAGGAAGACCAGGCATTCCCATGAATCCAGCAGCTCCTTTTTCTCCTTGAATTCCGGGTTTTCCTGCTGGACCTCTTGCACCAGAAGTACCAGTAGGTCCAGGAAGACCATCATTTCCCTTAGGTCCTTCTTCACCAGGAGCTCCAGGCTGACCATCAGGACCTGCGGGTCCTGGATCACCTCTGGGGCCAGTTTGTCCTGTGGGACCTTGTCTGCCTGCGAGACCAGGAGCACCGGCTGGACCGGCTGCACCTTCTTTGCCATCAACACCAGGCTCACCAGGAGGACCAGGAGGACCTTGAATTCCATATCCTCTAGTTGCTACAGTTGGATTTTGTTTTTGGCCTATCATACCAGCTGGACCCATTTCACCAGGAGGACCTTCCATTCCATCGGGACCTTGTGATCCATCTCGGCCTCTGTCTCCTTTGTAACCTTTAGGTCCATCAGGTCCTTTAGCTCCACTTTCACCTGGCATACCCTAGTAAAATAATAAGTAAAATTCATTAGAATTTATTTTAGAAAAATTACTCTTGTACCAGGACTTCCAAATGGACCGGGTTGACCAATTTCTCCTTTAGGTCCTTTTCCACCTGCTTCACCAGCCTTACCATCTTCACCTCGAGGACCAACAGATCCCATTGCACCAGCATAACCTTGATCGCCAGGTTCTCCATCAGGTCCTTTAGCTCCATCTTTACCATTTTCACCAGGTTCTCCGGTTTTTCCAGTATTTCCTCTGGGACCTGGTGCACCACGAGGACCAGGGCTACCTGGTTCTCCAATTTCACCAGCTTTACCAGTTTCTCCTTGTTTTCCTCTGTTACCAACTGGACCATTATCACCTGGGGGTCCTTCAGGTCCGTTTAATCCTCTAAGACCAGTAGGACCTTTCTCACCAGGAGGTCCAAATTTTCCTGGTAAACCTTGTTCACCTCTTGGGCCCTGAAGTAATTGTTATTTATAAGTTATAAAACTGATAAATTTCAAAATTTTAAATTCTTACATCTGGACCTAGAGGACCTGGAGGTCCTTGAGTTCCTGGGGCTCCCATTGATCCAGGAAAACCTTCGTTACCAGCTTTACCTTGAGATCCACGTGGACCTGGTGGTCCTTGCTCACCAACTGCACCATCTTTACCTCTTTTACCAGGGGGTCCTCTTTGACCAATTTTACCATTCTTTCCAGGTATTCCAGGTAATCCCATATCACCAATAGGTCCAACAGGACCCATTTTACCAGCTAAGCCTTGGGGACCAGGACGGCCATCTTTACCGTTTACTCCAGCATTTCCTGGTGCTCCAGCAGTTCCCATTTGTCCTTCACTTCCTTTTGGACCAGCTGGACCTCTTGCACCTCTTGGACCCTCTTCACCTGGTTCCCCAGGAGCTCCTGGTAAACCTCTAGGTCCAATTTTTCCACTATTTCCTGGATTTCCTTGAAGACCGTCATTACCGATTGGTCCTACTGGTCCAATACTTCCCTTAGGTCCTTGTTCTCCAGGAGCTCCAGGACTTCCAACACTACCTCTAGCACCTGGTGGGCCAATAGGTCCGGCTCTTCCGGGTTTTCCACTATCACCCTTTGGTCCTAATTGTCCATCTCTTCCTGGCATACCCTTTAAAATATTATTAAGAGAAAATTTGCACAAAAAATCACATATTCCTTACAGATGGACCAGGTTCTCCTTGAAGACCATTTTTACCATCATTACCAGGCAATCCAGGATCTCCCATTGGACCTTCGGGACCTGGTAAACCAGGTTCACCTTTTGAACCCTGTGGGCCAGGTTCTCCAGCACTACCAGGCATACCGTCTGGACCAACTTTACCTCTATTTCCTCTTCTTCCATCAACACCTTGAGGACCTTCTGGACCGGGAGCACCCATAGCACCAGGATTTCCTACCACACCACGCGGACCACGTCTACCTGGGTCACCCATTTGACCAGGTTCTCCAGAGAAACCCTAATTTAAAAAACAAGTTTTAAATTTTAATTAACGAAGATTAATAACTAAAACATACAGATGGACCAGGTTTACCAATATCGCCAGCACTTCCTCTAGATCCCTTAGGACCAGTAGGACCTTTAGGACCAGGACCACCGGGAGGTCCGTCGGGACCTTTGAGTCCAGGCTCACCTGGTTCACCATTTGGGCCACTATCACCATCATTACCGGGAATTCCATCACTTCCTGGATCGCCTGGAAGGCCAGTTGGTCCTTTTGGTCCAGGATTTCCTGGTGCACCTTGAGGGCCTTTTTCACCTTGTGGTCCAGTAGCTCCATCTTCACCAGGTTTTCCTGGTGAACCTCTTTCACCTGGTCTTCCTAGTGGTCCAGGTAAGTATGTTTGCTGTGGAATTTCATCAGGGCTACTCTTGAATAAAATTCGTATTTAGTTTAAAATTTGATTTAAAATAGAAAAAAATACTCACGGATTGTCTTTTGACTCTTCTCAGTGGCTCAGCTAAATTTGATAAGAGACCAAGTTCGATAAGTTTCAATAGTCATCTAATATAAACACTCACCGTTGATAAAGTTTGTTAGGAAAATTATTCCAATAAATATGAATAAGTAGAGATTTTTGGCAATCATCTTGAATTATCAAGATTATGATTAGGCCGAATTATTCAGAGAATCTGTTAACTGTGCAACTGATTCTGAAAACTCAGCTCCAAATAAGATATCTTCCGATCAGCCGGACCAGTTCGTGTGGAGAAAACTGGCTTGAATATTCCAGCTAAATAATATCTGAAATGAATTTTGTTCGTGAAATATCTTTCCAGTCAGTTACTTCGTTCACCATTTGCACATACAACAATGATATACGTACGCACAATCTTACACAAAGCCTTCTTAGGAATCATTGTCAATGGAGAACCAATTGCTTTAAAGAGTAGAAGAATCTTTGGAAAACAAAGATCTGGATCTATTTCATGATTACCAATGCATGGGTAGATGTGTAAAGGTGCATTTGAATAGAGCTAGAGGGGAGAGATAACAATGAAAACATTGTCTTGTGTATATGCACAGATTGGTATATGTGTGTAGAAGAACACACAGAAACAACCAATAAGATTTATTCTTTTTATTTTCATTTTAAACTATTCTTGTCTACAATGATATTAGGAAGAGTCTTTAAACTAAATACAATCTAATCTCAATTCTGAACCAAAGCGAACTTAACTTAATTTTGAGTTACGTTCGTTGGTCACCGAGATGAGATCTATCATAATGGGTCAAAAGATCATGATCGGTATAATTTTTATCATATTAACTCTTATTTCTGGAGTAATCAATGCTCAAAGTATGTTCAAAAGACTAAATTATGTTGAAAATCACTCATATTATTCTAAAGAAACGTGTGAATTGGATGATGGAAGAATAATATCCGATGGGGAGTTTATCAATCTTTCAAATAAACCATGTTCAACATGTCAGTGCATTGATGGGGAGATTAAATGTAAAGCTCAAGAATGTCCAACGTTAGACTGTGGAGCTGATGAAGATCAAATTATGGGACAAGGAGCCTGTTGTTCTACTTGTGTCAGTGAGTTCAATTTAATTAATTTTGAAACTTTATTTAATTTGACGAATTTCAGAAAGAGACAGAGCTGTGAGTTTGAGTTAATTTTATTTGATACATTTAACAATTTATGTGAATAAATAAAAACCTCAGAGCATAGACGAGCCTTTCCCAACACCAAGGACGTATACAGAACAACCAGCTATGCAAGCAAACGCAGGTTTTGATGATATTACAACAAAACGTCCACATTTACCACCAAGACCTAAGAAGCCTACTGGTGAAGTAGATGCTCAAGGACCAAAAGGCCCTCCAGGTAGAAAAGGAATAACAGGCCCATCTGGTACACCTGGTCAAGATGGAACTAATGGTATACCGGGAGCTCCAGGTGACGTTGGAGATGTGAGTTGCGAAAAAAACAAAAACTGGAATAGAATAAATTCAATTGGCAATTTATTTGATTAGCCTTCACCAGAATTGGAAGGTTACTTGAAGAAAACAAGAAAGTTTGTCAAAGGTCCAGATGGTAAAGAAGAACAGGCGTACGAGGAAATTAAACTAACAATGGTTAGTCCAAGTTTGATGAAAAATAATTTATCTGATAAAATCTGATATATTTTACTTATAGGGACCTGTTGGAGAACCCGGTCCTATCGGTTATTCTGGATTAATGGGTGTACAAGGTGCAATGGGCCCACCCGGTCCTCGTGGAGAACCTGGTATTCCAGGTCCGAATGGGGCTAGAGGTCCGTTGGGAAATATCGGAGAAGATGGACCCCAAGGAGTTGAAGGAGAACCAGGGTAAATCCGATTTCAAGATTCGAATAATCATGAAATAAGATCAATAATTTCTCACTTGAGTTTTGAAATATATTTTTAAAATGATTAGGCACTTTGAAGAAAATAATTTCTTAGAAAACTCTTAGATAGATTCAATTATTTTCTAGCAAAAAAGGTCCAGTTGGTCCAATTGGTTCTACTGGATTTATGGGAGAGCCAGGCGTTAAAGGACCTATGGGAGCAAGAGGTCAAACAGGAGAACCTGGAGAAAATGGATTGAAAGGTTCAATTGGGGATTATGGATTGAAAGGTGTTGCTGGTCCTATGGGCTTGAAAGGTAATGTTGGTGTCAGAGGGCAAAGAGGAGAAGTCGGAAGACGTGGTTTAATTGGAAGTCAAGGACCTCAAGGATTAGCTGGTACTGATGGTCCACCAGGTGGACCAGGAGACCAAGGAGATGTTGGTCCACAAGGTCCTCAAGGCTTAGTCGGCCCAGAAGGTCCCAAAGGTGCCCCCGGACCACCTGGACCAAAAGGTGAACTAGGTTTCCAAGGTCCCCGAGGAGGAAGAGGTCGTCCTGGACCCCCTGGACCTACTGGTAAAATGGGATCAAGAGGTCCTCAAGGAAATGTAGGTAACAAAGGAGAATTAGGCGATAGAGGAAAAACAGGAGAATCTGGACCATCAGGTATGAGAGGTTTCCCTGGAGAACAAGGAGAAACCGGTCCTGATGGTATCAAAGGACCAGAAGGAACTACTGGATTACAAGGCTCTCAAGGTCTCCCTGGCATTGAGGGTAGTAAAGGACGAAGAGGAGGCCAAGGTAAACAAGGAAATGTCGGAGATATCGGACGACAAGGCTTAAGAGGAGCTCCCGGTATAATGGGATCACCTGGTTACCAAGGTAGTGTTGGTCTCCCTGGTGCAAGAGGCCTTCCTGGACCTCAGGGACCTCCTGGTGAAATTGGCTCTCAAGGAGATTCAGGCAGCATGGGTCCTCCAGGTCCTAAAGGTGCAATTGGTGATTTGGGTCCAAGTGGTCCAAGAGGAGTTGCCGGCTCAAGAGTAAGATTAGCAAATCTTAAATATCAGGAGACATTTTTAATGAAAAGATTTAACAGGGACCTAGAGGCAAAAGAGGTCAAAGTGGAGCTACTGGTGAAGCAGGTCAAAAGGGTCCGATAGGATCGATTGGTCGTCCTGGAAACGTTGGTTCGAGTGGTTTACCAGGTCCACAAGGTCCTCAAGGACCTCAAGGAATGAGGGGCTTGGCCGGTCCTACAGGTAAAACAGGAGAAGCAGGCTCTGTCGGTCCTAGAGGTCAAAGAGGTGATAGAGGACCAAGAGGTGAGCCTGGATCACCCGGTCCGTTCGGCCCCGCTGGTGAAAAAGGTGCTAGAGGTGCCCCAGGTAAAAGAGGAGCTATTGGACCTGAGGGACGCGTTGGTGCAGAAGGTCCACCTGGACCACCAGGAAAAGATGGAGATCCTGGTCCAGCCGGTGATCATGGAAGAGTTGGTCCTAGAGGTCCATTAGGAGAAAGAGGACCTCCTGGTGTTATGGGAAAACAAGGTGTTCAAGGCCCACCTGGACCAAAAGGATCAGATGGTCCTCCAGGTCCATACGGCCCTAAGGGTGATCGTGGAGAAAAAGGTAACACTGGACCAAATGGTGTTATGGGTGAACAAGGACCACCTGGAAACATTGGACCTAGAGGAAATCGAGGATCTAAAGGTGATACTGGCGAGCCTGGACCTCGAGGTGCTCCAGGTCCCCAAGGTCCACCTGGCGTGAGAGGTGAAAACGGAGCAATTGGCCCAGCTGGTGAGATGGGTCCTGTGGGAAATAAAGGTATACCTGGAGATCCTGGCAAGCAAGGAGATCAAGGTCAACCTGGTGATCCTGGTCTTCAAGGTCTAATCGGAGATATTGGTCAACCCGGTGATCCTGGTCCACCAGGTCCTATTGGTCTAAAGGGCGTGAAAGGTGAAGTAGGACCAAGAGGAAGTAGAGGCGATCCTGGAAATCCTGGTCCTAAAGGTGCTGATGGTCCAGCAGGTATTAAAGGAGCAAGTGGTCTACCTGGTAGACAAGGTGATCGAGGTATGCCTGGTGAACAAGGAGACATTGGTCCAGCAGGTAAACCAGGTCAACAAGGTATATCTGGCTCACCTGGAGAACGAGGATCAAAAGGTCCAAGAGGATCAGAAGGTGCAATGGGAAACAAAGGTGACCCTGGTGAAGAAGGTCCACTTGGTCCAATGGGAACTGATGGTCCCGCAGGACCTGATGGATCAGCCGGAGAAAAAGGTAATAGAGGAGAACCCGGCAAAGCTGTAAGTCTATTATTTAAAATTTATTTATCAACCTAATTCTTTGTTTTAGTTTATCTAATTTATTTCTGTTGATTTTTGACAAAAGATTAATATTTTAGGGAAATCCTGGATCAGCTGGACCTACAGGGGATGACGGACCACAAGGTCCTCCTGGTCCAATAGGTCCTCCCGGTATCCCAGGTGTTAATGGCGTTGCAGGTGCCATGGGTCAGAAAGGTCCTTCAGGTTTAACTGGACGTCCAGGATTGCCAGGACCGACTGGCAAAACTGGAGAAGTTGGCGAACTTGGACCAAGAGGTGAACAAGGTCCAGATGGTCCAGAAGGAGATCAAGGTCCTCCAGGTCCGGTAGGAAAACCAGGCTCCAGAGGAATTCCTGGAGAAGCTGGCCAAGTTGGCCAACCAGGACAGAGAGGCTTACCAGGAAATAGAGGAAAGACAGGTCCTATGGGTCCAGATGGACCTCCAGGCCCTAAAGGCAAACAGGGATCGCAAGGTTTTGCTGGTCAGAGAGGACTTCCAGGAAGTCCGGGATCAATTGGTAAAGATGGAGTTAAAGGTATTACAGGAGATCCTGGTCCCCCTGGCAGTATAGGACCTACTGGAAATATGGGTTTAATAGGTACTCCAGGTGCTGCTGGAGTTGCTGGTATCGGTGGTCCACCAGGCTCTAAGGGTCCAAGAGGAATGAGAGTAATTTTAGCTGCTATTACGAATTAATAAATTGTGACCCCTTTGATTTTTTAGGGAAAAGATGGAATTAAAGGTGAACGTGGAAGCAAGGGACCATTGGGTCCTGATGGTCCACTCGGACCACAAGTAAATATTTAATAAATGGATAGTTAAATTGAAAATTTAATTCGACTCCTTTTCAGGGTCTGCCTGGTCCACAAGGTCCTCCTGGAGACTCGGGTCCTATCGGAAACCAAGGTGAAACAGGACCAAAGGGTATGCCTGGCCCCCCTGGTGAATTGGATTCAACTCATTCAGATTTCTTTGTCCGACAAGTGAGTTATACAATTAAAATCAAGCACATTAGTTATCAGTGTTTTTGTCAAAATATCTCTACTCTAATATTTATTCCATTTAGAATGATGATTCAAGTTTGATGCGATTCAGAAGAAGTGCTGACATGCAAAATGATGCACCAAGCCAAAAAAAAAATGTATTCCAAATTCTCAGACAAATTGAAGATATGGTTAACGGTCTTGAAAGTGGCAAGGGAACTAGTGAACAGCCTGCAAGATCATGTGCTGATCTAGCTCAAGACTATCCAGAAAAATCCGACGGTGTCTACTATATAGATCCAAATGGTGGTCACTGGAGAGATTCTATTTCTGCTTTCTGCCAAATTGATACTAAGGAAACTTGCATTAATCCCAGCAAAGCAGAATACTCTAACTCGAATATTGGTCATAGATCAGAACCATTTTTGTTCTCCAATATGAATGAAGAGATAAGCTATAAAATTCAGCAAGACCAGCTAGTTTCATTGCAATTCTCAAGTGAATCTGCTCTTCAAACTGTGACAGTATCATGCAAATCCATGGAGAATCTTCCCATACTTATTGGAAACAACTATGAAAGAATCCACATTAACGCTTCTGAAACAGAAACATATAGAATTGAAATTGAAGAAGAAGCTTGCCAGGTTAGTTAAACTTGACTATTGAAGAAAATTGATTTTATTTCATAATGTATTAGAAAAAGTGAAAAATTTTCTTTTCCTTCAACAGACTGCAGGATATATTGTCATCAAGATTAAAGCTCATGAGACTAGCCGACTACCAATCAGAGATATACTCGTTCCAGCTGATCAATCAAGCCTTCTTTTCAAGACAAGCCAAGTCTGCTTTGGACGTGTTGGAGAGATCGATCGATCAAACATGAAAAGGAATGAGACTGATATCAACATGTCTATCTTAGAGCCAACATTTATGAGTGAAGAACAAAAAGATGAAGAGTTCATGTTCCAATTTTTAGATTCATTATCAGTTTGAAGGACTCTTAATGATAATTCTGGAAAAAATCAAAATTTTAATCTTTGAAGATAAAATAAAAAATCAAAGTCAATTTCAAATTAATTCTATTAAAAAAACTCAAATAAGAGAGAATGAGAGACAAGATACAGACAATCCCTTTTTCATGAAAAAATTCCCACAACCCCTTGCTATGATTTGTGCGTGTTAACTGCATATTTCAAGGTTGTATGTGATTCCTCATAAGATTAACCTTTCAATTATATCACTAGCCCATCATATAAATCAAGAAAAATCTCTGGAATTTTTCGTGCGTAAATTATCCGATGCTCTACAATTTCAACAAGTCGACAAAGGTGTTACATATCCCATTTTGATAATGAAAAATATTTTGATTTTCATCTTGAGAGTACTGTGGAATGAAATTTTCTCTTGAATAACTAAGAATACCCATCTGTAATAAATAGTAAATTTTATATTTATTAATATATTATTGAAGGAAATTTAACCAAAATAACTGTAATTTTATTGTATTTTTATGTGGAGATTTGAAGAAAGAAAATTTGGCTGAATTATTTGTGAATATATTCAATGTTTATTGGCTAATCTTACATTTTCATTTGTAATTTATAAGAGTCTTCAAGAAATTCTTCATGATTAGATTCTTAGTATAATATATAGTTACCAATGCAGTAAATAACGTGTTAAGCAGACTGACTCATAAGTATTGTATATAACGTACCTATGTATATACGCACGGGTAATAGGCGTAAAATGTTGAATTAATTGTTGATGAATATATATTGTTGAATATATTGATTGTTGTACTGATATCATGTATCATGTATAATGGTTAGATGTAGTAGTAGTAGATTTTGAATCAATTCTTACCCTCACCACACATTAAATGATTTATGTTCAACAGAATTTTGCACACAACATACTTGTGTATTTCTATTGTTGAATTATTAAAAATGTTTATGACAAAGAAAGAATAAAGATTTATGATTGTGTTGAGAAAATCAATGAAAAAACACTTAGTAAAGATTCTAAGGAAAGTTATTTATATTTTTTAAGAAGACAGGAATATTTTCTGTCAAAAATCAATGTTCGTATAAGCAACAGACACTTTTCATATGAATTTTAAAAATTTGTATCCAGCAGACTTGAGATTTTTAACGTGAGACTCTTTCTACATTTCACATCTGTTAAAGTTTCGAAAAATAATTATCATTGAAAAGAGATTTGTAGAGAGATAAAGAAAAGATTTAGTTTTATAAAAATTTATATTTTGAATAATATTTAGGACTACACTGTAATTCAACTACAGCAAAACCTGTACAAACTATAGAATATCATAAATGTTTGGAGTAAACATCCAGAATTGTACAGCAAATGAAATTCTTTAACTTGAATGAAATAGAAAAATAGAACACAGGAATTTTTGAAGATTGTTTTCTTCTTTTTTTGAACCTATAAAAAACATCATGTTATATATATTAATTTGACTCCGTATACAGATCACACAGTATTCAGGTTTAAGAGAATTTAATGTTTATTTTTCTTGAAGAAAGACAATTTTTGAATTTATTCAAATAGTCTAGATATCCGACGTCTGGAATTTCAATTATTTAATAATCAAATTTAAAATGGCGCTTTATCACAGCATATCGAGTTTTCAAACACAAGCAGAGTTTTCATTATCAATAACATTTTCCTGAGTATTCGCATTCTCCCCAATTTTTGACAATTGGGAGCTATCTTCAACCAAGGTTGAGCATGGGTTCATAAGAATATCTTTGCCATTGATGTCGATGCAATTGGTGGTTTCATTTGAGTTTGAATTGGTGGAAGGGGGTTGTTTTTCAACAGCTTCCATTTTAACAGAGTTGCTGATAAAATTAGAATGAAATTTTAAAAGAAAATGAAATTCCTCAAATAAGCTTACATGCCTATACTTTTGTTTAAATTCCTGGAATCGTCTAAATTGATATTATGCTCATCCGAATGATCAGATTTTGCATCAGTGGCAGGTTGATCAGTTTTCTCGGATTCCAAGGTACTTGTTGCTGTAATAGGATTTGTTGTTGAGGAGATAAGAATTGAACTATCTATTGATTCATTATTCTGATTATCTGGAATAACTGTTTCATTTATCTCTTGAGTCAATCTTTTTATCTGAAGGTCTTTGGCACTTTGAGTGAGTTGGGCCTGAGACGATATCGTATGATTTTGAGCAATAGCCTGGGGGTTGACTACTGGTAGTATAGAGGTATTTAGGCTGTTATTCGATAACATTTGATTCTGTTGCTGTTGTTGGAGTTGAAGTTGAGCAATAATTTTCTGCTGTTGCTGTGAAGCTGATATAGCATTACCATTTTGACTCTCGATTAAATTTGCAAGATTCTAAAATTCAAAAAATATTTTTTTTCAAAGTTCTAATGAGAAAACTTTGGCTATAATCTATTTTATGAAATAAAAGAACTAACCGCCTGCTTCTGTAAGGCTAGTACCAGCGATTCTCTTTGGAATTGATTTTGGTGTATAATGATGAGGGCTTTTAGTTTATTCTGTAGTAGAGCGTATTGTTGCTGCTGTAGTATACTCAATGGAATTCCAGCTTGATTTTGTTGTTGGAAGGCAGCTAACTGTTGAGTCATTAAGGCAATCATCTGTTGCTGTTGCTGTTGTTGAGAGGGAAAGGTTTGGTTCACTGGAGCTTGAACCACACCAGAGGCAGAAGAAATGGGCACAGCCTAGAATTTATTTTAGATAAATAAAGTAATATGATTAGATAATCGTAATAATTTACAGTTTTTTGTTTATCGATTTTCGCTGGATTCGCTTGATTCTGTAGTTGCATCAGGTTCTGGCGTAGGAGCAATTCATTAGTTGAGACAGCCTGTTGTGGCTGTTGTTGAATTTGTTGATGTAGCTGATTTTGCTAAAAAATTTAGTACATAAATTAAGAACTAGATGCGTTTTTAAGTTAACTAACCAAACTAACAACATTTTGAGGTGATTTTGATGTTGGTAAAATCCCAGTAGCAACTTGTTGCTGTTTCTGTTGTTGATTTATCAAGTTTGCCATCATAATTTGTTGAGCTGCTACCGCTGCTTGTGATACACTCATATTTGTTTGAGGCAAAGATGAAGCTATTGGCTGACTAGTCGATGCATTTTGTTGTTGAACAGATGATAGAAGGGCAGCTGCATTTCGTAATTGCTCTTGATTCAGAGCTTGACTATGAACAGCTTGTTGTTTCGCCTGTTGTTGTTGTTGAAGACTGGCCAAGAGAGCTTGTTGTTGCTGTTGTTTTTGAATTAACAGAGCTAATTTTTGATAGAAAATTTCAATTAGAAAAAGAAAATTTTATTAGAATATTTTCAAATTTTTGTTAACATGATAGTAGCGAGATAATAGCAACTTTAACAAAGAGGAGATAAAAATCATGAAATTTTTTGATTTTTAAATACGCAAATAAATAGATAAAAAGACAATGCAGATTTAAGCTTCCCTCTTTCTCTCACCTAATGATTGTTTAAGACTGTATTAGAGATTTCTTCTTGTTAATCAAAATATGAGGAAATGTAATTTAAAATTTTTATGCAAATTCAATTCTCTCGAATTCAAATTAAAACTCTCACAAGTTACTTTTTTGTATAGATGAGAATTTTGTTGGGTTTTTTCAGAAATGGCTGAAATTCTTAATAAAACTAAAAATATTTGTGAAATTTTCTGAGTAGAACTTACCAAGAGCTGCTTGGGCTTGCTGTTGCTGCTGAGTTTGTTGTGCCATTGCGAGAAGGTTGCCTGGATTTTGGAGCAAACTCAAGAGTTGTTGTTGTCTCTGTTGTTGAGCAACAAGAGCAGATATTACTTGAGGATCAACACTGCCACCATTTTGATACATTGCTTGTTGAAGTTGTTGTTGGATAATTTGTTGGTTTTGTTGCTGTTGCTGTTGAATTTGAGCAAGATATTGAGCCTACGAGGTTTTTTTTGTATATTTGGTAGATGGGGAAGAAAAGAAAAGAGAAATGTTTAGTCAAATAATTTTCAAGTATGAAAGTGGTAAGAATTGAATTTTAAACTATTATTTTCTTTGGGTGAATAAAATATCGATCAAAAAATAATTTTGAATTGAGTTAAGGCTTTCTTACCCAGAGTAGTTGCAATTTTCAAGCTAGAATGAAAGAGAAGGTATTCTAGGTGAGTTCTCTCATGATTTTTCTATTTTTCTCCCCTTTCATCAATATAATTATTATCGATTTCAGATGAGATTTAACAAAATATTTACCCAAAAACTAGATTAAATACTATTAATTTGATTTAAAAACACACTTGTTGCTGTTGCTGCTGCTGCTGTTGTTGTTGTTGTTGATGCTGCTGTTGTTGTTGTTGTTGGTACACTTGAGACATATATTGTTGAGCAGCTAAGGCAACGACAGAATTCTGGCTTATCGAGTTGACTTGTGATACCTGTGGAGTTTCTTGAGGTACGGAAACACACTGAGTTGATCTTTGACTGGCATGCTGGCGGGCACGTTCTTGAAGATCTTTCAATGCGTCATCATTTTCATCAATGGACAATACATTCTTTTTATTTTCTTCTTCGCTAACTTCAGTGACTGATTCAATTGTTTTTTTAGAGGACTTAGAACCTTCCGATTGATTGGCATTAGCAGTACTAATAGTATTAGTATAAGGAACCGAGTTAGTAGAATTGATTGTTGTAACAGCTGTGTGAATAAAGAAAATTTATTGATTCTCTTAATTCTCAGGCATGAAGAATATTTATCTTACTCATTGTTACTTTAGGTTCTGGATTATTAACAGTATGAACAAGGACATTGCTAACAGCATTACCGACCACTTTTTTAAAAGCGTTATTAGCAATCTGAGCAATGCCTTTGTCATATTTTATACCACGCTTGAAATCTATCTTGAGAGGTGTAGTTGAGGATGAATTGGCAGATACGATTCCATTCACATTTTGAATTGGTTTTGTATCTGATGCAAAATATAAGCTTGTATCAGAATCAACTTGATATTGTATTTTCATCCAACTTACGCTTTATAGAAGTCATGATATTCTTCCTTCTTTTTCCTCGCCTTCTTCTACCTTTTTTCTTTAAAGGCTGTTGGTTTTTCTTGGAATCATATCTATCATATGATCTTGATCGATAACTATCAGAACGATTACCTCTGGTTGATGTTGACCTTGTGTATCGAGAAGAGAATGAAGATCCTGTTGATGTATAAGAAGAAGATCGACTTCGATGACGTCTGAAATTTGAAAAAAATATTATCATTTTATGATAAAGCTCTCGAATCATGTATAAGTACCTAGAGGATCTAGATGAATTCGTAGAGGACGAATAGCGAGAATAACTTGAAGAGCGAGATGACCTTGACCTGGATGATGATCTTGAATAAGCTGAAGAGTATGACCTTCGACGGCTATGATAATTTCTAGATTTCTTTTTAGATGTTCTCTCGCTTCCATGAGAAGAGTAAGAAGATGATCGATGGGAAGATGAACCATCGTCAGATGAATATCTAGAACGCGACCGAGAATTAGAACGTGATTTTTGGTTACATGCCTCTTCCGGATCTTTGTCTCCTTCGTGATCAGGGGTAGAATTTTTTGATTCATTTTCTTTTTTTTCTATTTAAACAAATAATCAGACATGATTTAAACATGAGAATAGATTAAAACTTACTTCTTTTAATTTTATCACCGTTTGTTGATTCAACGAGTAAATTCTTTTTTCGCTTGCTACCAGAATTAGTTTGCTCTTTTGTTGTATTCAAGACAGGGGATTCAGTCAAATCAAATACATCTCGATCTAATTTTGGTAGAGTGGTTTGACATTCAATTCCATTGTCATCGTCATCTGAATCCCAACTGCAGGCAGCAGTTGATTTGAGTTTTGATTGAATGTTTGTATTTATAACAATAGGTGTTAGTTTTTTATGATTTTCAATGGGCTTTTCAGAAACAAAAGTGTTCTTTTTAAAGAGAGGTTGAACTTTGATTTTTTCAGTGTTTGCCTTGATAAATTCTTCGTCCTCGTCAGAACTTTGGTAGTTTTCAACTAATGACATTGAGACAGAGGGTGGAACAACTTTGTTTATCTTCGACTCATTCTCCTTTGGAATATTTTCAATTTTTTTCTTTTGCTTAGTTTTGACCGAGACATCCTTACTGGATTTAGATTTACTCTCAGAATGCAATTTCTCTATTTGAAAAATAATAAATTTTGAATTGAATCCAGATCAAAAATATTTTAATGGGATACACAGCGTCAGAGACCGAAAGCGAGTTAATTATTTTCACTAATGGTTAGAGAATGATATTCGAAAATATAAGAAATTAAATTAACCAGCAAAATTTGAAAGTCATTTGAAGGTTGGTTTTCTGAGTTAGTTTTCCATCTCACAGAGATTGAATAAAGTTAAACTGATCTAAATAGTAAAACTGATTTTCTGATAAAGTAATCTTTAGAAATAAACACTATCAAGAAGAAAGTCAAATAAAACTTTGGGTGGTTTGTAAATTTCAATTTAAATTTTAGACATACTTGATCTCTTCAATGATTCCTTCACTAAGGGATCCTTATCTTCATGGGATGCTGGGGTTCTTGGTTTTATTTCTTTCTTGATAGCAGTCCTCTCTGGAGTATCCTCTTCATTTTTCCTTCAGGAGAGTAAATTAATTAAAGACGAATTTGAATGATCATTTTTTTCGATTTACCTCTTATCCTTACGATGATTCCGGGAAGCCTATAAAATAAAAAAAAGTTAATGATTTGAAAAAAAGTTTACCAATCCAACATTAACCAGGAATACGAACCAAGAAAAAACTCAAATTCAAGTATACGTCAAGTAAAGGTAATTTTTGATATTTTACAAAAAGTGTTCATACTATTCAAATATGTATGTCTTGTAAATAAAAACTCCCGTTCAAAAGCTCTATTGAGGAGGAAAAACAAGCGAGTGAACTAGAAATGTAGGATTTCATCTAATATATATGTAAAAACAGTTAATAACAATCGATGATCAATTATCAACTGAGATCTATTTTGATTATAAAAAATAAAACATGAAAGGAAAAAACATTTAATAATTGAAAAAATTCCCTTGATTTTTGTAGAAAGAGAGATTCTATTTTAAATAAATAACAATATTCACACATTTTACATACACATGGACATTAATATCGAGCACACAAACAAATATGGATGAGCAAACATAAAAGGGGAAATAAAAATGAAGATTACTTTTTTAGGTAAGAGGTTAGAGAGTTAATAAATAAAGATGGAAAAATAACATAGTTTTGGATAATTGTTAAGCATTTTAGATAAATGAAACTTGTATTTCAAGCGAAATAATGAGGTATAGAGTTATACAGATATAGGATGTCGAGGTGTTCCTTACAAGTGTATAGATGAGCATGGTCTTGTGTTTTGTGAAACAAAGAAGAGAAACAAGGACTAATAATAGAAAATAAATTTTTCTTGAAACAAATCAAATCAACATTTTAATAAACTAAGATGGACAATTTAAAAATCTATAGCATGGAAGAAAGTGAAAAAAATGAGATAAATTCAAGTGTCTGCACGAGTATGCATATTACAGTACAGTATTGTTGATTAATGAATAGAAAGGCATACAGAGAAAAAGCATTTGGCAATCTTTGATGATAGAGAAAATAGAGTTACTTTTAGACAAAAGACTAGGTTAATTTTTCTTCATTATCAATTAAGAAAAAAACTATAACTACGGATAGAAAGAGGAAAATTGAAAGCATGCATAATCTCTTTTTCTTTCAGAACCAAGACAGAATCTCTTGCTATAGATGATGAGAAAGCTCTAGTTCAACTTTTAGGGCTCTCCTCAATCATTTTACGAGGCTAACCAGTAATTTTTCAACTCACATAAATTCATTGTATTTCCGTGTATGGAAAGTTTAGAATAATAAAATTAGAGAAAATATTTATTGATGACCTTTATCAATATGGTGCTGAAACCCATTGACTAGTTATTGACATGCAATTTTATTTTTATATACGGACAAAAATAATAATAAGAAGAGCATAAAATGTTGTTGTGTCTAGCATGAAGATATAAAATAATTAGCATTTTTACTCCAATTATGGTAGTAATAGTAAATATGCAAGCAACTCTGTTTTAAATCAAAGTCATCAAGTACTCTCTATTTTCAACTTTGTTTAATAATGAAAGAATATGAACAACTAGATCACATTTTACAGCCATGATCGCACAATTTCAAAGGATCTACCAGAAATACTTTTTAATAGCAAGCATATATTAATTTATAAGTATTATCTTCGATTTATTGATTTCATGATAAAATACAGGAAACTCAAAGATGCTTACCAAATATTCTTGAATAATGTTTTTATTTCAAATATTTTACGAGATATATAAACATAAATTAGTCATAATTAAAATTGTGAAAATAACAATAAATTTAAAGGGGAGACAATTTTTTGTTGATTAGTAAATAAATCATCAAAAAAGGAGAATACCGATGAAAGTAAGTAAGTTTTGAAAATAATCAGATATTATTATTATAACTATTATGATTAAATGCATCACCAGAAGTGTATAGATCCAAATGAAAGAATGGCTATGAATGAAAGCATTAAGGTCAGTGTTTGAGTCACAGTTAAATTTCTAATATTTGAATGTATTATTTTTGAGGATCAAACAACAAATTTCTTTCAAATAAATTATTTGAGATAAACAACAGATAACAACCTCTATCTATTAAGTATTAAATGCATGCTTGTAAATAAAACCTTTCCATTGTAATTAGAAATAATAGCCTTGCAGTAAATTTAAAGCATCCATATGGCCTTTTTGTGACACAGGAAAATAATTTATGATAAAATTTTAGAACTATTCTAAAGCTTACTTTTTACTATAATTGTGTTACAAGTATAATGATGCATCTAGATAAACTAAATGGTGGTATTTGGTCACAGAGGGTATGAAAAAGGCATGAATCAAACGGATTTAATAGAAAATTAGTGATAGATATTTGATAGAAATATTTGATTAATCAGGATGACACGAAGGTGGTGAATTATAATTCTATCAAACCATAACTTTATGCATACAGTTTTGTTTCAGAATCTAGGATACAGAACATTCAATTATTAGTGTTACAACTTAGTTTACATAGAGGCGGAGAGTACCATGCTAAAAAATTTGTAGAAACCCATGAATTTCAACACATTTGAATAATTTTTAAAAGGTTTTGAATCTGGATTAATTAAAATAAATAAAGTGCAATGAAACAAATTTAAAATATCACTGGAAACAAGTATACAAGTTTAATGCATCTGTGACAATTTATTGAACATAAATCAGAATTTTCAATTGATAAGATCAAATTGAATTTTACTTTGAACAATGAATAAAAGTATGGATGATGAAAACAGAAATAATGAAACAATAGTGCCACATAAACACACCAAAGAGTAGCATAGCGAAATAGATGACATGGGTAATTAGATAATTACGGTTTTTATCATAAGAACATAACTAACATGTAGAGCTCTAGAGCAAAGATTATCTGTAAAATAGTTACAGAAAATAAATCTTAATTCTTATTTGTAATAAGAATACTCGAATTTGTACTCTCGAAAAAGAGATTTTGTAAAAGCATCACAAAAATCCTTATTATTGAATTAAAGGAATAGAAATGTTAGATTGAACTCACAGAACTACGAGATCTTCTGGAATGTTGGGATCTGTGACTTGATTTGACCTAAATTATAATAATAATAATATATCGATTTCATTTTCATAATGTTTTTGGACATACGGAAGAAGACTTTGAATTATCATCTGAAAGCGAAGGCAATCGTGAGAATGATTTTTTCATATTATTTTGTTTAACTAACTTTTCTTTGACTTGTGTTTCTTGGATTTCGACTTAGACGACATATTCAAGCAGGAAGAGTACTTGTCAGAATATTTTTTAAATTAAACGCAAGTATTGAGGGAATTAAAGAATGTGGGAACCAATCATATTTTGTTTAAGTCATAATAGAATTTGAAAGATAATATTTAATTTTAAAAAAATTAATAATTAAATTGTTTTCAACTAAAAATTTTAGTCTAAAATTTAGTTGAATTATTTAGTTACTGAATAATTTAGTCTAAATTTATTAATTTTGTTCCACGTTAAGCTATAGCTTGTATCTTTTTATACAATTACCAAAATTTTGTTGGAGTGTAAAGGATTGTCCGATCAAATTCAATTCTATTAAATCTTTAATTCAAGATTCTTCAAACCAGGTATACTTTTTGTTAGTTTATATTTATTACTATTCATAATTCCATCTATTGGGATTCTCAATTCAAAATTATTAAACTGTTTAATAATTAAACCGGACTTTGCCAAATTTTATCAATTTATTTTATTTTTAAGGATTCCTTCATCTGTATGGGCCTTGAGATGAAATTCCAAATTAGTATTCAACTCTCGCAAGTAGGCTATTTCTTTTTTCCTGTTTTTGTTGCTTTTCTTGTGTGAATCAGTTAAGAATGTTTCTCTTTCTTTTATTTTTTCTTTCAAAATTTTTGCTTCAAGTCGAAGTTCATCTAACCTTTGCTCAATTTTTTCAATCTAAAAATTAGTGGATCAATTAACCTTTGGTTTGAACTCAGACGATGTAATGTTCTTTAGTAAACTTGTTCGGTCAGCATGAGACTTGCTGCCATTGATGACATTCTTAAGATTGCTTAAATCAAATCCCAAACTATCTTTTATACGCTTTAAAAATTTTCCTCTATAAGGACACTCAATATAGATTTGTCTAATTAGTTCTAAAAATGCTCCATTCATTATATCTTCTCTTATGAGACAGATATGTTTATTTCTAGCTTTTCTCTCAGAGATTTCTTTTATTACAAGGTCTCCAAGATGCTTCAAGTCAATTGCAAGGCTAGGTGAAATAGATATTTTCTGAATCCATGTTTTATTATTGACGTTAGTCTTGAAGGGAGGGAAAATTGATGTCATGAAGTCGACATCTTCTTCGGAAAATTTAGTCTTTGATTTTTGTTGTGAGTCTTCCTCAATAAGGTGTAAAACTAAAAATTGATTACCTCACAAAATTCCTTAGGATCAGAGTATTTTACGAGATTCATTTAATCAACGAGTATACTATACTGTGTGATCAAAATTTGCGCTATTCTCATGGAAACATGTTACAATTGAAGTTTTTATTACATTAAGGTTATTGTTTAAAAAAATCATTAATTCGAAATTAGGATGATATCCAATCCATCAGATCCCAATGCAAACATGTGGACTCTCCTTAACTTAAAGAAGGGAAACAAAAAGGAGCAGTCCAAAAAGATTGGAGAAATATTTAGTAATAAATCCAAGATTGAAGATGAATCATCTCTTGTCAGAGAAAAGAATGCAAGAAAACTTGTGTACCAATCATCTAAAGCTCGAATGGACTTGTGGAAAAACCCAGTTCATCGGAACCGTCTAAATGATAATCTTCAATTTCCTCTAAAATCTAATAAAATTGAATTTTTGACGTCGAATTCTAGCAGAAATAAATTTGATGCCTTGAAATCCAACTCTGACAGCCTAAGAACATCTCTCTACAATTCGATTTATAAAAATAAGTTTGTCTTTTAAGATTTTATTACTAATTCGTGAATATATAACTTATAATAATTTTTTAGGAGACAAAACAAGGAAATCATAGATCCATTCACATTCTCGAAAATCATTAGAAAAAAACGTGATAATTATTATAAGGAACGTGCTCGCCAGGATTATTTTGCTCAAAAGATGGCTATTAAAAAGAAAATTAAAAGTAAAAACTTTCATCGTCACATGAAAAGAAGACACATGAAAGAATTTGAGAAGGAAATAGAACAATATCGCCAAACTGATCCAGAAGAATTTCAGCGTCGTCTATTAGAAGTTGAAAAATTGAGAGCCAAAGAAAGAATATCACTTAAACATAGAAACGGATCAAAGTTCTCCAAGATTCAGAAAATGCGTTCAAAATATAATCTCGATTCTCGGAATGCTGTCTTTGAAATGATGGAGCATAATAAGGAGTTAATGAAGAAAAATAATGAAGACGATGAAGACTCTTCTGGCACTGAAATTGGTCTCGAAAGCTCAGACGAGGAGGATAATGATTCTGATAATCTAGAAATCAATTATGACTCCCAGGATTCTGACCAAGAAGATGCATTGAAATCAGTTCAATGGTGGAATAAAATTCAAAAGTCCAATGAGGATCAAAAAATGGATGAATCCGCCTGTCAAGATAACCAAAATAATCCAAAAATGATTAATGCGGAAAATTTCAAATCAATTCTTGACAATAACAAAGTCAACTCAAATGAACAGCTTCTTGAAGATCACTTTATGGAATTATGCACTACATCTGATGGTAAGTTGATGCTGTTTTTAATATCTATTCGAATAGAAATAATCTTATACTATGGATTGATATTATCAGAATTGCAAACTGTTTGACTCTAGGGTAAAATGAGGGATAATTGTTCCAGACATTAAAATTTGTCTTCACATTAATAAGAAATATATTTTTTGGATTATCTCCTGACTTTATTTAGAAGATAGAGGAAAGAGAAATCAATATCCTATTTGCCTTGGAGATGAATAAAATTCCCATTTATTACCCTCTTCTTGCAGTTTACCATTACCAAATAGCAATTTAATTTTTGTGTGTAATTACGTCTCTAAAATCATTTCTATTATTACTTTTCCCATCTTATCACGTGCACTGAGAAGATATTTGGTAGATTTAAATATTCTCATCTCGACTGAGTGCCCAAAGTTTACTAAAGGAATTTTGGTCTCAGTCAAATACTTACCAAGGGATTTTACTAAGGGAAAAAGTGTTTAGATGGAGCTGAAAGTAGTCGTTTTGTTGACGATGCTCGATTTTTAAGCACGGAAAAATTTCTAAATATCTAGCTTGATAAAGATTGTCTTATGCCTAAGCGACAAAAATATACTCAAATATTGAATGAATATTTTAAGTATTATTATTATTAAGTAATATTTTATTTTTATTAATTGCCTAATTTCCTCGAAAATATTCTGAGGACGGATCACTAATGGTCATGCTGGTGGTTAGAACGACGAAGTTGTTTAGGTGAATAAAAAATGTATATTGTACATTGATAATAGATCGAATATACAAACTATGCTTGGTGTATATTTTCAGGGAATTTTCAGTTAAACTAATGAAAATTTAATTCATTCATTACTTTAACTAAAAGCTCCCGGTTTATCAAGATTAACTAGGGAATTTTGATATTCCCTAATTCATTACTTTAACTGTAACATATACATAATAAAAGAGCATAGAAGGATAGTCTTGACCAATAGCGAATATTCATTACTGACCAATGGGATCAGCACACAAGCCCCTACCCCAGCAACTTCTAACGATCGGAAAAGATTCTTTTCCCAACCATAAACGCAAGCCCCTACTCCTACCCGGAAACGAAATGCCTCAACATCGCCACAGCAACCCAAAGCATGGAGAAAACAGGGAAAGAGAGCGGCAACGGGGACTCAGAAAATCCAAAAATTCTTCACAACCCCCAAAAAGTTACTATGCCGATCCCATTGGTCAGTAATACAAATTAGATACCCTATTGGTTAAAAAAAATGAATATTCGCTATTGGTCAAGACTATCCTTCTATGCTCTTGTATTATGTATATATGTTACAGTGAATCCGTGACCTCCAGTGATTCCACGGAATCACTAAAAGACTAGTTATTCCGTAGACTCGGCTTTCGAATTCACTAGTTATTCCGAGGAATCACTGATAAGCACTGGTAATTCCGTAGAATTTTGAATTAATTTTATTTTTTGATCATGAATTTTTGAGATACAATCTCGTCCACAGTGACCAAGACTGATATGACGACTGTGTACTATGTTGAAAATCTTGTTGAGAGGAATGAACTCGCGTCTATTTGTATTCTTATCTAGTTTTCTTTCCTCTCCATCGATCATCTGATAGTCATACCGGGTCCTAATTCGATAGTACTTTTTATCAGATAAATTACTGTTTTGGGACTTCTTTATATCTTTAGTAACTGATCAAACCGTTCTTGACTGTATAACTTGGAGAAATAAGTAGGGTTATCAATATTGATAAGCTCAAAAAAATCGAGTTTTCATCTGTTTGGGTTTATGAAATTGATACCAACTATTTATCTATATTTTTGACATAGATTGGAATAGGACTCAGCATACATTATCTAAATTCCTTAGAATATATTCTAGTATTTCAGGTTTTTGAAAATAATTCAAGGCATATTTCTGAAGGAATAAAAACAGATACATTACAATAATTAAAATGAGCTTGTCATAAAAGGTCTATCAGAAAAACATTTCCCTGTTTTTTTTATTCTTCAAATAATGAATTTAAAAATTTTTTCATCTGTTTTTAAAATAATCGCGGAATTACGAGTGCTTATTAGGATTTCCTCGGAATAACTAGTGAATTCGAAAACCGAGTTTACGGAATAACTAGCCTTTTAGTGATTCCGTGGAATCACTGGAGGTCACGGATTCACTGTAACATATATATATATATATAATTCGGTGTAAGGTCTGAAGAGAGCCGACGAAAATAAAAGCTTTTATTCACCTAAACAACTTCGTTGTTCTAACCACCAGCATGACCATTAGTCAGCACCCTCAGAATGAATATTTGTAAAGTTTTTTGAAAAAATTTGCTGAGATTTTAGCAAAAAATAAGATAAATTTCTATTGTAAAATAATAACTTTAGATTTCAAAGATCTGTTTGTCTGTTCGATCTCTCAAAGTTTAGAAGATGACTCGTTTAAGAGCAAAAATGGCAAAATCATTCATCAAAACGATAATTTGGTTTCGAAAACCGAATTCAAATATGGAATCGATATAATTATTTTGATCAAGTGTAGTTTTTACATCCTTGTTTATAAGTTATAACCTTGTCTAATTTATGATATGAACGGAATATATTAATCTTCTTGAGGTAATATCTCGATGGTTTTTATTTTATTTTTCTACTTATGAAAATTTTACGATTTAATTGCAAAGGATCTTGATTATTTTTAATGATTAGGTCAGGATGCAGAACTGGAAAATGAATTTGCCAAGGAAAAGAAAGAGATTGAAGAGGAAGAAAAATTGCAGAATGTAGATAAATTTTTGCCAGCATGGAACACTTGGTCTGGACCTGGAACAGAGGAAAGAGACAAACTTTTGCATGAGAAACATATAATTCAGGCCCCTAAAAGGAAACGTCGCGATAAAAATATGAAGACAGCCATTGTACGTGAACGTATAACGAATGAATTGAAAAAGCATCTCGTCAAAACAATACCATTCCCGTATAATAATATTGAAGATTATGAAAAGAGTCTTGCACATCCTCTGATTGAAGAGACTAATACGAGAATCGGTCAAAAGTTACTCAGTAAACCTCGTATAGTTGTTAAAAAGGGTTCCATTATCAAGCCAATTGATGAATCAGCTGCAATTTTACGCGAAGTCGATATTGAAAGATTAAATAAATGATTTCTTTACTTTCATAATAAAATCGATAAATGCATCTATATTAAACTTAATTTCCCAATCTTTCTGTCATTAGTAGATAATAAAGGAAATTGACTTCTTACATGGAAAAAAACAACTCCCAATTATTCCTAATAACTAAATAATGCTGGTCATCTGGTTTAGATATTCTAGTCAATTGAGCGGTAAAGTTTTTCTTGGTCTCTCTTGTTAATTCTGTGAGAATTTCAGCGTCAACTACGTTAAATATCAATACTAGTGTAAATCTCACTGGACATGAAGACAAACATAGTCAAACAAATTTTTGTTTGTTTACTAACATCAGCCGACTGTATTAAACTTGAGTATACAGTAATTTTTACAAGTGTATATTTTTTCTTATATAACGGTAAGATACTGGCAAATATCCAAGTTTACATATAATGAACGAAGTCTCAATATGTTCCAGATGATGGTCTTGCTTGGCCTTTGAAATGGAGGCAAATGGAAGTGAGGTTGCTCCTGGGCAGATTTTTTTCTTGAATTGCGACATGCTTATGATGAGGGCTTCTCTGTTTAAAATCTTTCTTATTCCTTCTATAACATTTTCTGATTAAAAATTTTTTCATTCCTGTCTTAAAGAAACAGGAAAAATTCAAATCTTCATTAAAATCCTGATATTTTTTATATTTAATAGGTATTTTTACTTAGAAAGCAGTAAGATACTTGCAAATCGCAATTACTCAGGTTAAAATAGGATATAATTTCAACACCCTGATGAAAAATTTCTACAATAATTCTAATTGCATCAAGTTCCATGAATTTTTTTTATTTTGTATATTATGTTCCAGTTTTTTCGGACTGGAGTGACCAATGAGTTTTGCAGCCGACTGTAGACTAGTCGAAAGAAAAAATACAACTTTTTTCTATAGAACTTTTTAATCAAAAAATTTCTCAAATTATGACCATTTCTCATAATTTGACGCAGATTTGTTTAGATTGGAATTGGCAAATCAAATGTACAAACTTATTCTATTGAATGTCTTTTAAACGTCGATTGTAGCTTTTTACACCCCTCTAAAAACTCTGTAAAGAGAAGTTTTGGAAAAACTAATCAGAACTTTTTGAAAAGTTGAAAATTTGAATAAAATGATTCAAAATTTCAAATTTAAATCTGCTTTAATTTTTAAATTCTTTAGCGCATAGAATTTTGAGAAATCAAGACTGGCTCATCAATGATCAGTCATCATTCTCCAATAATCTTTTATCATAGCAGATATTTCGATTGATCACTCGATCATATTTTTTGTTTTTTTCCCAAATTATTTTCAGATTTTCTTCAATCACGGTATTTTTGATTGATACAGCAAATAAAATTTCATACCTTTTGGTGATATGTATAAAATATGTGTGATTGTAGCTAGAAATAAGAGAACAAATAACAAAGTAATCATGAAATCGTTGTAGGAATAAAAAAAATTGAGAATGAAAATTAAAATTGAATAATTTATCAATCAGGGGATAATTGATTCAATCTGAATATTGATTAATGAAAGTCTCTTTTTAAATACTAAAACTTTAATGAGGTAGGCTTGTCCAGAAACAGTAAAGATATTTTACTGTTCAAGAAGAGGCCAAAATTGGACTCGATGACTTTTTTGGCTCTGAAGAATTCTATAGTGAAGAGATCAAACAATTGCCAATTCGTTGGCAGAAGTGCTTTAAAACATGAGGAAACTACTTTCATTGAGGAAATTTTATTTTTATCAATATACCTGATTAATATGAAGATGGGAATTTATGCTTTTTACAAAATTATGAATTTTTTCATCAAAAATTCGAATTTGATCAAGATTTTATGGAATCTTGATCGTAGGCTCCACTTTCAGGAAAAAAAATTTGAAAAAAAAAATTTTAGGAAAGTTATGGCATATTTCAAATCTAGCGATGACGCCGAACTCCCATTTTTTGAACTTAGAGTTGATAATTTTTGAAATTGGACCAATAAGGTCGTATCTTGTAAAATTCTAAAAACTGTATTTATATGGCATGTATCACACTGATGAGTATGCCCGAAATAGAGATCTTTATTTGTGAAATACTCTGGCATCTTCTTATTTCATGATAATTTTGTTGATTTAAAAGTGAGAGAATGATCAAAAGTTGATTTTTTGGATCCCGATTAGTCAAAGAAACCGATTATGACCATGAAAATTTCAATGGACTGGCCAATCTCCAGGTATCTTGAATCATCAAAATTTCATCGATTTTCAAGTAGTGAAAATGTTCAAAAAATCAAAATTCGATTTTCACACGAAGATGGGTGGATTCCTAAAATCTGAATCAGCATATTTGAGTTCTCTGTGAGAAAAACCTCAGTTTTCAAAAATCAGTAACGTTAATCTGAATTGTCCATGAGAGAGAAAAAAACTCGAAATTGCATGTAATCTTTCATGTCCATAAGTGATGCTACATAATACATACGAGGCGATGATTCATTGTTAATCAAGGTTGAATAATTTATTAGCTAAATACAAAAAGTACAATCAATATACATTGTACAAGTTCATCATACCCCATTTATCCAAAATACATCGATCTTGCTAAGAGATATATAAAGTGTGCTTATGCTTTTGAAAAAAATATATTTTATACACTATGGAGAAGAATGAATAAAGTCTTCCCCTATTTTCATAGGCCAGAGAGATTCTAGGAGAATTAAACCAAGTGACAAATACAAATGCAAGGGAATTTCCCTCATATTTTTAATATCTCCAATATTCACACCCATGCGTACTGCTAGTGGTCAATTGAATTTAGCTAATACATGGACAAGTCTTGGGGTTTATGACGAGGTAGTTCCGGCAAATGGATTTCGTTACCTTGGCCGAAATGAATCCGAAAGTTCCCTCAAGGGGAGAGAGTCGTTAAAGATTATGGAGAATAATGAAGTTCCAAGGAATAAACAAAAGGTTCACATGATCCTTGACAAAATAATTAAGAAGCCTGACTCGAAAGAAGAGTTTGTTCTTCCTCCTTAAAATTTTGAAAGAATTTCAGAAAGTGAAAAGGACAAATTGAATGCGTTGGAGTTTGAAAATGGCTTCATCAAGAAAAGCCTTCAGACATTGATTCATGACTATGAAATTCTTCAACTTCAATACAAGTAACCGATAGAATATTCATTAAATTTTAAGTTTATGTTGCTCGGTGAAAGTGAAGAGTGATGTTGAAAATGTTGGCCTACAAACAAGTGGCAATAATAACAAGTTAATTGGACAGGAGCTGCGTCAACTTATAGAGGAGAAGTCTAAGCTCTTGCTGATATTACATGAAAAGGAACAAGAGATCTCCTCACTCCAACGAGACCTGCAAAAGTATGAAAAGTTTTTTATCCCTATAGATTATCAGAGGAAAATGAGCATTTAAAGAAACTCCAGCATGAGAACTGCCATGCATCAAGTGATGAGGAATTAGACAACCTGCAAATTGGCTTATTCAAAAAGTTTTAATAAATTTTTGTTCTACAATTTTACTTTCAGTTATAAAAGTCAACCAAAATTTAGGGCAGTTGTTTTGATTAAAAGAGAAAATACAAAATTGATTATTGATAAGGCTTAAGTAAAGAGGATTAATCATGTTTAGTTTACACGCAATGTACCCCTCTCCCACTTTCTGACTAACAATGGAAAAACACATCCGGACACATTACAGGTGATACGGAAGCAATCCCGGTGTTATAACATTTAGTCAATATATAGAAGGGGGAAGAACAAAGAACAGAAAAATGTAATCATAGAGATAGCCAGCAAACAATTGTTATACAATTTATAATCAATATACACTTCTATCACTATTCGAGAGGGAAAAATCCATAAATTAAGTAGCATAGTGTAATTTCGTGCATAGGAGAGACGTATATTAGGAGTTCCATAATAATAATAGAATAATCGATTAAACAATTACGACTCAAGTCAAGAGTGAGAAATTCAATTTGTAGATTTCAGGAAAAGGATTCCTTTGAGGGGAGAATTCGTAAATTTAAATAAAACTTTATCCTACTTTTTCACTTGGTGCCAGAATCGATAAATTCGTAAAAGAGAACTACAGCTCGAAAATCAAAATCTATGAATACTTTTTTCACAATGGAATTCTCTAGTGATGTTCATACAAACTTTTAGAGAAAAAAAGACACATTTGATCATTTCATATTTTATTTATCTGCTTAACAAATAAATGACTGCTCTGATGGTAAAATGTCTGTGACATAAAATATGGTGGGTGGGTGGGTTGTAGGACGAGGAGAGTTGGATTGTGTATGGCGTTCTGTTCTATTCTTCACTGGTTTCCTTTATACTGAATATATCCTGTTCCAGTTTACTCTTTTCCTCAAGAGCGATTCTATATCTATGGAAAAGTAGAAATCAATGAATTTATTTGTGTAAAAGATGGCTGAATTCATACATATTATTGTTCGAATATGGTATACTATCTGTAGCATGGATAGCAGTATTGTTAAATTAAGAAAATTCGGATAAATGAAATAACATAGCTTTGACCTTTAATTTCGATGTTTAAATCAATAATTTTTTGTATCAAAATGCATTCATATTCTTTCTCTAGAAAGAGAGAGAGACAGAGAGAAAAAAGAGCAAAACCAATAAAATAAAATGGAGAGAAAATACTGTCCTGAAAGTATTAGGGGTTCAGTCAATACGAAATGTAATGAAAAAGATGATAATATTTGTTGGTAGAAATAATGGTCTCGTGTCTCGGCTATAATGATACTCAACATGTCTGTAATGTTGATTATTCATATTTGAAAAGAAATATTTCTACTCTAAACCTCTTGTCGATTTGGATATTGATTTTTTGTAGTTTCTTCAAGGCTCCATGCACTACACAGATTGATGCTTATTTCAGCTACAATCCCATTCATTAGAATGTAATTATTCATAGTTATTCTTATTAAAAAATCTTATTAAAAGTATTTTTGAAAAAATTCTTACCGAAACTTCAACTCTTCGTGGGAATGTTCCAAATTCTTGTAAGAGTTTATGATATTCTTTAGTTCTGAAATTTGCTCCTCAGTCTCCAACTCTTTCCTTCTGAATTCAGATAATTCCATATTTTTCATTTCGAGGACAGCTTTAAAGCTTGATATTTCATTATCTGCATAGTAAGATGACGTCTATAGTAGGAAAAATGAAAGAAAATCAATAAAATTCTTGCGAATTGTTAAATTTTGAACAGTAAACTAACCATCATACTGCAATTCTCGTCAAGGGAGTTATCAAGGGGAATGTTCAATGAACTTGTTTCATGCCTCCTAGATGCACAACTCCTATTCCTACGCATACTTACTCGACCTCTACGCTGGTCTATATCAGGATCTATTCCACTTGATGTAGAATCAGATCTTTCGTTAGCAGACTCCTAGATTAGGTTTGTTAATTCTTATAGTTATTGAAATAATTATTTTATTTTTACGTACCAATTCAGAAATCTTTTTGTTTAATTCTTCTAGCTCAAGTTGATGAATAGCTTTAAGCTCATTAATATCTGATTGAAATTTAAATTTTTCGGACTGATATTCATCTGTTATTGACTTAATCTAAATACGAAAAATATAAGGTTTTCGATTAGAAAAATTTTTTAAATTCTTACCTGTATTGAATATTGCTTGCTAAGATTTTGGATATTATTTGATAGGCTAATTATACCTAGAAAATTTGGAATATCATAACTTAAAGAAAAAAATAGACGAGCAAACTCACTTTTCTCAAAATGAGAATTTAAATTTTCGATTGATGACCGAATCTCATTTTTATCGCAAGTTAGATCCTTGATTTTTTTCCGGAAATTATTTTGGAAAATTTCCAAAGAATTTTCCAATTTTAGGTTTAAATTCTGATGTGTTGTGTACCGAGAAGAGTACCAAGTTAGAAATATTGATAGGGCATCAAATGAAAGTTGTAGAGATTTTAGGTTGTCTTTAAGCACTTTTGACTTTTGACGTTCTTTATCAAGATCTGCTTCTGAGATAGTTTCCAGTTTTTTGCTTGTAGGTTTGATGATGGAAGATTTGGGACTTTTGGTGAAATCAGGAGCACTTAATTTCCTTTCTTTAATCGTAGTAGATGCTTTGTTAATATCATTAGTTCTTGGAGCAAGTGGCTGCCTTCGAGATTTGATAGTGGGAGGTTCAGGCTTTTTCAAAGTTCGCACTTCAGGTATGATTGATGTTGGAGATGTTTTTTGAGCAGCAGATTTAAATCTTTCAAGTCTTTTCTAAAAAAAATTAAAAACAATCTTACAGCAGCTGATTCTTTAGGAGTTACTGGAGTTGAAGGCTTTACTGATGGTATTAAGCTGGAATTTGCAGCTCTTACTGAAGCTCTAGTAACTAGAAGAATAGATGATAGATTGTACGAATACTAACCTCTTCTTGCAGGAAGCTCCGTTGTAGACATTTCCCAGTCGAGAGAAGAGCAAGAGAATAAGAACAGTAGAGAAGAATTAATATTTCAAATTTTAAAATATTGAATTGACTAAATTTTTGTTGGATTGAAAATTAGATCAAAAGAACAAAGTTAAACAACTATAAATGTCTTGTTTTAACCGAATGTTGAATATAAAATTAAATATTTAATTTAATAAATCCCTCGTTATTGTCAAAATTCAGATTGTGATGTTAAACAAAAGTCCTAATAGAGCCTCCTTCTATGATGTTAAAGCAAAAGTATATTTCATAGATTCCGATTTATACGTTAAATGCAAAATTTGTAGTTCACTGGTCGATAGATGTCATTATAATTCACACATTCTCAAGCATTTCTTCCTTAGTGATGATTCTGTTGAAAATTTTATTAAATACAAATCTCCTCAGACATGCCCCCTTTGTCAAAAATTTAAATCAACATCAGTCACTGATCTGTTGAACCATGAAATTATTTGCTCTAAAAACGATTCATTTTTATTCTGTATGTTTTGCAATGAGAAATTTTATTTGGATTTATGTGAGCTTGAAATCAAGTATATATATTGTAAATACAACGAAAAGTTTGCAAGTCATGTTAAAAACCACTTTTTGGTTGATAATATACCTTGCAAACTATGTGGTTTATTATTTATATCAGAAGATGACTTAAACAGACACCAATCAAATTCTCATTTGAAGGATGAAAAGAATAATCATATAACTAATCTTGGTGAGATTTTCTCAATCAAACCCATGTCATTCAATAATCTCAGTGTTAAAAGTTCTCACGCTGTTAATCAAGATTTAGCCGTCACCATTGAAAAGGGGCTATGTTTCGAATGTGGCAGTAATCTAGGAACTTTTCCTTTTAACCACTTTAAAAATTGCTATCGGTGTATGTATTGTTCTTATTTAACAAATTGTGATAATTCTGCTTGGAATCACATGAAGAATCATGATATAAACCAAAGAAAAAAATCTAAAGGTGAGACAAAAATCCTTGGAAATTACTTCCAGTCAGGATGCTGGGTGGATTTGACAACGAAATTCCTCAGCAATGGACAATTATTCAGTTGTGAATGCGGTTTTAACTCAAAGAACGTTAAAGGGACCATAAATCATAAAATTGAGTGTCAAAGAGATTCTAGGTTGACAAACCCTCAAAATTTACTAAAATCAGCCTTGAGAACAGAGGCCAGTGAGAATCAGAGACAATAGTTCCTTTTCATATCTAAAAAAGCATTTAATTTAGTACTAAAATCAAGATTGTTTCCTATTGACTACTATTGAAAGATTTATATTAGATAGATCGCCAAGTCAGCCATTGATTTGATAAATAATTTTATTTGTGAATAAATACCTTATATCTTGAATATAATTTGTTATAATATTAACTTGAGAAGAATATAATTTCAAGTTAGCCTTGCTACTTTAATAAAAATAAGTTGACTCGGCCACTTGTCATCCAAACGTTTTGAATTGACTTTGATTGTCTTCGCACGAATTCTTCAATGACACGACAAGCTCATCAAACAAAAAATTCTATTTATTTTCTTGATCTCATCCCTATCAATTTTGTCCAATCAGATTAGAGAGTTTAGTATAATACAATAAAAAATTGACCTATGATAATCAAGTATTGATGATCAGAAGAATAGAGCCATAGACCTAATTTTTCTTCTTAAGTTTTTAATTATTAACTAATTTCAGATCACTTTTTACTGAATGCAAAAATACAGTGTTTATTGTTTAAAATTCTTTTTATTTGCAAAATTATATTGTAAAGGATAGTAAAAGTTTTACTGAAAAAACACGAAAATATTTTTTTATTGGGATTTTTTTAAATAGAAAAAATAGGATTTTACTGAATCATGAAAAAAATTCTTCAAGGTACTCTCATTTTTATTCCTTGCTATCTTGTTGTTGTTGTTAATTTTTTTGGTTTTGTCAAAAAAATCTTTTGTTTCTTTGATCATCTTTTTTGTTTCATATCACAAATAGGGGAAGGAGGTTTTCTCTCTTACGAATCAAGTATTTTGGGCTAAAAAAGAACGCAGAAATATCTCTCCTTTCCAGTACAATAAGTAGTAATAATAATAATATTAAAGAATATCATAGTGTAATATAGTAGATATGACACAATCAGCAATTTGTAATCGTATATAACAGCATTAATAACATAACAGTAGTATAATAACTTTTTTCTTTTCTTTTTTTTCAAAAATCAAATTTTCCAATATTTTTAGTTAGTAATAATGATAATAACATTTAATAAGAAAGAATTGAGATTACATATAAAAATAAAAATCTTTACCAAAATTTGGTATTTTATCATATTTGTTAATTTTCTCTATAACTCTCTGTTGTGAAATCTAAATTTGTATTTGCAAATATGAACGCATTATAAAGTTATTTCTATGCAAAGTTTACTCTTTTTCTTTAGGCGCGATCATCTTGTTGGATAGAAAAAATTAATTTGCCATTATTATGTGATGTTGTTTGCAAATGGAAATTCATTAGGCTCTATGGATGAAAGTAAGCGAAGAATTTTTGAAAAAACACCAAGGGAAGAGATATTGAGTGAGGAATCTTTCGACATTTCCTGGATAGATAATGAGTAAATGACTGAGATGAAGAAAGATATCATGATGTAATCGAGTCAAGATTGATCGAATTAAATTGTTGTATGGGCATATCGTCTGGGCTATTTTGATTGGCTTGAGACTTATCCATGTTTGACTGACCAATAGGATTGAAGAGAAAGGGTGATGAAAATATGTCATTACTCAAATTTCCAGAGGCCGGATCACTTTGTGACCATTTCAATTGGTTAGTCTCATTTGGTAAGAAACCACTCCAGGGATTTCCTGAGGAATGCTGAGATGGCCAGAAAATGTTTCCATTCAATTTCGATTGAATACCTTTCGCCTTTTGCCCTTCAAAGTCGTCAGAAAGTTTTAACAAGTTTTCATTCTCATTCCTGGGATTAAAAAAAGGATTTTGTTGTTGTAATGGTAAAATATTTGCTTTTCTCTGTGCTCCAATTGGCGTTGGCCAGATATTACTGTAAGCTGTTTCATGACAGTTTGCATTTGATGAGTTTGTTGAGTTGAAGACGTTAGCAATCCTAGTCTGATGGTTGCTACTGGCCAAATTCACTGATGAAGATGTTGATGCTGCATTGATTTGGGGAATATTCTGTTGAAGTTTTGTATTAAAGTTTGAATTGTTTCTGAATTCTACATTCTTTAAAAGTTGTTGTTGATATTGCAAAGCCTCCCGGAGCATTTCTTGCTTCGAATTCGATGAATCTTGTTTCTAAAATTTCAAATAACAGATGAAAATTTAGAAGTTTAATTTTGAAAAATTTCAACTTACCTGGTTTGAGTTATAATAGTGACTGCCGTTCCCTTCAGAAGAGCCGTTGTTGTTATTCTGGGATGTCCTCGACATGTCATTTGGTGAAACGAATCTTTTATTCTTTTTGGTATTTGATTTGAGTTTGGTGGAGCCAAATTTTGTCTGAGCAAACATAGCAGCCGTGAAAGCCTGATTAGCTGTAGCATTTGAATTGGGCTGTGTACCTGAAGGAACAGTTGGCTTTTGGACATCTGATGTACTATTTTTCATCATGATTAGCTCTGGATTTGATTGATTTGCTGCCAATGCGAGTACTCTTGATGTTGTAGTAGGTTGTGGTGTCGGATTTGAATGAGACTTATTGTACTGGATAAATGCACTAGGTCCCAGGGTCTGGCCAGAGGTAATTGAATTGGTATTGTTATTCAACAAGTTTGGCTCACGTTGATTGAATATTCCATTACTCTGGCTATTGTTATTTTGAATAAGAGGCCAATTTTCTGAAGGAGAAAAGGCAACACCCTCATCAGCAAATATTGATTCAAGTTTAAAATTTTCCAATCCATCACTAGCACCAATATTAGGCACTTTGCTAACATCTGTAAGGGTTTCATTTGACGATGAATATAACGTATGAGAGATAATTTGATTAGAATTCGATGTTTCTGAACTAGCTGAGGAACATCCGGAACTGGAATTATTCCATAAAATATTGTTCATTGTTGTTGGTGGGGAGCCATTCGTCAAAGAGCCATTTGCATTTTCACTTGAAGAGAATTGACAAGTTACATTTCCTGGATCTAATTCAATAATAAGCCCTCTTGGAAGACATTGAGCTATCTCTGACCATTCAAGGTTACTTGAAGCAGCTGCCTCAAGGAAGACTGGAGATGTTTCACTATTGTTTGTGTTCAATGCACGATATGCTGATTCCTGCTTCGGATCATCAACGAACCAATGATTCTGATATCGTTTTGTGAGAAGTCTTGTTAGTTCATCTCCAAAGTTATCGATCCTACGTCTGGGAAGTTTTGTGTACAATTGTGATTGAATATAACCAACAGCAATTGAAATTTCAAGAAGCATTCTTTTCAATTCCACACCAGTCAAAATCGTCTCTGCTTTTTCAAAGGTTTCCTTGTCTTGTCTAAAGTGATCAAATTCTTAAATCATTAAAATTATTATCACACAATATTAAACTGACTATACACATGGTTCATTATAAATTTGAAAATATAATAAAATATCAATAAAATAAGTAGTCGTTATTGAAATCGTTTTACATGCTTCTGTATCACCATAAATGACATGAGAGATGATAGCTTAAAGTAAAGAGAGCCAAGTGGTAGAGAAGCCAAGCAAGAAAATTTTGTGTGCGATAAAGAGACTTATTTATAATTTTCTCTCAGTATATATAATTAAATCATTAAATTATTTCTATTGATTGATTGTATATATCAAGTCTTGAATATGAGAAGAGGGATTCCAATTTAGTTAAGGAAAATTTTATACATTTAAATCTATTATGCTCACTCCATTTTATTGTGTTATTCAAAAAAGTATAAAATAAAGAATGCGAAAATAGGGTTGAAAAGTTATTTTAATTTTTGACGAATTTTATAGTAAAATCGACTTACGCGTAATTATAATTATTTAATGACAGTAATATTCCTTAGTCGATTGGAATTACGAATAAAATATTAATTTGAGAGACGTTATTTTTTCTCTCTTTTGAGCTTGCAGAATACTTTGATCTTTTTTATCTGATAAAAAGGATTGTCCTCGGATTGAATATTGACCCCCGTTTGACTCACTCACTTTTACTATTTTCACAATGATGATAGTGGATCTGTTTGCTACGTGAAAGAATCTTTCCAAATGATCATTGCTAAAGGGTTCTGATAAAAGTGTCTAGTTTTTCAACAATTTTATGATTCAAGATGATTCTCGAAGGTTTGTCCACTGTAGAAAAGTGAATGATTGTGTGTACTAGAGAGGAATAAAATCGTTTCAGTGTCTGGACAAACTAAGAATATCATACAATTTTATTTATTTTCTTTCTTCCTCTTAAAAAATAAAAATCTAAATTTAAGGGATATTGTATGAATATATTCCAATAGATAAATGTACACTAGTTTAAACTATCTTGTGTGGAGATATAAATACATTTGCATATATAGTTATTCTCTTGTTAGTAATTTCTATGTGCAATCAGAGAAATTATGAAGATAAAACTGTTATAGATGGTGTATTGAAAACGCCTCCAAGTCTATGATCTAAAAGTATGATCGTAAATTTTCTCATAAGGCTTTATTATTGGTCTCTTTATCGTCTGCATACATACGGCAGTGGATACGGGGAGGAGATGTATATCTCTTTCTACACTTATGATATCATACACGAATGAAGAGAGGGTGGGGTTATTTGGGGGAGAAATGATATATTCACAGTGTGTGTGTTCAACTGGGATCACATTTAATGATAAAGGCATAAGAGAATATATGGATTTATTTCCTTCCTGAATTGCATATATATATGAGAATGTATATGGTCTTGTAATAACAAGTCTTCTCTCTGAATAGATCAAAATTATAAAGCCAAGGGTAGGAGAGAGTTAGAAAAAAATATTGTTTGTATGCATCAAATGATCCATTTTTTCAGATCGGATAGGCTAGAGAAATTTATTGATCTCTCTCTCTCTCTCATATAATGGACGAAAGATCCTAGAATGCTAGCGTCCAATCAAACTCAATTCCTCATGTACCTTGTACATCCTTAGTATAAGGATAGATTTTCAATAGGAAAAGTGTATTTTGAAACAAGTTGTATTACATAAAAGCCTAAAGAATATCATGCATGAATTATGGATGGTATACAAATGCTATTTTTAGTTTGCTCTGAGATGGATCTTTTTGTGTATTACTCCCAGTGGATTACATAGTCTGGGAGTATATCCAATGGTATAACACATTAGTACAAATTCAATACATAAAGGGAATATTTTTCATTAGGAAAAAAGAGGGGAAAATAAAACTTTAAGAGTACGTCTAGTCTATCAATCAGGTAGATAACCAATCAAATCTTGTGCCCAATCGAAGACATCTTATTCTAGACTTGAATAATAATAACTATACTTCCGATTTGGCTAATAATATCTATTCTAGGAATAAACTACAAAATAATGTTCTTTTTCAAAATAACTACTCTCATTTCTCTCTAATCTTATCTTGTAATAAATTATTAGATTACTCGTTGATAAAAAGTGGTGAAATTTCGAACGAGTTTAGAATTTAAAAGTGAAAATCCAATTTTTAATGATCAATTTACAAAATTTACCGAAGAACACTGAAAAAATATGATAATATTCTTGATGAGTCCTATGAACAAATTTTTTTAGGAACATACAGTAGGTCGAAATTCATACACCGAAAAATCTTGAGTAACTTCCAAGACAAGTTACAAAAATTTCACCAGATCTCGTGAGATTCTCACGTTTGAGTCTCTTACTCCGGGTTGATATTCAAACAAGGTTTAGTATTAGAATCCACTAATTGGTTATCAGAATAGAGTAAAAAAAGAAGAGTACTTTTATTCATTTGTGAAATGGTAAAACTGAGATAGTTTTAAAAATATTTATTATTTTTAACTTTTTCGATACCGTAGCTGAAAAAGGAAAGTTTTAAGCTTGATTCTCTTACAGAACTACATTTAAAATGTAATTATTCGATCTGATTACAAAAAACTTAAATATTGAAGATTCCATTCTCGAAATAAGCCCAAATGAATTGAGGGTATTAACTACATAGAGAACGAAGAGACCTGGGGAAATACAAGACTTAGTTCCTAAAATATTACATTTATGATACGGTAGAATATTTCCAAATGTAATGCATGAACTGATCAGTATAATAATTATCAAGCAGATTTAAAAAAATTATCCAATGCAGCTATTTTGTTTATGCTCGAATGCACTATATTTTAAATTAAACAATAGAGACACTCTTGTAAATCATGCGACCATAAAGAATGTTCCCATGGACTGTGAAATTCACAGTGTGAATTTATCAATTAGTAATAAGTTATTAGTAATAACCATTCAAAAGAATTTCTTGTAAATAAACATGTAATATTTAATATGTAAGTTATTAATTAATTATAAAGACGGTCACAAAGTAGCATTTTTTTCAGAAAAATAGCATAATTTTTAAGAAATATAGTATTTTAATAGCATAAGAGTATTGTTATGGACTAGGCTATGGGTATTGAGCAAGTAAGAAGAGTAGACGTATTGGGCTGAGACTTTATTAAATTGGGCGAACCATAATACCTGGCTCATGGGTAACAGGTAGGGCCTCAAAAAAGTACTATTTGGTCTATTTTTACACTAGACAAAAGACTAGCTGAGCTTTGATAATCTGAAGAAAAAATCTTCTAATCTAATCCAATTTTACTTACTTTTTTTATTTCTGAATATTTTTAAAGAGAGAAAGTCATCATCCATCATGGGATTGCTCATTTTCCCACAACATTCCACGGAAATGATGATGAATGATGAATGGAAACAACGAAATTCACCACGAAGCGCCTCTTGATGATAAGATTACTAATTTTGAAGATAAAACTTGAGAGGTTCATTAAATGGCCAAGATAAACCGAATTTTTGTAGTTGCGTAGTAAAAATTCATTGAAAATTGAGCAGCGATTTTAAAAATTCTGGATTTTTAAAATTTATCGACAGATGGTTCAATATAAAATAATACTTAAAATTGATATCAGAAAAGTTAGTACTTATATGAAATTAAAAATTTAACTCTACCCTACTGATAAAAATACTGAATTGGAATAAAAATTTGAAAATATTGATATTGATAAATATGATATAATATAGGTATTTAAGAAATAAGAAAATGTCAGAAATTTGAGGAAAGCGCTTCTATTTCAGGAATACCCATCAGCCAAATATAAGAAGAATAATTATAATTATATCTTTGCTTGGATTCAAGGGGAAAACTATTGAAAAATTAAAGAAATCTAAATGCAATAAAAAATATATTTTTGAAGAATCAATCAATCAATATAATATTAACAACATAAAATACACATGACAATAATATTAGAGCGTCTATGACATTTATAATAAGTAAAAGTTGAACAGAAGAGAATTACTTCTTCATCGTGGCTTGATTGGGGGATCACCATTTAGATGTAGTTAACTAAAACAAAAAAACATATTATTAATGTGTATTTACTTTAAAGTAGTTACAAAATTATATAGATAATTTTCAGAGAAATCACTAAAAAATTGTTCCAGTGAAACAATAAACAAGTAAATTAATTTTGTATTGACAACTAACATATTGCTCGAAATTTGTTCAATGAGTGAGTGATATAACTAAGCTAATTTAAAATAATAATATACTCCCAATAATGCAAGCAAATATGGAAAAATGAAACTACTGTATAAGTAAACATACAGTAGTTTGTTGTTTAATAATCAATGTTTATTAACTAACACTTGCTTTAAAAATCTAATTGATGTGAGGTTGGGAATCTATGATCTTAATTTATTCATCAAAAATTCGAATTTTTTAAAGAACATTTTGAATTCGATTAATGTTACCATTTGAAAAAAAAATTATTTTATGAAAAATATGGTCATTTTTCAAATTTCGATTTGGTGCCAAAATCCAAATTTTCTAACTCTGAACCTGATGATCGGTTGGGAACAGAATTTCGATTTTTCGATTTTTTTTAAATCAACGAAATATCCCGAATTCAACTCATTGTGAGGATTCAGAAATCAAGTGAATATTTAGCATTTAAGCTTATATTTCGCCGGATCTCTTCAGACTGTTAGACCGGCTTGATGAAAATTCGATCATTCGAAATTCCTGAAAAATGGTGGAACTGTCGGAAATTTGACGGTAATATTCAGCGAGAATTTTGTAAAAACCATGGCTTCCCAACTTCATATTTACACACTTTTTGCTTTGAAATCTGTTGAATAGTCTTCCTAACAGAAGCCTCAAATTTTTTCTCAAAAGATTTCTAAACTTTCCGAAATCCCCTTTTACTGATGTCGTACTGATTCTTGAACCAAGAACTTCTTACCATTTGTAACACCGAAACCAAGCTCTCCTTCATTTGATAGTTTTGGCACTAGATATCCATCTGGCTTGCTTGGCTCCGTTTCAACTTGTGAATCAGGTTCCGGCTCCCTACCAAACACTGTTGCTCCGATTAACTCATTTTTCAAAGTGAGAGATATGTGATTTTCTGATTTATCACTGCTTCTATTCTCTAAAGTAAAGGAATATCTTTGATGAAAACCAAAACTTCCTCAATTTCAATTGATAATTTGTAGCAAAAAAATCTAAATGAAAGAAATAGAATTGATTCTATAATAAAATTTATTAAAACTTAGGTCAATATTAGAATTCTCAGCCATGGTCATCACAAGGCATGGGTGAAATTTTTGAAATTAAAATCGGACCCCCTTTTATAACCTTTCATACTAAAGCTAATTGATGTGAAGTTGGGAATCTATGATTTTTACAGAAATTTCGATATTTTTATCAAGAATTTGAATTTTTTAAAGATATTTTGGAATCCTACTCATGCTGCCCACTTTTACGATTTGAAGAAAAAAATATTTTTATGAAAAATTTGTCATTTTTCAAATTTCAATTTGGCGCCAAAATCCCACTATTTCGAACTTTGAACCGAAAATATTTATTGATTTGAAAGTTGGAGGTTGATCAAAAGAGGTTTTTCAAGATCAAGATTAGACAAGAAGACAATTAGTTTTATTTAGTACTTAACCATAATCTTTACAACTATAAGCCTTTCTCCATCATGTTATTCTAAAAAGAGTCTTATCGAATAATTTTAAACTCCAATTTAGTTAAACATGTTAGATATGTTATCAGAAGTTAACGCTAAATCTAGTTTATCTGTATGTTATACAAGTGACGAATATTATGAAAATATTGACAAACCAGATGAAAACTGGCAAGATATGTTACCTTCTAATGGCAATGTATTTAGATACTATAAATCACCTTGGCAAGGCAAGACTAAATCACTGAACGTTAAAAAAGACACTAAAAGTGTCTGCCAAAGGGTTGACGCTATCTACAGGCATATAGGCATTGAACCATTCACCGTCGAAAAGTTTGGATGACTATGGCTGAGAATTCTAATATTGACCTAATTTTTATTAAATTTTATTATAAACCTGATTTTAGATCATTTTCACTGAATCAGAATTGATTCTACTTGTCGTACTTGAACAAACTGTATTGCCATAGATTTGAATGCACGTAGTCTTGCTCTTATTCAACAATCGAATTATAATTATAATTCAATTCTATTTATTATCTATCTAAACTAGATTTTTATTCAATTAGACAATTGAAATCATCGAGAATAATTTTTACATTCATTCAGAATCATCAGTAAAGAGGAATATAAAGTTCAGAATAAAGGCTCATTGTTTTCCTATCATTTTGACTAGGTACTATTCTGAAGTTTTCAGTTAAAAAAGCCAACACGAATTAATCCATACGAGTAATTACAATTTTGAATTAAAAGATTACGACTTGTGCTTACTTTTGTTGTAGCCAGGTTTAAATCTTCTCAGGAATCTATTGCCTTCATCATCTCGTTTGAGCTTGGATGGCAATAAGTCAAAGTTTTGAGACAATGGCCTTGACTTCGTTTCATATTCGGCCATGTTTTGATTGGATTTTTCCATACTTATTGCATAACGGTCATTCTATAAAAATTTTTGGCGAAAGTTAATATAAATAATTAGTTCTATTATAATAATTGTTAAAAGATATATTTCATCATGCAAGAAGACAGCATTTACGTCAACGCTTTGCTCTTGGCTAGGAAATGAAAATTTTAACTTTCAAAATTCAAAGGTAAATGTACAATGGTTCAAAATATTTTAATTCATAATAAGAAAATAATTAAACTCGAGGATCACTTCAATAATGAGATAATTTCCAGGAGTTGTCTTGAACTCATTAAACTTGGCGTATAGTTCTCCGAATGTTGGTCTTGTCTCTGGTGATTCCATCCAACATTTAATGATTTCAACAAAAACATCAAGGGTGCAAATCTTTGGTTGAGCTAGTCTGCCACCATTTCGTACATAGCTGATGACCTCCTCAGAATTTTTATCGCTATAAGGACGTTTACCATAGGAGAATATTTCCCACAATGTCACTCCATAACTCCAGACATCAGAGAATGTTGAATATTTGAACTCATTGAGTACTTCAATTGCTAGCCAACGAATGGGTACTTTATCTTCTGATATCGTTAGCTCTTTATCATATTTGTGCTTTAATAGCTTGGCTAGACCAAAGTCCGTTATTTGTACATGGCTTGGTTCATTGACGAGAACATTTCTTGCAGCCAAATCTCTATAAAATGATAGACTGTAAATATTTGTTTCCCCTACTGATTTCAAGTTTTTTTCAGAATTCAAATGATTTTTGAATTCTGTTTGCTATTTTTGTTTACTAGAAATATTTTTTCTAGGTGCTTAGGTAATATATCCCACAGGAACGTCTTATTTGATAATGGATTAGCCCATGTCGCTGAATGTTACAGCTTACTAATGGATCCCACCGAGACTGGTACGAAAGAAACTCACAACGCATTTAGAAATATTCCAAGCATATATATGGTAGACTTATACGCGCGTTTCGTCCTCTTTTGGACTCGTCAGTATGCCACAACCTGGGATTTGAATAAGACGTTTCTGTGAGATATATTACCAAAGCACCTAGAACGAAATACTGTATTTCTAGTTAACCTTTGTAAGTATAGGTGCTGCAATATTTATTAGCTTTGATTATTTTTTTGATTTTATCAGTTTATCAAAAAGTCTCGAAGAAATATCTATAAACCTTGATAAAATAACCAAAAAAATAAAATTTAGTTTTTGAAAATAAATAGAATACCGATTTTCTTAGAAGTAACCAAAAAAAGTCTTATTTTTCGTCTCTATATTGGGACTTCTTATCGTCTTTATAGGATTAAAATGGTTCGGGCTACTGAAAGAAAAAGAGTTTTCTGATCTGAGGGTTTTCGTTTAGATTTTAGCTAAACAGCATGAAAAAATGAATAATTTTAAATTTGAATAAATAATTCATCTGGTTGAATTCTTGAATGATAATTATTTGAGAAATAAAAGAAGAAAATACAAATAATCAATCAGGAAGATTTCTTGAAAGATAATGAAAATCTCTTGGTGGTATCTTCAATGACTTTTGAAAACTTTTTGATAATTTGAGTGGTACTTTATTCATAGGTTTCTTTCTGTATATTGATTTATTCAATAAATCTATTTATAAATAGTAATTGATATGAAGAAAACAAAAATTTTCTGGTGATATTTCAGAAATTATGCCATAAACTAAAAGGTGCACTCATTCCGGGATATCATTCATTCTCACACATAGTCTCATTCATTAGATAAGATTTTAATGAGAACTCATTCCAAAAATTTATTTTCATGGTGAGAAAAATATTTGCAATATCATATTAACCCTAGTTCTGAAAATACAAAAAAATTGCATTTACTGCAAATCTAAAAGCGATTAAATTTTACATGAAAAATGGAAATATAAAGAGAGAATAATGAACAGGAGTTATTCATCTATAGCAATTTTCACGTATTACAGCATAATGATCTTTACAAGGGAAGTTCTCATACTAAGAACATTTCTTATAACCTGATCTATCAAGTTTCCGTGGAAAAATAGTGCATCTCTTTTTACCTGAAACAAGTTTTGGCATTTTTGAACGAGGTTAATCATTGATAGAGAGTTATAATAAACTTCGATCCCGTTTGTTTGTTCTTTTTTAGCAAACTCTTACTGAGGTTCTTCAAAAAAACTCTTCGAGATTGCTTTCTATTATCATCAACAAATGCTGGATATTTCATACAATAAAGAACATACGCATTATAGGCAGCCAGATCTAGAATATTCCAAAATAATGCTGGTGGTCATCCCCTTGTACCTCTTTTACAACTGTAGTACAAGTTGATCCAGTGTGTATCCACTCCTCCTTTTGTTGAGTTGTAATACTGAATTATTTCCCGTTTAGAGCCACTATCATCAAATTTAGTGTGTAGACATGATAAAAGAGTAAAAGGACGGTTTTTCTTTTGCCCTTATCGAAGTAGAACATTGTGATTATTGAAAAGATATTCTCTGACATTTTCATCAATCTTCTTATCAGAAAATTGCTTAGGAAGAAACATTCTTGAAGAATGACATGTTCCAACTAATGATGTTTTTTTGTCACAAGAAAATCAGAGAGTTCAATTGAGGTAAAGAAATTATCGCATGTGATTGTTCTACCGCAATTTAGTTAAGAATGAGAAAGCTGCTTCACAACTCGTAAACTCTGTACATTCTTCGTCTAATAATGTTAGACCTATAAAAAAATTTTATAGTTCAGAATCAGTTGGAGTCTACGTTTTTGTTTTTCTATTTCAATGCAAGCCTTCAAATATTCTCTTCCGGTAATAATAAGTTTCCCATTAAAAGTATGTCCAAAATGAATTCAAAGTAATCTCCTTGAAAACAGCTTACTCGGATATTATCATGCTGTGTGACGTCGAAAATCTGAAGGAGTCAGAACTTGAAGGCTACAGAATTAATAAAAATCGTGGGAGACCTTGTAAAGGCCGGAAAAAATTAAAAACTGAAAAAAGTGTGATGAAGTTTAGTTGTCAATAAAATTATTTCTTGTTATTTCTTTTGAGATTTTTGGAAAAAAATTTTCTTGGGGTGTTTTATGGAATTAATCCTTTGAATAATGGCCATATTTTTCATTAAAAAAGTGAAAATTTTGTGCAATTTCGAAATTCAAAAAACGGCTTAATTGGGGCTAGATTGGGTTTTTTCAGAAATTTTTTTTATTTCCATAACTTATTGCTTTATTTCATTACGGAATTCGAAAAATAAATTTTTCCTGACTTTCCGGAGTAAAATACTGAGTTTTTTTGTAAATAAAAGTAAACTCTCATCTTCATGTCAACTAGATTTACCAGGGTAAGATTGTAAAATAGGCTTTCCTGTGCTTTCATTAATATTTTGTTTTATTTGAAAACATTTTCCTTTAAATCTGATTAACACGAGTCTACCTGAGAAGAAAAATTTATGAAGCGTCAAAAAATCATTTTAGTGAAATCGATTCTGTCAATTCTATTGTAGCTGAATTGATGATAGACTGTAATGAGATATCATTATCATTATTATTACTTATATTGATAAATATTCATGATGATTGTCAGAATTGAATTGCCTCAAGTGGCACTTCAAATTTTGTTTTTATTTACGATAACGCTTTTATTCGAATTATGGTAACCGCAACAATAATGAAATTAATCTGCTTTGAATTTGTAAAGTAATTATCCAACTGCCCCTTATTTCCCAAAAGAGTGTGAGTTCAAGAAAAAAGAATGCTTGAGAGGTGTTTATAATACACAGTGTGTTCGGTAGTCATGAAAATATCGCCTCATATCGTAACATACTCTTGGCGTATTTAAGTAAAGAGAAATGTACAATCGCATGAGAAAACTATTGATTCTTATGCTTAATCTTGATTCAACTTTTTTGTTAGACTAAAAGGAATACTGTACAAGAATAATCCAGAAATATTCTAATATAAATACATCAACCACTTGTATACATCAAAGTTATTCAATAAATCCTAATTATTCCACTTTCAGAGAGTGGATAATCCAGCTGTCATTTGATATGTGAGCAAAACTATAAAGATTGAGTGACGTCTAAAGTTTGATCAGAATTCAGAAACTGAGGCCAATGAAGAAATTGCAAGACATGGAATTCCAGATCAATCTCTGATGTAAAACTAATTAAAGTTGCTTCAGTATAAAAACAGATTTCCATCTGTGGGAGAAATTAAGTAAAAGTCTCTCCTATTTCTTTATTATATAATTTCTTTAGGAAGAAATAAATTCACGTATGATTTCTTTGTTTTATTGTTACCAGAAAATCTATGGGAAATTTTATTCACCGAAATAATAACATGTTGAAATCACGCTACAAATTTTATTACTAAATCTTTCCAGATTAAAATTTACATTTTGAAAATTTTCCTTCAAATTTAATTTGCGCATCAAAAAGTCTAAATAAAGGAAAAAAGGTTTTGAGGTTTTAATAGATTAATTCCCTACTCAGTGTTTCGGGTAAACATTGCTTACTAAGCAAGAAAAATATTTCTTCCTTGAAAAAATTGAATAAATAGCCAAGATTATTATGAAACGTGATATTGACTTAATTTAGATATTCATTGAACATATATTTTTATCTTGATAGTTTTTATGATATATTAGATAATTTAAGTGTTGTCAAAAGAGCATTTAACTTACCGGTGTATGATCCCTTTAGCTGAGAGATACTTCATTCCGTTAGCTATTTGAGTGGCCCATGTGAGCATGGTCAAACTATCTAGATCGTTGGAATAATTCTTAATATAATCCTTGAGACTTCCATATGGTAAGTACGCTGTCACTAACAAAGGGACCTGATTATTCAACGATATCCCGATCAAAGGAAGACAATATTTGTGATTAACTGAAGCCATTGTCTGAAAACAATATATTATTTCTATTAATTACTATTCTATCAGCTTTATTTAATTTAATCACATTTAGCCAACTCTTTTAGAATACGAGAGAATCCTTTAACCTATAAAGTCACAGAGAATGTTTTTCGTGACTCGCATTCAACCTTCTATCTATCAGATGGTTGATCAATATGCTGATTACGAATCTAAAGTTAATTTAACGCAATTACTTTTGATTCAAGAGTTATCAATCAAAAATAGGCTCCCTTTGAAGCAATAGCAAGTAGAGTTCAGAATATTGTATATTTGGATTTGACTCGATGAAAGTTATCTTAATTTTTATCTATCACCCTGTGAAGTAGGTTTTCAAAAGAAAAAGTTTTAAAAAATATCAACTCCATTTGTAGAATGATATAGCTGAGATCTTTGCGTAATCTAGAAGTTTAATAGATTTCCTATCGAATGGGTGGTAAATGAGTGGTATAATAATCACTATCCTTATAATATTTTAAACACTTTTAATACTACACCCTCGTCATCTTTTCTTTTTTATAAAGGTAGCCAAATACAAACCAGAAGACAACCTAGTCAGGCAGCGAGCGAACCCTATAGAAGACAATCTATACCGAACAGCTCCCTGAAGAACTACTTTGTTCAAAATTACGGTAAACGAAGTATTTTCCGAGCCTTGAATGAATAATAATGACTAGATAAGATGAAATGTGATAAAAATAAACCAGTGGTACTCTAAAGGGTTAAATGAAGAAAATGCCAATTCTAAAATGCATTGGAGAGGGAAAATTTAGTTTTTCTCAGGTTCAGGAAAAACTTTCTCTTATATTGATTAGGATAACATATGAAATTCTATTCAAAGCTCATACTTAAAAGATCTGATACCGTTTTAATTACCTTTGCTTCAAGGAGAATTTCATCGATTTTGCATCGAAAGTCAACACTTTCATTTCGATCATTCAAAAGTCTTGCACGAGATCCTTCATCTTCTGGCTTATAGAAAGAATTGTCTCTAAGATTTTCTAAGTCCATTTTTTTTATTGCAACTGGCAATTGAGTCCCGATAGGCCAATTCCTTTTTTTCAAAGTCTCTTTTGGAACTTTCCATTTGCCTGAATAAACTTTTCCAAAGGCCCCAGATCCAAGAGGTTTCGAGTTTTCGTTCCAAAACAGGGATGAATTCTCGATCATTTCTAATTTTCCTCTTAAAGGCTCTCGTAAATCGGCTGGATTCTAATATAGATTTAATAATTAAAATCAAGTAAAATTAATTCCTGCATCAAATGCTGAGACATTTCCCGACCTCTAGCAATTCGTTTACGATAATTGAAGAATACTTTTAAGAGTATTTTTAAAAATTATAACAAGTCTGAAATAATTAATTCTTAAAAATACAATGTAGTATTGCTTTATAAACCGGTCTAAATAGATATTTTTCGTTGATATCTTACAAATTCTCAATTTTTTCATCAAGAACTTGAGATTGATGAATCAAAAATAGGAGACATGAAGAAAAATATGGAATATCGAATTTCCACTTTTTGAATTTTGACGGTTTCAATGTGATAGGGTGATTACAAGATTTTTAAGATTCATAGATTCCCAAATTCAAATACGATTGAATCAATTAGCTTTAGCATTTTGATCAGAAATGGCTTTTGTCATATCAAGACTTGTGTATTTATTCTTATACAAAAGTGGAAGCTTTTATTTCAAGAAAATCTGACTCATAGTGAAGTCTATGATAACAGATTCAGTATATGGTATGTATCACACTGATGAGTATGCCCGAAATAAAGGCCTTATTTGTGAAATAACTGGCATCATCTTCTTCTTTCCAGATTCAGTATGCATTGTAAAGTCTTCTCCTTCTCGAATAATATTTCTTCTTCTATAGATTAGGGTCTACAATGCTGTTAATGAGTTCTTTCAAAAATAAACTAAATTTCTATACTCTAGTCAATCGAATCAGAATTAAATTTAGTTGACAAAATAGAACCAACCTTCAAAGTTCCAATATTTGTGAATTGGATCCTTAATTCTTCTTTGACCCTTTCTGATTCAGCTTTCTTGCGGCAGAGGAAGATTATCAATAGGATCATGCCAAATAATATTATTACAGCACCAAGGATCAATCCTATTGATAGAGTTCGTTTCAATGTGAGATTGTTGATATACGCTGATTCCTCGTTTGCATCGAAACAAAAAAATGTATTTTTCGGTGTTATATTTCGATCTGGGGGACATTCACTAATACATGTGATTGTCTATAGAAAAGAGTATAACCTTGAATCATTTTGAAGAAATTATTCATTTTTAAAAATCACACAAAACTTGCAAAGAGCATGTAGGGGATACATACATGTAATATAAAAACTGATGGGCATCATGTGATTTCATACAACAAGGTATGTTGTAGCTACTACTTGATATGTAGATGTGCTAATTAGACGGATAAAATTTAATTCTAGAATATAATATTGATGTAGACATGAAGAGAGCCAAGTGATTCCCACATCAAATAATCATGCACGTTCATTGAAACAAGATCAATGAAAATACATTTTTATCGTCTGCTAACAAAGGCAGATGGAGCTTTTTCCTTTGAGTTAGCTTTGATTAAAGACCTGCTAGCTTAGTACTTTCCTTCAAGAGAATGTGCAATGATACCTTGATGTTTTCTTTTGCTTTATTCCTATTTATCACCGAGGGGGTGCTTTTCCTCTACTCTTTAACGAGTTTTAGACATTACAATAATAGATCATACCTCTAGACTGAGTAATAAGGATAATTTAACTGGAATATATATTCCCCCATGTTATTAGAAAGGTTGAAAAAATAGGCTTAGTCAAAAGTTCTTGATCCAAAATTGAGACAAATTTTTATATTTTCACCACAAATTCAGAGTTCTCATAGTCGCTGTATAAAAAGAAGAGCAGAGTAAGAGATTAGAGGAAATTAACAGATTAATTAATTTCTTTCTCACGTTGTTGTTTGTGTTGTTAATAATATAGTTGGCACATTGATTGCATTGATTATTGCTTGGCCCAGAACAACCAAACTTGCATTCTTCATGACATAGATTGCATTTATTTCCAATCATTCTCTGATCTGTGATGCTTCTCCTAAACTTGATTCCGATGTTAGTTACTTCGTTGTTACCCAAAATGTTTTTTTGTTCAATTTCAAATGTCTTGTCTATGAGAGAATTGAAAAAATTTATTATTTAATTTAATAAATATTTGTTAAAAACTCATGAATTTTATCTTAACTTAATTTAAGCTAAAATTAATGTTGTGAAATAAATTGAGCATTTTAACAAGTCATTCCTATGATTTATAATATATTCTATATCTCATTAATTGAATTTAGCTCAATCTGTATCTACTAGCTTATTTGTGATATAACTAAATTTTCAACAGACTCAAATGTATAAAAATTATTTTCATGACAATGAAATTAATTAATTATAATGCTTTTACTTTTTACTGAAATATTTTCCGATGAAATTTAATTTCCTTTCATGAGAACATTATATGCAAAAGATGGAAAAGTTTATGCGTTCAGAAACTGCTGATAAATGAAAGCGATATCATTTTTCGAACTGGAGACTTACTACTATGCAAAGATATAACTCTCAAGTATAATTGAAGAAGGAATGGATTAATTATGAATATGGGATTAGAGTAAATCAAGCCAAATAGATTTCAAGATTTCTCCCAAGGCATATTTTTTATCCGAAGCATATATCATTGAAAAAATAATAATATTTCAGTGTAAGAGATAAAATTTCACTTGATCCTTCTTCCCCAACACTTAAGATGGACCATTTATTTCACAGGATATGTTGATTCAATGTGGATTGATCAACTGAAATTTTGAGATTTTTCACAAAACTTCTGAGTTTCTATCGATTCATATCGAGCATATAAAGAAAATTATGCCAGTTTTTCTCCTCTTTGATTCAGATAATTCTTCTTTGTAAATTAATGAGTAAATATTTTTTTCATAAATTAGACCTCAATCAAAAGTAAAACAAATTTTTCTCCTTTGTACTAAACTAATGACAGATCTAAGGATTATTTATTTACTCGACGCTTTTCATGATAAGCAATGCATTACTCTGAGTAATTTACTCAGTGGAATGAAAAACTATATTTATCTCTCGTATAGTTTTCAAAGATTTATACAAATGTTTTGGGCTTGTTTGTTCTACCGATTGAGTTCGGCAAGTAATGGGAATGAATTCGATAAAATCCATCACAACATCAATGCATCAAGATTGGAAAGTAATATCAAAAAGAGTTTATTTTGCAATCNCAATGCATTACTCTGAGTAATTTACTCAGTGGAATGAAAAACTATATTTATCTCTCGTATAGTTTTCAAAGATTTATACAAATGTTTTGGGCTTGTTTGTTCTACCGATTGAGTTCGGCAAGTAATGGGAATGAATTCGATAAAATCCATCACAACATCAATGCATCAAGATTGGAAAGTAATATCAAAAAGAGTTTATTTTGCAATCCTTAATCTAATTTACATTCATGTTAAGATTTACAATTATTCACAATTATCATAATACAGGCTTGAAATTAATTTGCAATAAGAAACAGTATCAAAAAGCAAGTTAATGCATTAAAACCGACCTTGAGACCTGATCGGCCAATTCATATTTCTACTCCGATCGCGCTTTACCGTTAACAAAATCCATATATTTGTATCGATAAAATAATTCTCTTCCATTTATTTCTATTTGTTCAATATTTGTAAATATCAAGAGAAAGTTAAATAGAAATTCTTAAAGGTTTCTTTATAAAATGCTTCAAACTCAATGCTTGATCTTTCTAAAACCTGAGCATGATAAAAAATCATTCCTTAAACATTTGCCTGAAAATTACCGAGTTAGAAACCATTTATAGAACCAGATTAACTTTTTAAATCAAGAAAAAAACTCTTAAATGACCCAAAAAGTCATTTTCCACACTTGAATCAGCTATTTTCCAACTACGTTAGTAAAAATTCTTTACTTAAGAATGTTTCTAAATGACCATATCATTGTTTAAAATTTAAACATAGATTTTATTTGAAAAATTTTATTTATAAAATTACTCTGTATTTAGAAGCAATCACATATACAAATAATGTCATGCAAAAAACATCAAATCAACATATAAAAGTGATAACTTTCAATTCTCATAAAAGATTCTACCTACAGTGTTACTATTTAAATCAAAACATACCTCTAGGGCATTGAAAGACACATTCATCATTCATAACTCGGTGCTTGCATTCAAGGCAACTAGGATAATTTGTTCCCCATGTTTTGCAGGTGGCACAAAACTTATGACATTCTCGACATATTATGACTGACAAGTGAGTGATGATATTGGAATTTAGTGCAGTGTAGACTTTTTCTTGCCTCATAAAGTCTTTGTATGAAATTGAATCCTTGTAGTGTTGAGTAGGACAGTCTGAAGGGCAAGTGAATTTATCCTTATCTAAAGAAATTCATTTGATTCAGTTAAAGATCTGTAAGGAGATCATTCTTGAATTATTTTCTGCTCGGGTTGGATCAGAATCTCTTCAAGGGCTTAAAATTTATTTTCAAAATTTCTTATTCATTTGGACAATTTGAGAGTTTAATAAGCCAAAAATTGAAGAAGTTATCACGTTAGGATATAATAATAAGTGAAACACCGTCAATATTTTCAAATTTGAAACTATTTTACTTGATAAATCAACACCATTTGATACATCATAAAATTCTCTATCGAATGATATCTGAATATTTTTTATACCATTTCATCTTTCCCTGCATAAGTAAAAAAAGTATTTTTCATTGAAGTTGAAAACAAACTAATATGTAAAACACTTTTTATTAACCTAAAAATTCTCCTTCAATAATATCAAATCATTTTTGACAATAGATTTTATAAACGGGCTGACATCATTTTATGTTGATCAGGACCACTTTTTTTAGAATTTCACATCTAGGCTCAAAGGAATTTTCAAACTACTACCAGTTTGCATAAATTCTCAGAGATAAAAGTCTTAAAAGGTATTTTATTGGGTTTAGGTCTGAATTTCGGGGCTAACAATTAATAAGATCAATTTCATTAATAATCAGTCTGCATGGCAGAGCGCATTTTCTTGTTGAAATACAAGAATCTCATCTTTAAGTTCATTTTTAACTAGGCAATTCAAAATATAATATAATAATATAAATAGTGCCTGAAATTTGTCTGGATAAAAAGAATTAGTTGGTAGCTTACTTTTGACCACGAAACTGCAAAAAGTACAGCCATTATCTCCAAGATAATCTCCTGGTCCAGTACAAACTGGCCCATATTGAGCTATATTTTGATCACATTTCTCGCTACACATACGGCAAGTATAATTATCTGAGTCGAGGTAGTGAGAGTTACTGCATTTACTGACACATCGGCCATTCTCCTTAAAATAATTTAATTCTTTTCTTTTTTATCCCTAAAAAAGTTGAGTTTACCTGAAAATTTTTACATTTCCCAATGCATTGATCATCTCTCTGGCCAGTGCAAGTTTCCTTGCATTCCTCATGGCAGGGCTTGCATTTCTTTGCTGGCAGAACACTCCTTCTAATCATGGAGAAAGTCATATTCGCAAGTTGTCTTTTGGAAAGTGGAAGTGTTTGGCAATCAGTCTCAATTAAACTCAGCTCTTCCGAAGGCAACCCTTCTGATGGGAAATAATATCCTGGCTCATCTGAACATCTAGCAACACACTTTCCACCTGCTTCAAAATTACAGCAATGTGTACAAAAATCTGGTCCTGGGCCAGAACACTTTAGTTCTGGGACACATTCACTATGACAGAAATGGTTTGTTTTTTCTATAAAATGAATGAAAAAAGTTAAATTAAATTAAATTTGAAGATAACAAACACAAATACAGGTATTCTTAGGGCATTAAATCAGGAAGAATGAGATAAGGTATCATTTGGCTAAATGAATACGAATTCCACTAATTAGACTTTGAAAGATAAAGACTCACTGCAAGACTCAACCATATCATTGATAATACGATTATTCAGTTCAAAAGATTCTTGGAGACTCTCTAGGTAACATAAATCAGGATCTTTTTGTAGTTGAATACCGCCGAATACTTGAACGAGAGATTTGAGGCCAAGGAATTCTAACCCTTTACTGATAACTGTAAGGGCTTGGAGACTTTTTCTTGCAGTATCTATAAAAATAAGGAAAGATTACTAGAAAAAATTTGCTTATAAGGAACTTTTATAATTAAAGAATATTCTCAGGATAGCTTTAAAAGTATAAAAGAAGATATCAAATTAAGTCAGATAACCGGCATTTTTAGATATATTTCTTTCTGTATTCTTCTTGGAAGATGCTAGCAAAATCTCTCTTATCTGATTACTCAGTGTAAAATGAAAACTTTCAAAATAATTGAATCATGAATTCTCGTAAATCAAGAGCAAACTCACTATTCAGCGAGATGAACTGAAGATTTTTGAAAAAGGATAAATTTTTGATTTGGGTGTTGATTGTTTCAATGTACATATTTCCGTGGATCTCTTCCAGGCTCTCTAACTCATGGAGATCAGCTACACTTTTTATAGGATCAGTGGAATCTCTGAAAACATACATATTCTTTTTGTAAAGATGCAATCTGATCCATGATAACTTACGTAAATGAATCACTTCTCAGATCAATCTCTCCCTCGTATATTGTACAATTGCTAAGTTTCTTGATAGATCTATTTGTCAAATATCCATACTTTGATAGAGATATATCTGAACTATGGCAAACTACATAATTATTAATAGAACTATGAGTCACCTTTTTTGCATGGTTGACAGGGGCGACATTCATCTCCGACTCTCTGGTGGGTTTCAGGCATGCACCGTAAAACACACAAGGGAAAAGATTTCAAAAATGGAAACGGACACTTTTTCAGGCAGAACTTGTTGAACTCATACTTGATGTTGGGGTTCAATAGGGCTCTTGTGCCACTTTTATCTGGAATTGTTTGTGATCCACAACTCTTGGCACATTCTTTGCCATCTGTTACGAACCGACATGCCTAATTTTATGTCAGTTAAATAGGTTAGTTAGCGGTTACGAATTGCATATAGATTTTTATTTATAAATAACTTATTTTAAATAGTTACAGAAATAATTATGCGAATCTGGTATAAATTGAATAAGGTAAATGCATATCTGTGATATTTTCATGTTTTTAAAAGTTGAAAAATTGATCTAAAATCTGACTCTTAAGGGGAGTATAATCAAGAAAAATAAGATTTGTCTTCATGTTACCATTTATCTGACAAGGGCTTAGCCCAGAAAAAATGTGAAAAATTGTAAAAAAAGCTGCCCTACAAATAAAATAGTTCAACTCACTGCACATTTCTTTGTTGAAGTATGACTTCGTAAACAATTATCGTCGAGGGGATCTATAAAATAACCTGGAGATTCGGTGAATGAAACGTTCATTCAAATCTACACGAATTTTTCACTTACTCCATTTACAAATTGGATTGTTTTCATTTGGCCAGCAATCATACATTCCACATGTATCTCTACATTTTTTAATTTTTGCATCTAATTTTTAGGAGAGAAATATATCTCTTAATCTTGTATTATTATAATTATAATTATTCACGGAATATAGAGATAAGATAACATCATCGATAGATTTATTTGAGCATTTTATAATTGATTAATCAATTCCAGAAAATGTATCTTCAAATGATGGTTAAGTATTTTTACATGCAGAAAAAATAAAACTGTTTTATAAATCCAACGAGAAAATTAGCAAAATGCAATTTAAGTTTGGCACATTGATAAGAAATCAAAAATACTCTTTAAATTATAATTTATAATCTCACCTCTTTTTTCTGTTATTTAATTGGAAAATGATATTGAAAAAATTGTACAGATAAGCACACAAACTTACTGATATCACATAAAATATTCTCTGGTCCATTGTCTTCCAGATAACTTTTACCTTTATCCAGTAGTTCTCCCCAATTGATTGATATGCCCAGACCACAAATACTTTTTGAGTGTCTTATCGTTACGTTTCCATTTTGGATAGCTGAATTTGTGAAATTTTTAAATTTTTACCTGCTAATTTAGGCATATCAAATCTTTCAACTTCCAAAGCTCCTATAAACATTGATAATCCTGTATCTTTATAATTTTCCAATCCACGTATGAGAACTAGATTCGGGAAAGATAATCTTGGTGCAACAACGTTTTGAATATGTAAATAGCCATAAATTTCTTGAATATCTTGAAACATATTGAATATATTTGGATCATTAGTTGATACATTCTGTATCATAATATTTCCAACAATATGTGTACATCCACTGAGCTTTTTCAACTGTTGAAATTGAATCTCGTGTTCGTAGGAATAATGAAATGGCATTGTACAAACTTTAACATTTTCGTAGCCTTCATTGGTTAAATCGAAAGTGTCAGAATTTCCAAAAGACAAAAGATAAACATTGAATATAAAGACGAAGATTTCATTCATCATTTTTTGATTAATGAAAGAATATCATAATCGGAAATTTCATATCATAAAATTTAATTATTTTATTTCAAATTTGAAAAATATTGTAAGTTGTTTATTAAAAGTTATATTCACACTCAATATTTGTTTTTACATTTTAACAATTTTGAAATTCATCTCGTTTAATAGCTGACATGGCTCCGACTGTACATCTCAAGCCTGAAACGGCCTTTAACAAGGCTAAAGGTAAATTATATTTATTAAATTCACAAAAATTTTATTATTTCTAGATCTTATAAAGGTCGGAAAGAAAAATAATGCACTCGAAATTTTATATGAACTTATGAAATCTCGAAAAATACGTTATTGGCAGAAAAATCTTGAAGATATCATGATTCTCTTTATTGATCTTTGTGTTGAGCTCAAGAAAAATCTCCATTTTCGTAAGGTTATTCATCAATACAAAAACATGACCGTTCAAGAATTTCCTCAGTCATTAGAGGTTGTTCTTCGTCATTACTTGACTAAAATAAAAACATTCACTGAGGAAGCATACAAGGAATCTCAAAATGTTGTTTTAGATATTGAAGATTTAGAGGCTCTTGATACTCCAGAGAGTTTAATGTTAAATGCTGTAAATCAAGAAGATGCACAAGACCGTTCTAATCGTCTCATTCTTATGCCTTGGCTACGCTTTCTTTGGGATTCATACAAAAATGTCCTCGATTTAATCAAGGCTGCCCCAAAATTTGAAAACTACTACCATGAAGTGGCACATGATGCTTTCAGTTTTTGCATTACCTATCAACGAAGAAATGAGTATAAAAAGTTGACTGAAACGATAAGAAATCATATTATCAGAAATAATCAAATGAGTTCTCCCATTTCCGGTCTGTGTGTTATGAGTGAAGAAACTATTTCCCTTCATTTGAGGACTCGTATTAAACAATTGGAGTGTGCCATGACACTTGGAATGTACAATGATGCATACAAAACTGTTGAAGACGTCTGGTCTCTGATACTCATCAAGAGAAAAGTAAAAAATAAGGTCCTCATTGTTTCCGATATTTTCTATTACTACACAAAAACTGCTGAACTTTTCCTGCAAGCTGGATCTTATCTATTTCATGCAGCTGCATTGTTGAAAGTCTTTAATTTTCATCAAGATCACAAGAAAAACTCAACCCCAGAAGAGTTGAGACCAATGGCCTGCAGAGTTGTTTGTGCTATTCTAGCTATTCCCATGCCTCATGAAAGAATGCACTATGACAAATTTCCTATATCTGGGGAATCAAACAATTCTAAAATGAGAACATTGGCCAGTATTCTCGGTAACTAACTATTCAAAAAGATTCATTATTGTCATGAAAAAATTCTTATTTATAGAGTTGCAAAAGGTGCCGACGAGAATCTCATTGGTCAATGATCTGCCCAAAAGTCTAATAGATTTACTTCCTAGTGAATTAAAAGGCTTACTCAATATTTTCGAGTATGAGTTCAGACCTTTGGCTCTCTACTCTGTATCTAAAGAAAGATTGGAATACATAAAGAATAATGATGACCTTAAGCCCTATTATGAACCATTATTGGATGTTTGTGCTAGTAAAACAATACTGCAGATATCTCAGGTATATCAGTGCATCAAGTTTTCAACTCTGAAAAAACTCTGTCCCTTTATGGATGAAATTCGTCTAGAAAGACTTTTGGTTGAACTTATCCACAATCTTGAACTTCCAATGAGAATCAATCACCGTGACGATGTCATTCACTTTGATGTTCACACTGACTTAGGAATAAGTCAGCATAAGTATGGTCCTTTAGCTAGTACTGCTGCTCCAAATTCATCAGTAAGTGTTTTCAACTATTGATCAGATATAAAAGATTTCAACTACTTGACATAACTTTGTATTGCATGTTTAGAATATCGCAAATGCAGTAAGTGCCTCACAAGTTTCGGTGGTTAGATATAATTTAAGTTGAAACCATTAATCTCTCATCAATTCACTTTTCTAAATTTTATCAAAAAAGTATTTATAATCTCTTATATAGAATCCTGCCACTGACCAACTCTCAAGGCATTTGAAGATTTTCTCCAATGTTCTAAAAGAAGTTTCCGAAATGATCGACATGTCATCAGGCCAAGGACCTGAAATTGATCCCAATTTAAGGAATTCTCTGGTTAATGAGTACACTCGTTCTAATCGTCGTCTTAATGATACTTTCAATCAAAGACGTCATCAAATCAACATGTTGAGAGAGAATACTGAAAAAACAAATAGCAATCGTAAAAAGGTAACTGAATTATTATTTCATTTGCTCGAAAATGAATTTATATAAACTTTTACATCATTAGATGCTTGATGAACTTGAAACCCAACGAGTTGAAGAAATGCGAAGGAAGGTCAAGGAAGAAGAGGAACGTCTTCAAGCTGAAGCCTTTGAGCGAGAGAAAATGCGCGTTCGAGAGGATGAAAAGTATCTTAAAAATCGGTGCCAAATCAATGCTCTCAAGAATTTTGTCAAAGAGAATGGTCCTCTGCAATCATTCAACATGAACGAGGAAAATCCTGATGTTGATATAAATCAAGTTATTGACAAAATGGTCCACGAGAAAAGAGAAAAACACAAGAATCTGTGCGAAAAAGCCAAAAAAAATTTTGTTAACCATGATTATCTCACTCGTGCAATGCGTCTTGCTGAAATTCCTGTATTGAAAAAGTTGGCTGAAAAAGACGAGGAAATTCATAAAAAGTTGGTTAAAGAGTTTCAAGCTGAAAGAATTGAGCTATCCAAGGCTGAGCACGCCAAGAGTCTCAAAGATCGTGATCGTTTGAAGAGAATGACCACTCATGTTAACACCTATATTCAAATGTTGAGTAAAAAGGCTGTGGAAAAACACCAAAAGGAAATGACTGATTGGAATGAAAAAGTTGCCCAAGCAGAAGAAAGAGTTGCTGAGGCCAAGGAAGAGTATGACAAGTATCTCGAAGAAAGAGAAAAGATTATCGAGAAAGAAAACCATGAGAAGGCTCTCAAGTGAGTAAAGTAATGTTCAAATTATTAAAATTTTAATCATCATCATTTAATAAGGATGCAATCTCAAATGGTTGCTGAAAAAGCAGCTGCAGCTTCTCAGCCAACAACCTTTCAACGCAGCTTCAATCGATCATCTAATGACCAAAATGATACTGGCAAATATCAACCAATCAAAAGGGAAATGGGAGCTTTTGTTCGCAATGCCCCCAATAATAATGACCTATCCAATGGTAATAGCAATCCTCCACCTTTCCGACCTTCGCATAGGGAGTTTCCTAACAATAATAATCCTCCACCATTCCGTGCTTCTCAAAGAGATTCAGGCTTTAGATCTTCGGGTGCACCTCCTGCCCAGTCTGCTTGGTCCCGCTCATCTTTTCAAAAGGACACTTCCAAGCAACCTGATCAAAAACCTCAGGAGCAAGGATGGGTAACCAAGGGAAGAAGAAATTAATCTTAATTGATATAACCATGTCTCTTGTGCTATGTTTAAATAGAATGCTGATTAAAACAAGTGAAATCTTGCATTTTTCACTTATTATTAGTATAAACATGTCATAACCAGGATTGATTCAAGGTTCGAGTGGTGTATATAGTAGTTTTAAAATAAACAACATATTTATTTAAAATAAAAATCAATCCAGGGTAATAAAAGAATAATAATAATAAAGACTAACACAATCGTTCCACGCATATAATTTTCTTGAATATAAAATTTTGGAAAGCTGAAATCTCTTTCTCTGACAGAATGAATAAATGAATTTAATCTTGAGCATTTGATCTGAGTCCACATAAGAGGGAGGGACCCTTCCTAACCTTTCTAGGTAAATCTGAATTCTTGGTTGCAAGATTATCTGCCTCTTTTCCACTTTTTCGCATATTTAATCCTTTCAACATTTTGAAATTGGTATCCTTGGTTTGTTTAACAAGTCTTGACTCCTTCTCATCAGCTTGGTTAATTATCTCAGCTGCCATCTCAAATAATGTGACTACATTTGATCCAGTCATGGCACTACACTCAATGTGAGCATAAGCATTTATTCGATCTGCTACATCAATAATATCAGTCATTTTAATGATATTGTTCGTCAGGCCATTTGAATCTCCATTGGTTATAGTCCTCTTGTCTCCTTTGCATCCAACCAAGATGATTGGTACACCAGGACAGTTATCATTAATTTCGGTAATCCATGTTTCCACAATATTATCCAGACTTGTCTTGCAATCGATTGCATAACACAAAAGGATGATGCGTGATCCAGGATAGGCGAATTGTCGTATTTGATCAAATTCCTCTTGTCCTCCTGTATCCCAAATTCCGATTGTGACTGATTGACCTGTACTTCGTATCTTTACTGATTTAGCTGTGGTTTCAAATACTGTTGGGATATAATCTTGACAAAATTCCCTATGAACATAAGACCATAGAAGAGCTGTCTTGCCAACCATTCCATCACCAACAATAACTAATTTCCTCGTCAAGGGAGTCGCCATGGATTCCTCTTTATTCGACTAACCTTTTCGATCCAATACCCACCTTGTATCTTCCCGGATCAAAGATTCGAGTTTGCCTTCACTCTCTCTTCCTTCAAGGGACTCACTATGTATGCTTTGTATTCCAAATTTTGCCTTGTGCTCTGATAAGAAAATTAATTTTCTTTTTTTTCTCTTAATGGTCTACAAATAATGATAATAATGTAGCATTTATCAAGCTATTTATCTATCTATATATACAGCTGTATAATTTAAATATATATATATAGATCTGGCTTTATAATTATTGGATTGCAGTTTGGTTAACGATTATCTCTCTATGTTTCTGTCTCTCTTTTTAAATAAATTGTTGTCGATTTTTGTGTATACCTTTATAAATATATAGAGAAATGTAATGAGTTTGAGCAAGAGATTGCGAGTTTATTCTCTCTCTCGTAGTGTTGACGATTGATTTACAACCTTCTCACTATCTATCTCTTTCGTTTTGGTCAATACAAGTCATGAATCAAGATTTTTCAGATGGATGTAGAGACATTTAACAACCCTTCTCTATATAAATCTTTTGTTTTTTACCATCTTATTGTTTGTATGTTTAGTTATGATGAAATGCAATTTGATTGGCTTATCGTTCCTTTAGATGAAAACTAAATTTTCTCCATGGATTCAATACATGGTAAAACACAAATAATTGACCAATGAAAATTAATTCAAATCTACATGTTCTTGTGAACCATTTAAAATAATGGATCCATTCATTTATAAGGGCTGAATTTGGTATATTTTTTCAAAATTATGAGAAATTATATTGCTCAATTTTACGACAGGCTTATCGATTTCTCATCAACTGCAATATCAGATTTTCTTCTTTTGTATTCTCTGATAATATCTTGATTTGTGTTTTTTTAACTTTCAAATATGTGCAGTTTTATATTGTATTGTTTTGTAATTCCATCGGATTCTATTTGATTCTGAAAGAAATCCTGACATGTGACCAGTTTAAATAAAAAAATATGAGACATCAAGAGATCATATTATTATCATCGTCTTAGCATGTGCAATTGAATTATTAAAGAAATTAAACTATCATTGCATAACAGTTGTCGTACATGAATACATTTTTTATATAAATAGGCTCTCTCTCCATATATATAGGTACATAGATTGTATATTTACACAAAACTTTTGTATTCATCTTACGAGTCCTTAAAGGGAACTGCTAGCATTGTTTATTCCTAACTTATCGTCATCAAAAGTACACTTTTTATTCCAAAATTGAATCCAAATCTACACTTATCTATCTGCACATACTGAGATCTTCCCTATCCACATTACATTATTTCCCAGCACAAGGTTTACTTTCTACAATACAGTAGTATGGTGGAGATAGTTATTCTTCACAAGAAGAATATTGAATGGCTCTTGTAGGGGTGTGTGGATATATCAACCTTTCACTGATCAAAATATATTCACCTATGAATCTTCCTATCGTGGAGCTGATTGGCTAGCACTTTTGTTACGCCTACGTAAATTTTATATTTCTCTTGGTTATCTTCCTTCATTTTGTTTTTTGTGTTTTAAGAAGGAAATCAGGTTCTATCTCTTTTCCTAGTAAGTAAAATATTATATTCTAAAGTAGAAGAATCTCTTGAAGTATTTCTCCTTGACTGAGGATAACTCTGACAAGAAATGACTACCACAATGATGCCAAATTCTGGAAGTTTGCCAGATGCAGAACCTCCTAAGATCATAAGCAATTTGGAAATTAGCTCTGAGACAATTGAGGAAGGTGAACCTGTCCGAATTGAACTCCAAGTAACCCAAGCCACTGATCTTGAGATTACCTGGTTCAAGGATAATGAGCCAATCTCTGCAGGTACATCATATAATATTTATATTCTAGGCTCTCGTTTTGATTCGTGCTTGGAACGGGGATTTGCTAATCTTGATATTCTCTATACCAATGAGAGCGATAGTGGAACTTACTACTGCATCATTCAAAATAAAGTTGGCCAAATTAAGTCAAATACTGTCTCTCTAAAGTAAGTTCATTTTGAGATAATTTGACTCAAACGGTCATAAATTAAAACACTGCTACAAAGGGAATTTAAAAATCTTTTCTCATACTTGATCTATGACACTAGATTCTAAAATTTCCCTAATGTATATGGGAATTAGTAAATTTTTCAGTTTGATCTCTTTTCAAATTATACAATAGAATCAGAAGAGTTAATTGATTGAAACCAAGTCTAAAGAGCCATTTACAGAAAAGACAAAAAACAGAAGAAAAAGTTTTGTGTTAAGAATTTAACGATAATTATGAAAGGGGAAAACATGTAATGTTAGAATAGAACAATTATTTTAGTCATGTTTTTGATAGTCTCTCTCTCTCTTACAACCCTTTCTTTATGTTTCTTCATTATTGGGTAGAATTGGTAATGTGGAATTTGCATGTAAACAAATATGAATTGAATATTGTTTATACACTGTATGTCCAAGTGTATATCCTACGACGTTAATATCCATACCTCTTCCAAGTAAACTTTCTATCATTGTACTGTAGTAGCATAAATAGATGATACTAATAAGGATGATTTCTCAAATGACATTTATGTGAATTAAAAATAGAATTTTTCCTCAGAGTCATCCCAGAGGAAATACAAAAGCAGGTTGATTTTGAAGATAAATTTGCCGATGTCAACTATGAAAAAGAAATTAGGACATCAGAGTTGGAGTCTCGTGCCAAGCCAACAGAAGCCCCTTCATTTGCCAAGCCAATAACTATAAGTGTCAACGAAGTAATCGAAGGAGAAGGTGTTAGATTTGAAGGTCAATTGAGCAGTGCATTCGATTCCACTAGAATTGTTGAATGGTACAAAGATGGTAAGGAAATCGGGACTGGATCTCGATTCAATATCATTTCCGATAGGGATTTGGTTGCTCTGGAAATTGCCTACTGCTTCAAGGACGACAGTGGAAGTTATGTTTGCAAAGTGAGAAACTCTGTCGGTCAAACTGAAAGTCAGCCAATTAAACTCGAGTAAGACTCAATTAGTTATAAAAAATATCCTCAAACATCAAAATTTACTTTTAGCTGCATACCAGAAGAGAAGGTGGCCACAAATTCTATTCTCGATGAGCATTCAATTCAACAACTGAAGGCTCTCGATGACCCTGGGGATAATGGAAAGTAAGTAAATTTTATTTTTAATCCTAATTGCGCATCTATGGGAAATATCCTATTGGACTAGAGTCACACTGTGTTGTTGTTATTATTATTATTAGTAGTAGATGAAAAATGTTAGCACAGTTCTAAATTATAATAATTATTATCATCACTCATTTAAATGCACAATGTATAACTTTTCTATAACTGAATAATTCCTCAGTTTCCCCTTTCATTTATCTCTTACCATAGACAAAACTGCTTGAAAAATTCCTAGATGATGGAGAATTAACTATAGACCCATTGTTGATCATGATCAAAGAGGTGCCAACATAGTTGATATAATTTTTACTCTTGCATGAATTCTGTATTATGAATCACAAACGAAAGAAATTTTCACAAGTTTTGTATATTTTTCCATTACCACTTGAACTAAGTTGATATCTAGATAAAGATTTATTTTGATAAACTTGATTCTTCAAAAGTCAGGGTTTCACAAGGGAAGAAGAGAAAATCGAGCCAAAATTTCTCTCGAATCTAGATCCATCAGAGGTTGAAGTCAACGAAGATAGCGAAGTAATATTTTCAGCCAACATCTCAACAGGAAATGGCTCTCAAGTCAATCTTTATTGGTTCAAAAATTCTGAGCCTATTCATTACAGTGAGTAAGATGATTTTATCATTTCGTAAAAAAATGTAGAAACAGCGTGAAACCCCTCTTCTTTTCATCCTTACCTAGTTCTTTTACTGCAAACTACAGATAAGCAAAGAATTCGCTTCGCTTCTTCATCTACATACATAAATTTAACAAATTAGATTTAACAAAACTTGCTCATAATTCCTGCAAATATTTCGTTTTACAAAGCTTTTAATTCATCTCATCAATTTTATTACCTATTTAGTACAATAATACAGTAATTGATTGAGCTTAGACAGAAAGATAATGAGAGAAACTGTTATATTAATTGAGATTGACATGTTCATTTCAAATTTAAAAAGGTTCCAGAATAAACGGAGAGATCGACAGAGGTGTGGTCAGTCTTAAAATTAAATATGTACAGACTAATGACTCTGGTGATTACCACTGTCAAGTAACGACAGAAAATGGCTCAGTTATATCCAATAAAGTTAGACTAACTTGTCGTCACGAAAGCAATATCATATCAACATCCCAGCTAAAAGGAAATCGAGCAAACGGTCTCCAAGCAATAGAAGAATTAGAAACAGCATTAAATCTCCCCAAGACAGAAGAATCCTATGATGAAAAGGCAGTTGAAGCACCAAGCATAGTCCGACAGCCAGAAGAAGTGGGAGAGATTGATGAAGGCTCAGGAGTTCATTTTGAGGTACTCTTTGAACCAGCTCATGATCCCAATTTGATTGTAGAATGGTTTAAAGACGATAAACCTTTAACTAGTGGCACTAGATTCAGGGCTGAATATGAACGTGGATTAGCAACCTTGGATATTGTCTATACAATCCAAGAAGATTCAGGAACTTATTGGTGTCAGGGGAAGAATAACTTAGGTCAAATAGTCTCAGAGCAGATCAAGATAACGTAAATTTCAAACAACCTAACCAATTTCCTTAATCGATTATTTTTTAAATCTAAATTCTAACTTCAGATGTAAGGGGGACTCTGAAGTAATTACTCAGAGTAATCTTTTACAAGGCTCTGATGGTTATAAGCTTATCCAAGCTATAGAAGAGGGTCCGTGTGCAGAATTGTAAGTGCAGAACAAGAGACAGAGAGTATTTGCACTAAACCTTCATGTTCTCATCTCTTGACAATGTTTGTAGGCTAGAGAGAGAGATTGCGAGAGAATTTGCATCCTGCTAAATGTCGTTAGAGAAAAATATTAAAATTTCGTTAGATAATAATGAAACTCATTGAAAACAATAAGCCAAAAAATTTCAATCAATGTGTTGTTTTTCATTTGTGATTCGCATGAGGAATGTTGCATGGATTGTTCTCTCATTTCAAAACCTAATAATAGCTGGCCTTTATTTATTTTAAGAAGAGATAACTCAACTGGTACATTTCACAATTGATTTAAATATTTTCTTCAACCGTTTTTAGCAAGGATTTTGAAGCTGAACAAGAGCCAGAATCGAAGCCTCATTTCGATCTAGCTCCAACAACTCTTTTGGTATCTCAGGGTACAAGTGCCAAATTTCTGGTTAGAATCACTGGCAATCCAACTCCTGATGTTGAATGGACACTAGATGATGAACCAATCAAGACTGTAAATTGGAAAAATATATTTCTATTCTTAATTCATTTTTGAAAAATATCCTCTTTTTCGATAGGACTCCAATGTTAAAATCTACAAGGATGGTCCGATTAATTATTTGGAAATAAACCGATGTGACTATGACCATGGTAGCCATAAATTGAGAATTGTGGCCACTAACAAGATCGGATCAGCTGAAGCAGAAACAATCCTCAGTGTTTCCCTGAATGAAGATTTTAGACCTGACCTGAAGCATGTTAAAATGGCGAATCCTTTTAGGAAAATCGGACTGAAAAAGGTTGAAGTTGACCAGGAACTTAACAAGGCTTTCCATCGAGCCAAACCAACAGCAGAATCATTGATGAAAATGGAGAGGGGATCTGAGATTAAGACAAAAACTTTCAAATCACCTGAAGTCCTTGAGGCAGAGAATATTCTCGATAAAGTAGCCATTAACTTGAGGAAATCTGAGGCCAAGAGGCATCTTGTCAATCCCGAACAATGAACAACACTCATACTCATTTTTACTCAAAATTTAACTGTCCTGGAGAAAATGAAAAATTTAACAAAAAATAACCTTTTCATAGAAACAATTCCTCTTGGTGTTACAAAGAAGCAGAATAAAAATTAATTTATGTATTATATTATAAAAGTTAAGAAAAGTTTACTTAATCATTGATGTTATCACAGACTATATAAAGAACAAAAAATTATGAAAACACAAATGTCACTGTTATCCATTTGTATGTATGTAACTTGACCAAAAGTGTTCACTCATATTATGCATTTGTATGTTATCACAGGAGAAGTGTCCATTACAACATTAAAAAGGGAACAACATGTTACTCCTACGTCATTAGATGAAGCATTGTCCATTGCGAGGTGTAATTTTTCTCAATTGCATTATTTTTTCTTTCTTCTATTATAATATATTTATTTATACAAGTTAAAATGAAATTTTCAAATTTTTTTTTTCAAATGAGTTAGAATTCCAAGAATCTGAAATTTTAAATAAGGATAAAATGCTTTCTGCTTCAAAATTTATGCTACTGTATCTTATACAAGATTTCACGTGATAATGGTAAGTTGGTTTTTAAGATGAATCCAAAGTTATTCTTAGATAAGAAAATCAAATCTGCGAAATGAGATTGAATGAATTATTTGGTTGTTGTGTGGAAGTTGATGAATACTTTTTATTTTATTTTTGAGTGATTGATTGTCGAACTACTGTAGTTTTTCATCGGGTTGTAAGCCCATAACACTGTTATGGCAAGTAAAATAATTACTAAAGCCTCAAAAATTTATAACTAAAATTTATTTTTAAAATATTTTGAATAATAATATGTTTCGTTTTCAAGGTGTATTATTTTAATACTTTACCGCGAATTTACCAAAAAATTACAAGCTACTTACAAGTAAACCGAATAAAATATGAAAAATCAGCATCGAGAAATACCATATATTATGTTATCTTCAAAATGATACATTATAGGAATTTATAACTTTCTATCCTCATGGCTTTAAAAATGATAATAAAATGTTTAGTTATAATCCCTAATTCTTATTGGTCTTTGAAATCTTGACCAATCAGATTATGCTAAATTTATCGATACAATCGAAAATTGAGGGTGGTGAATCATTTTTCGATTACCTTACCACGTTTCAAAAAGCTGAAAAGTTCAAAAAGCAATACCCTTATGAATTCACTGTAATATGGGATCGCATGTATCACCTCGTAAAAATTTCATAACCGATACATTTAACATGATGAAGATTTTTAATGAAAAATTTCAATAAAACGATAATAATTATTATCGTTTTATTTTGCAATTTTTAAGCTACTATTTATGTGGCTCTGGTGATCAAATAGAGAATATAATGCTTCTTATTATGAATATAAATCATAGGCATCTAATTTTAGTAAATATATGAAATTTTTTTCAGCATCAAACCATATTCTTTTACTGTAAGAGAGAAGCAAATTTTTTATTGATTTCATGGGTGCCGATCTCATGCAAGGCCAAAAACTAGCACGAGCATACCAGAAAAAAGAAAAACTCTGATGAAGAAAGTATATATCTAAATCAGAATATTGATTTTTTCTAAATTATCTCTTCAAAGTATTTTACAAATAATTATCCCAGATTATTCTCAGCTCTTTATTACTAGGGATTTTTTTCATTTAACAGTAATATCTAGATTCATTTTACAATTCATAACTCAACGAACAATAAGAGGTGGAAAAAAATCATATCTACTCTGAGGCTCACACTTGAATCCTGATACATTTTATTAAATAAATACAAACTCAAACTGTCAATATTTTTTTCGAAATTAAACTTTTAAATCAACCCTTTCAGTATACTTTTTTATTTAAAAAGTCAAAAATGATGAGGACTATTTATGGGGTAAATTATAACGCAAACTTTAACATATAATGAGACAAATTATTTCTTAAAAATTCAAGAAAAATATGGACATTTTATTTAAATTCGAATTTGTGCTAAATTACCTATTTTTCTGAACATTGAGTTGGAAAATTTTATTGATTTCAAATTGAGAGAGCGATCAAAGTTTATTCAATTAGATTGAAATTGGAAAATCTTAGGATTTGAAATTGATATTATTTTTATGTATGTTATTTTTATTAAAACTTTATTTTCATCCATATCTGTTAAAATTAATTAAAATAAGTCAAAATTAAACAAGGAATCTGAATGTAAACATTAATTTTTTATAAATTCAAATTTATGAATTAACCTCTTTCATGAAGCTCTTGAAATTGGCAATAATGATACTTTTAATGGAAATGTTGGTGAAGTGAACATTGAGCAGTGTTGGATTCAGCTTTTTGGCAAAAGAAGGAAGTTAAATTAAATCTGATGAAAAATTATACCCCTATTCTTCTCTGATTATCAATACTTTATTATCATAGGTCAGCCTCTTGTATTATTCTTTTCTCTCATCTGATTGGACAAAATCGATAGGTATGAGATCATGAAAGTATATAAATAGTATTTTGTTTTTGATTAACTTGTCGTACCACTGAAGAAGGCGTGTGAAGACAATCACCGTCGAAACGTTTGGATGACCATGGCTGAGAATGCTAATATTGACCTAAGTTTTAATAAATTTTATTATAAAACTGAAAATTTATTGACCACTTTTCGAATAAACTATCAATTTATCAAGCTTCAATATTATTATTGAGAAGTTGTAACAGTTCAAAAATGACTCATTGTTGAAAAAATATAAAAATTTCCTATAAAATATAAAAGAACGTCTTTTTAAAAAACCACTCACAGACACAGAGATTGAAAAGAAATTTTTATCAAGAAACCAAACTCGTAGAATTCAAAATATAATCACCAACAATTCTTCGAAGTCATATCTTGAAATTGAAAAGTTAGCCATTTTCAAGGTCTAAAATTGGTCATTTTTTGGAACAATGACTCCTAAACTAAAGGTTGATTTCTTTTTAAAAAATTGCATATTCGTTATCAGAGTATTCTGAAAATAATAACTAAGTCGGTTGCAAGTCTCTTTCCAAAAGGACTTTAGACGATTATAAAGATGAATGCAATAGATTTAATCGGTCTGTCTACAAAATAAATTCGCTAAGTAAGAAAATATACCATTACTATTATACCTTCTCCATAGGATGATCAGGATTTCTTCTACTTTTTATGAACTGATCACGAGCAAATTCTACAAGCAAAAATATTACCAAATTTTAATATTTGGTGGGGAGCGGATGAAAATTTATTTCATTCAATAATTTTTTCACCTTACACTTTCAATAGATACATAAGTAATGTGTAGATTTGTTTATTGAGGGAAACATAGTTTTATTTAGTTTATCCCACTGGAAAATATGATAGTTAGCATTTGAAAAGATGCTTAATTTTCCATGGAGTTTGAATCTGGTAAAGTGCACAAAAGAGTTTCTCTTTAGGCAAAATAAATGCAAGTTATTATAATATAGAATTATTATTTCTACATTACATTGAAGGAGACTAAAAATTTCCAGATCAAATTGTATTAAAGTTATTATAACAAAGAAAAGATTATCTTTTGCACATATGAAAATATGACAGACAATATTAAACAGATAAACGAGTAATATGTAAAGTTTATAAAAATAACATTTTCAATTAATAATATTCTTCGTCAATAGTTTCACCGAGATTATTTTGATTTTTAATTTGATCTTGATTCATGTAGATTTCGTAAACTTGAGTTGATGAAGTTGCCATTTCACATTTTTTATCATCCCTTATGCGGACAAAGCGGGGAAATCTGAGGGAAATTCCCTTTACAGGATCAGCCATGCCAGCTGCTGCCATATAGTTTGGTGAGATGCTAAAGTCTGCAGCCTTTATTTCCCAAACCTTGGATGTTTCGAACCAAACATCTGGGTTAACATGGCTTGTGATTTGGTAGTAAGATCTTGGCTTTGGAATGACTGTCTCCTTCAATTCTTCGGTGAATTTCTTTAAATCCTCGTCCGATAAACCAGTACCCAGCTAAAATTAATAAAAACTTTTAAGATAATCGAATAATTAACGTTTGAAAAATTTATCAGGTACCCATAGATCATTTCAAAGTTGGTTTCGTATTCCAAAGAAAATATATTACTAACCTTACAAATAGATTGATATTGTTCAGTTTCTGGCTCATAGCAGGCCAATAGAAAAGCACCATAGACACCTGTTCTCTTTCCAGCACCATAAAACGCCCCAATTGGAACAAGGTCTAGAGTATCCCCAACTCCGTCCAAATAATCTTTCTTGAGCTGAAAATAGAGTTTAGTTAATTTATACTGGATTATGATTCTTATCAAGTTTGCTAACCTTGAGCCAATTTCTCGATCGTTTAGCAATTTCATAAGTTGATTTATCATCCAAAGTTTTGACCATTAGACCTTCACAATTACCTTTGACAGATTCTTCGAGAAACTCTCCTATCTGTTCAGTATCGGAAGAGTCAAGGTATTTGGCAAAGGTGAATTTTCCCTGAACTTCAGGAAAAACTGTATGTAAAAGATCACGACGTTTTCTCATTGGTACTTGAACCAATGAAACACCGTTAATGAAGAGCAAATCAAATGCGTAAATACAAACTTGTACTTTAATATCATTCTCTTTGACATCTTTCCTCTTACGAGTTGATAAAACTTGGAAGGGAAGGATTTGACTTTTCTCCATGTCCCAGGCGACAGCTTCAGAATCTAATATGAATGACTTTACCGGTTTATTAATCATTTCAGCTTTATCCTCATCGCTGATTCCTATCTCTGAAAGTATCTCAATACATTTATCATTTAGGTTAGTCTTGGGAAGAACATGATCATTGATGGCTGAAATAACATCGGGATATTTTTGAGTGTTGTTCTCTTGATTTCTTGAATATATACGAACACAACCATCTGATAGAAGGTGAATTTGAGCTCTTTCGCCATCATACTTGAATTCACATGTGAATTGACTTTCATCAAATCTCTTGAGAACGTCAGCTACTCCATTGGTGGGATGAGCCAACATTGGTCGCATGGGAATTCCAGGTTCAACAGAACATTTTGTTAAAATTTTGTCAACATCGTCTTCTAAGATGGCATTTACAACCCGCTCAAAATTGGATCTTTGACAAAAGGCAGTCTTAATAAGAAGAGTTATTTGATCAATGCGTTCTTTAGCTTCAACAGGATCAGATTTATTCTTGAGGAGACTATTCGGAATTTCAAGAGCTGATTTGTATTCCTTACACAAGTTGAACGGTGTATGATAGATGGAATAGCCAAGTGCTGAGATAACTGACTGCTCAGCTAAGCCGATCCTCAATTTACCCTGGAGAGCTCGAACAAGAAATTTTGCTTCATGTCCTTGACATGCTACAAGTGTACGAGAAATCATATCGACTTTTTTGTTTTGCGACTTAAATAAAATACAAAATAAAAAAAAATTTAATTTAATCTTAATTAAATTGACTCACAGAATTGCCGGATAAATTTGCAATTTCTCTAAAACGCTGGAAGATGACATCAATGGTTAGAGGTTTTGGTTTGCTCATTGTACTCTGCTTTGATCGAGCTTTCTTGAATTAAACATTAATGTTTGATATAAATAAGTAAAAATTGTTATAGTACTTACAAGAGCAAGATTTCCAAGATCTCCGACAGTTTGAAGCTCAGTTTTTAACTTTTGCATAGTTGAACCGCTCGTTTGAGCTATGGCTTTGAGTATAAGACTTTCCCCAATGCCCATTTCAATACCTTCATATGCAGGATAAATTTGATTAAGGGACAGGTTGACACAAATTGAAAACTCCTTGGGTGACAGAATTCCAACAGATCTGAAAAAATTACCAAGACATTCGATAGTTTTGATACGTCCAGAGATGGACTCTATTTTCTCAAGAGTCATTGTAAAAGCCAAATAGGGAACTTTTTCGCCAAACTTCCAACTAGCATCTTTTATTGGATGGTAATCTGCTTTGCTGGGATCATAATCTGCACCATTGACGACAGCGTAGTCTTTTTGTGGTGAATTTGAAGACTCAACTTTTAAATTGGATTGGTAACTTTCGGATTGCTCAGTTTTAATAATCTTTTCTGTTTTTGAAGGTGATTTATTTTCTTCTTCCACTTTTTCTTGCTTGGTAGGACATTTAAATTCATTTGATTCATTGAGTTTTGTTTTAGAACTAGAAGGACTTTTATCCTCGGATTTAACATTAAGATTATTAACTGGACTTTCATTTTTGAACTGCTTAGATTTTTCAGGAGAGATATTCTCATCGTCTTCCTCAGCTAAGAAGACACGCTTTCTTTTGACATTTTTAACTGGCGAATCTTGTTTAATGGTCTTTTGATCAGAGTCATTCTTCTTTTCATTCGGCTTTTTAAAGAATGATCTAAAATAAATAAATTAACAAACGTTAAAGTCTTTTGTGACATAATTAACTTAAGATTTGGTCCTATAAAGCTTTTGTTAAAAATCAAGTTGTGAAATCTGAACATGAACAAAACAAAACTTAAAGTTTTAATACATTTCGTTTTAGTAGCGTTAATTTTGAATATTTTCAAAGATGAGTCGGACATCTACACCTGAAATTGATGATCTCGACCTATCCAATTGCGGACACTATTCTTCATGCAGTGATCTCGAGTTAGATCTTGGTGTTTCAAGCTATGCTACTGCTGCTAGGAAAAAATGGAAAGAGAAAGAAGAAAAAATTTCTAAAAATTGTAACTCTCTCCTCGACATTTCTGCTAAATTTATTGGAAAAAACATTCCTTTTGAAATGGTAGAAAAATCATCTCTACTTGTACCGGAAGAGCTTCAAGAGTTGATTGCTTTCTATAGTTTCCCGACAGACGAACAGTGTATTTGGCTTTATTCAGTTTTAAGCTGTGGGGGTGCCCATGAATTCATTCGTGGAGAAGAACTCTGGGCTGGCTCATCAGTATTTGATTGTATTCAAATAGGATTTAATCTTAGTGCTACCGTCGTTTCTAAAAGAGAGTCAGTTAAAAGATTTGCTAACAATTGCGATTATGTGGTCCATCAAGTTTCTTTATTTTATGATCGTGGAATTATTACGAAATGTTATTGCACTTGTACTACAGATCTAGAAGAAGATGATCCGGGAGGGCCAATGAAAAATTCAGAAGTAGACAAAAAACCAACTTCTTCGACTGTATTTTTGGATAACAATATGTTTAATTGTTCTCAGAGAACAACTTCGAGTTTACTTTACCACATGAGAAATAATCAAATTCTCAAAAATGAACAAGGTATAATTCAAAGATGTTTCTCTAACCATAAAAAGAATCGTCTTCCAAAAAGAAACATTTGGACTGTCAAAGCTCTTAATAATAGTTCAAACTTTGGTGCTCCGCTAATGGAACCCTTTGTTGATCCTATGATGTGTAATGGTATTTGGTGTTCACACATAGTAGCTGTGTGCCTCAAAAGAATAAGAGAACCAGAAACGATTGCAAGAAGGCCTCCTATTTCTGAATCACTGGGGAAAATGTCCAGAGAACAATTACAAAAATTAGTTCAAAATCTTATCACAGAATTAGCTCCAAAACGAATTCTTCCCAAGGCTCAACGAATTATCGATCAGTTACTGGATAAAAATGATAACTCCCTTAAAAATTGTCCCGGAGCGCCCGGTAAGTAGAAATAATATTTTTAAAATTAAAATACTAAAATATTTTAAATTCTAGATCCTTCTTCTGGTGGAGGCATAGATCAACCTGCCACTTGGTCTTTGGATACCCTGATACTAAAAGACAAAATTCTTTTGACTCTTCAGAGATTTTCTACCGTTAAATCTAAAGTTCTCACCGATGTTGATGCCCTAACAGATTATATGCATCGTAAGTTTTTATGTTATCGAAAAATTTATCAGACGAATATTATTTTTAGAATAAACTTTATATTTTTGCTGAATTTCATCGAAAAAATCATTATTATATATATGTGGTAACCAAGTTTTAAAAATTTACAGCGGAAGCTGAAGAATTAAAAAGCATTTTGGAAAGCTTTTGTAATCGTTCCAACAAAGGAATTTGGGATCTTTTGATAATCATTGAGAAAATGTTAAAGAAGGGAGATTGCAATGCCATTCCTTTATTGGAAATTTTGACAAGAAGAATTCTCTCTGTTCAAGAAGTAAGATAAGCTTTATCTTGAAAATATTTTACCATCATCATACTTTAATCAATCTATTTAGATAATGAAAGGATGGTACATGGTTGAGGTGTATGCTGAAAATGTTATCAGATTATCAAATAGATCCAAGCAGAGCATGTTATACTCTTCTGCATGGTTGTGTGAAGCAGTTGTGGAATTATGGAAGATGGTTTTGTATCATGTTAAGCACCATGATTTGTATGGAGATGGCGAACTTTCTATGAATGAAGAAAAGAAGTCAGTTATCCCAATAGTTTATTGTATTAATCAAGTTGATTTTTATTGAATTTTAGGACTCTTGTTAATTTTCAAATCAACTGGAGCCTCATAAAGGAAGATTCTCCCCTTTTTATTTTGAACAAAAATGATGATGCAGATAACCAAAAGGAGGAAATTTGCAAGAGCATCACCTGTCAGATTGTCAATCGTCTGAGATTATTCCACAGTGCCTGCCTTGAACAAGTCAATGTGAGCCTGACTAAAATGGTATCCTCAAATGGAATAAGAAATGACGACCCCTCATCGGGAAACTTTTCCCGATCAACCCTCGGCAGATCCTCACATCATTCACGCAATTCCACTTCACGTCAAAATAGAAACCAATCAAATATGACATCAAACTCTAAGCTAGTGAATCAAAATAAGAGAGCTTCTCCTTCCTCCTATAATGATTTACTTTCTGAGAATGTCTTCTCACGCTTTGAAGGCTTCAAAAATCCCTTTGAGATTATATCCCTTATGAAGATAGTTGAGAATAAGCAAATTCCTCAAATATTTTCAACAAAGTCTCAGTGGAAAAAATACTTGCCTTCATTCGATGGATCTCGAGTGAAAGAATTGTCCGAGAATTTTCTTGAACTCGAAAAGATTCTTGATAACTTGTTGAAGGATTCCTTGGAAGAGAATAATTTGAACAAATCTAGTTTTCCCTGCTCAATTTGCACGAACTATTTGGATAACAACGCTGACAAAAGCAATACATTTGATAAAAAGGAATCCGAAATAGCCCAGTACATACAGAGTATTTCCACATTTTTCAATGCCATTGATGTGAGTCAATTTGAATTACTAAACTAAAAGAGAAATTTTTTTTCTTGAAAATCAATAAAAAATTACAAATTTTTCTATACAAATGTTCACATGCTCATTAAGATTATTATAAACGTTTAGCATATCTACACCAAGTATGAATCTTTTCTTGCTCTGGACAAAGAAGAACATGCGATTGAATGGGCTCGCCTATTGGCTTTGTTCATGCTGAACAAGTCAAAGGAACTATTTGAGCTAGTCAGACAAGTTGGAGCTTACAGTCTATATTTGCTAGGAACCATAACAGACCTTCGTCGTCATAATAATAATGCTGAAAATTCTCTGAATAACTCAGAGAATAAGCCGACCTCATCAATTCCAGCCTTTACATCAAAAAATTCGGATTACAAACGCTCCAAATCTAATAATGTCAATGTTTCAAACAGCAACTCGAATAACTCTTATCCAAATAATTTAAACTACTCTGGGACATTAGGTCCTTCCACAAGAAAGTCAACGAATAATCAAAATAATCCAGAAACAGCATCACTTCAGATGAAGAGGGAGAACACTTCAACTATCAATCACAAGATTGATCTACTCGATCGACTCTGCACCTCAATCTCTGACCTGGTCAGTCTTATAATTAGGATTTTTTTTCATGTCTTTGAGTAATTAAACTCCTTTTTTCTTCATAGATATCAATGAATAACACGAGGATATTGAACTTGTGCAATACGTTAGCATACCATAGAAATTTTAATGAAAAGTATTCGAAAATTTCGACCCAAGAATGGCTTGGAGCTAACATTGATCTCTATCAATACACCTATGATTTGAACGAAAATCTTGACGATATTGAGTTAGCAACTAGACTGCTGTTAGCCTCACTTGCTCAACCTCGTTTACCATGTTACCAAATTTCCCTTGACGCGAGAATTCTAAACTTGGAAATTGAAATATTCAATTTTATATCAAAATTGTCATTTACCTGCTCCCTGTACAAACGTAATCATATTTACTATACAAGAGTTTATGAGATATGCAAATCAGAGTGTAAAGTTTGGGAGTCAGCTTTTAGTGAAGAGAAAAGACTAGTTGACTCAGTTTACTATACACTACAGGTTCCTTACCTCTTGATGGCTTTCATCTTTTGTTTTGTCAACTCAAATCCAGATTCACCAGACAGTGAATACTCCTATCCCAAGATAAACTCAAATTTATTGTACAATTACAGTTCTCCAATAGTATTCAACAAAATCAAGATTAATGATGAAGAGACACCCTTGATCTCACGAGTAAGTCAATTTTAGACTAATGTTTAAATTCTTCTAAAAAATCTTAATCTTCAACTAGATTAAAAGCGAAGAGAGAGTTGGAGCTCTCAAAGCCTGTTTGAATTCTCTCAAAGTCAAGTGTATTCTTGCATCATCATTTTGCTCAGAGCAGCTGTTTCCTCTTAGCAATGAAATTAACCGAATTAGACATCGTATTTTGTTGGTTCACTTAATTTCTACTTTGAAGACTAATGGCGATATATTGTCAGGTGTAAGTTTTGTATAAAAACTATAATTATCATTAGATTTATGCTTTCAATAGAGATATTTTATGATCCAATTATCATAGCTATTGATTTTATGTTACTTTTAGATACTCGATGCAATTCTTGATCCAACAACAAATCCACATTTTCAATGTCCCTCACTAGATGAAATTTTCAAAGCTGAAAATCCCGAGCAAATTATACGTCTCATGAATACAAAAGAACATCTTGATAATTCTTCTATGGAAAAAACTGAAAATGAAATAGAAAACTTGCGATTGGAATCGGAGAATCCAAATCAACCATTTCCAGTTACTCGAAGAAATGAGCCGCGTAAAATAACTTCTGCTAGCTCAGATGAAGCTGTGGATAAGCTTGGTGAAGTAAGAGAGATCAACATGTCAAATGTTAAATTCTCCATTGATATCAACGACAGACATATGAGACATGGGCGCTTCATCGATAGTAGTGCTCCAGAAACAACCTCGTCTGGTGAAGTTTCACCAAATATTCATCGAAAATTCCTTGACAAAATTCCAAAGGGTCAACCTCTCAAGATAACTGAGAGTAAAAAATTTTCTTTGGTCAGTTTTGGTATCTTTTGGCTAGAAATTTTAATAGCTTTTAATCACATTCATAAATAATTTTTCTAACAAAATCTGGTAGAATTTAGTTGAAAAACTATTTATTCATGTTTGTGTAATATATTTATTTTCTCTCTCTAGAACATTGACTGTGAAGATGATGACTCATCAATTTTAAGCAATCCCGAAGAGGTTCAAAATTATGATCAAGTTATATCTTCGAAAAAAGACGAGAATGATTTCCTTCAGACTCTGGCAAGTTGCGTGATAAACAATGGCGATAAGAAAAATCTGAATCAGGTTCTATGCCAAAGTCTCGGCCAAACTAGTGAAGCTGGCTCCTTTTTCTACTTTCACCTAGCCAAATCAATTTCTCACATTTCTGGCAACCATGAGAATGAAATATTCTCCATCGGAACCTTCGAAGATGAGAATTTGATTGAAGTAAAGTCGAGAATTGCTTCGTTTATGGTAAGAAAATTCTAAGTGGTCGGGGAAATTTCTAAAGTTTACATTTTAATCGTGTAGGTTCTCTTGTATGGGCTTGGAGTATCTAATCGATGGTCTCAATATAATTGGCTCTATCGTACTCACAATACTATTGCAAAAACAATTCTCTCTGAGGTCAGTCGTATTGGATGGAGAGCTGGTTACATCCTTTTATGCACCTGGCAAAATCATCTAACTCCAGCTGAACTTAGTGAAATTTCACATGTTTGTATAGTCTCTAGTCTACCGTTCATGAGGGAAATTGGCATTGAGTTATCCATATCTTGCCTAAAGGGCTGCATCTACATGATACCAAGTGAGGTATTAAAGATTCTAGAGAATTGCTCCAAAGATGCCAGCATCCTTAACAGAGCATTAATAGAGGCCACTAATGCTTATAGAAAATCTTCTTGCCTTGGAATTCTCCCAGAGCTCATGTTTCACATTGCAAAGTATTGGCATAAACTTTACCTCATTGAAGTTGTAAGTCTCTCTGACTCTTCCAGAAAATTTTTCTAATAGAAATAATTCTACTAAAATCTAGAAGAAGGACGCACCATCTGCGAATTCCCATCTAAAGAAATGTTTCCGAGTCGGTATGGAAGGTCTCGGTAAAGTATTCAAAAATGATAAACCTTCATTCAACGATGGGTCCTCTCACCAGACAGCAAATTCAAGCAAAACAAATCGCAATTTAACCAATAATTCAAATTCTCGCCTGCGTTCACAAAACCCTTCTAGTCAATTTCATTCCAAGACATTACCCGGAGACAACTCCAAAATCAGCTCATTCGACTTGATTTCACAGAATAAGAACATAAAATTTTATCTCGAGCAAATCTTATGGATGACAAATATCTCAATTACTCTGGGACTAGACGAAGTTAAGGAAATGACAGACTTTTTCATTTCCCTACTCAAATGCCCTATGATAATGGAATTAATTGTCTGTGAATTGGAGAAAAATATTGAAAAATTTTCTCCCTATCCAATAACAAATGGTTTGTTGACATCTTTTAATCAAGTCAAATGAATTTATTTTTAAGAAACCAACTTTCTACCACTGAGACAATTCTGAATTTTAGAGAGTGTATATTCTTGACTAATGAAGGTTATGAAACTGTTAAAACAGCTTCAAAAGAAAAGTGAAGAGGTTCATTAACCTCACTTACAAGTAGACTTAATAAAACTCTATATATCCTTCATATTCTGTTTAATAATTTGGGTCCTAAAGCTCTTTTTAAGGTTGACTTGATTTTTGGAAAATTCCCACTCATAAATAAAATATACCAAGAGTATGGAAACGATAAAATGTTTCAATATAATTTTTCAAAATCACTACGGCTGTACACATCTTGTTCCGCCCTAAGACTTGATTTAGATTCCTAAAACTTGGGTTAATATTTGGACGCTGAGTGATTAATCTTTCAAACCATACCACTGTTGAGAAGAAGGTGTTTAAAAACTGAGAATCCATTTTTCAATCATAAATAAAATAAATATTAGAAAAATTAACTCTACTAATTTTATAAATTTTCAGGTCCTTATTACAAATATCCAAATCAGATGAGCTTCAATCAATTACCAGAAGTGAACACCAGTCTACCTCCACCTCCACTATTCCACACATCAAATAGTCAGCCGATTCTCTATCCACATAATAATCATTATATGAATCATTCTCCCATCTCTCTTTCTGGTCAACCTAGCAGTTGTTCACAGAGTCAGAATTCCATTCATCTTGAGTATCTAGACATTCTTCAGAATATGATCAATCGTATTCATACCCTGTACCAGATAAATATTGACCATCAAATTCATTATTTGGGACAGAATGAAGCCGAGCTAGATCAGCTCATCGACCTATTATTAAAAGCGTATTATTCCCAAATGAAAAGACCACCAACCAATAATAATCTCATGTGGTCTGATTTGATTATGCGAATTTATAAGAATCCCAAATGCAGTTCTGTCTTGTGGAATAGAATATCGAGTGCACTGCAATTGTCAGATTTCAATGACTACATCCAATTGAGAACTAACTGAGTTTATTTATAATTTTATTCTATAGATTTTTTATCATCTAATATCATAATAAATTATTTTATTATTTTTTCTCGAAATTTTTACTTTATTTCTTCTACTTCATTGATTCTCCTTTAATTTTTTGGTAATGCTCTAGTTCGGGAACGACGCAAAATTTCATTTATGGGCGAATTACACATGAGCCAATGAAAATCAAGTAGGTCCCCGAGTACTATTCAGTTCCTATTATGGTCTATTTAGATATATTCACGTGTATAATCAACCTATTCTTGATAGGACTATTCTTAATACAATTGTTTATGCCCTAGTTGAGGAACGAATATTTTTTTTAAAAAATATATGGTAATGCTCTAGTTCGGGAACGACGCAAATAAATTAATCTTATTATTTTTATCAATCCTCATTAGATTTTAATCTATTGAAAATTCTCAGAAATGAAAGATCTCAAAATAAAATTCTCATTGAAATAGATTTCCAAAAGTGAATTATAAAATTGATAAGGAAAAAGATTCTTCTGGTTTTATCAGTGGAAAAAAATTATTAAATCAATAATTAAATAGTGAGTTATCTAAATCCACATCGTCAATATCATGATTAATTATGATCATATTTATAACTCTCTGATTGAAGTTTATGAGAGGAACATCTCTGTTTTCTTGATCGAAAATTGCTGTTAAAAGACTGTTAAAGATCCCTCGCCAATCCATTGCCTTTTTGTTG
>SSNU01000178.1:0-26023 GCA_012064415.1 Gyrodactylus bullatarudis
CTTTTTTTTGGCTCGATAGAATTTTTTTTAATTATGATTTTTGAATTCAGCGTAAAATTTAGTACAAGAAAAAGTTTACTTTATCAAAAGCACTTTTTTAAAGTTCAGTTTTCTAACGCCGTGTAATTATTTATAACACTACCCAATAGTAATGAGGCATAAATATCAATATATTTGTACACGATCATCACTAGCCAATAAGAGCATAGAATGCCCAGTGACCAATAGAAATAAGGGAGGTTAATTTGTATCAACACGTGGGTACACCGCTCATATTTCATTGTGTACACCTCGTGGTAAGTTCTCCAAAACTATGATGCACTCTATCCTTTCTCATGTACTCTTTTATTAGCCTTATCTGTACTTGTACCACAGTTTTTATTTTATATTCAGGTTACAATTGCTTTTATAAAAGTTTCAGCAAAAGACTTTACAATTACTTCTTCACTGACTCTATTCCATGCAACATTTACCATTTCACACACCTCGTGCATATTAAATTTAACAGGATTTTTATTCAAAATTCCATTTGTTTGATCATAGACTCTTTTAAGAAGGACCTCTTGATAAAGTATTTTGAATTGGGCATTTACATAAGAATCGCATGGCTGAAGTCTTGAAGTACAGTTAGGAGGAAGCATCTTGAGTCTGGATTATTATTATTCTGAATACTTCTACAAGATACTTGAGTGCCGTCTTCTGTTTACGTGATAGAAGATTCAAGAATGCATTATCCTTGATGATACTATCCACTTGAGGACCAACAAAGGCCCCCATTTCAGCTTTGTTTATCGTGATTTTGTATTTTTTCGATAAATATAAGTGGGCTTCTGTGCAAATCTTCTTACAAAATTGTGCAAATATTCCTAACTTTAAATGAAGAATGGGCAGGACAAATCTGTCACTCCCAATTAAGGTTTCATTAAAGTGTAAAAACTCTTGATCTTCGTTTGTTCTCACTGGCCATCTTTAGCATGTGTAATGAGTTTCTTCACTTCTTGAGTTCCATAAACAATAGTAGCAAGGAAATGATGAATAACCACCTTTGATTCCACTCAGAAGAGAAAGTATTTTGAGATCAGATACAATTCCAGGACCTTTGATTTATTTAAAGCATAGAACATAGCATTAAAGTAACAGGAAATCCGGTAATACTTCATTTCAGGTTCAGTGAAAAAATGCGCGTTTGGTACCGGTCAGCGACAGCCAATGAGAATCATTGGTCTATTTTAGATCTACATTTGTATATTATTATATTATTAATATTATAGGGTATAAAGATCTATGCTTTATATGAATAAATCAGTATATCTAGCCTATACTAAAAGCAATCAATGAATTCAAAAATAAATTGAAAGAACATGTTGTATTAAAATATCCAGAAAGACCTTTAGAAATATCCGCAGACGCATCCTATGAAAGGATTGGAGCAGTATTACAACAGTAATACGATGATGATATGAGACCTATTGCATTTTTCTCAAGAGCACTAAAACCATCAGAAAAGAACAAACATAAATAAACTAGAATTACTTGCCATGAAAGAAGCATGCAAGCAATTCGTACATTTAATAAGATATAGAATAGTAATATTAAAACAGATAATAAAACTAACAAAAACTATGAAAAAAGTAGATATTCTTCGGATGTATCTATCACAAAATATATCACAAACAGTAGAAATAATAAGTAAAAAATGGTTTTACTAACCCCCAGCCAAGTCTTCATCGAATGTCTCGTCCGGATCATACGGAAGATTATAAGGAACATAGCCCGGTTCTAGTTCCTGTAAAGCCAGGTCGAAGAATCTGACGAAGTCTTCGCTTTTCATGCCACCTTGACCCTGATGTGGCGCGAAGAATGAAAGCTTGACATAGTTGATTACAGCGAAATACATCACACTTATTCCAGATACAGGAAGGCGTTCAAGTTGAGGGTCAGATCCTGGAAAGGTCCAGGTCAGGTTATCTGTATATTGGACCTTATCACCAAAATACACGCTTCGCCAGAATTCGGGTCCCTTATCGACATACCTAAAATAATAAAATAAATAGTTATTTAATGTTCCACAGTGTATAAGTTTATTTACTTTGTTGCAAACTGCAAGCGCTTCTGTCGAAGCTGGACGATCCTCAGCAATAATGCGTGGGAGCTGAGGAAGAGAGCCTCTTTCTGTAGCTCGCAGGTTTTCAACTCTGTCAAGCTCTCTGTCGATTTGGTGCCCTTCATATACGATTTCATTTCCCAGGTTGAAGTTCAAGCGAATTGAGGAAATGAGTTCGGGTACCAAGGGGGACCTGGCTCTCGGCTGGTGTTGTCTTCTCTGTTCCGGGATTATGTTCTGAGGTCGAACTGGGGATTAATAGACTTTAGAATACATGGGATTGCCTAATATATTCTCTCTTTACTAATTTAATGAAATTGATTATTAGTAATCATTTATGCCGCACAAGAAATTGATTATGTTATTGGATTAAATAGATCTAATTTTACGATCGTTTCTAAACCTTATAGTACGATCACAATTCTTGCAAACGTTAGCAGGACTAAACTCCTAAAAGTTTGGTGAGAGTTGGCAGTAGATTTTCTCATTGTAAGATTCAAGAAATTCATCTGATACAGGGATCAATTCCTTGTTTGGTATGCATTTTCCACAGGCGAAACAAAAATGATTTCTACAAGTTGAGCAGTTGTCCATGATAAGTCAAGTAAAAAGAATAAAATCAGTAGGCAAAAAAAATATAAACGAAAGGTGTGTCGTAAAACACTCCTACCCTAGCCGTTGCAAAGCTTCTGTGTACATTTTCCCCCTGTTTTAGAAATCATGTATTTTACATGCTATTTTTACACTACCCTCCCACCCCCACAACTGGTATACAATTTTAGATTCAAATTTGAGTTTAAAAGGTTTTTAGACCATAACTTTTTGGATCAATATTTTCGGTAAAATCTCATTTTAATCCCCTAATTATTTCACATATTTTGATACCAAATTCGTTGTCAAAAACGAATGGGGAAGTATACATTTTAAAGCTTTAAAAGTTTAAAGTGGATTTGAGTCACTGAAAAGTTTTTCTGAGAAAATTTAAAATCTAGTTAGATTTGAAATTTATTCACCTTCAATTTGAGCCAATCCACGATAGTGTACCACACTATTTAGTGTATGTATAAAAGTTTATTGCTTAAGTGCTTTTAAAAACTTTCAAGTGCCATAACTTTTTCCTGATCATTTTGAGAGAAAAATAATTAACACCATTGAAATCAGCATGAAAAACTGATCCAGAATTGAGATTTTCGACAGAATCCAAGACAAATTTCTAATTTGTTGCACAGTGATAGTGATTCTTTTTTTCGTTATCCCGAAAAGTAAACATATTCCGATCCGTCGTATGAGTTCCATAAGGGTGATGTCGGGATCCTTAAACTTTTTGAATTTTTATATTTGTTGGGCCATTTGACAATTAAGAGCAATACTGAATCAGGATCTAACAATGAGAAAAACTCGATTGGTTCGAACAAATTTTTCTGTTGTGTGGTTTTGGCCAATTTCGGTGGAATTGTTGTGAAGACATCTTTTGAGACAAATTTTTTTTCGGCTTCAATTTCAACTTGAAAATCCTCTTCATCAGAATTGGGTTCTTCGAATATTTCCAGATTGTCACTTTCATCTGAACTTGAAAAATCAAAATTACGGTTACAAAGGGCTTCGCGTTGAAATACATCCATGTCTGTATTGAACAAGCTCATTTTTATAAAAAAACATTTGAATGCTGTCACTAAACTAATATATTCGAGAGTTCTTAGGGCTTGATTATAATAATCTTTTCTTATTGGTTGGTTCTTGGTGAAATTCCATCTCTGTGGGTCGAATAAGCCCCCATTCCAATATTCCCTAGTAAAATATATTTTCTGTAAAAAACATAAGCAGATTGTTAGCAATAGAAACAACAACTAAAAAATCTTGAATCAAAATACCAATTTGCCGGTCAATTTTTATCACCTCAAAATAAATTTCACCATTACCTTATTACTTATGAGTAGATATATTATATCAAAAGGTTTGTTAAATTTTAGATTTGATTACAACAAGTACTAATCGATAGATCTTTTTCTCATCCCAATATTATTTTAACTCAAAGTCGCGCTATTTTTTGATGATGGGCTTGTCAATCTTAACCCCTAAAACAAACAATAACATTATTCAATCTGTTTACTGGTTTTACAGATTTATTGAAAATTTATCAAGCCTCTAGAATGTCGGAAGCAGTTTCGAATTGTAGAAACTGTAACATCATTCCATGCTTCTCTGCTATGCTCGAGAGCACTAGCCAGTGTAATTTCCTCAGTCAGACTATAGTCAAGGGAGATGCTTCTTTAAACGACTTGATTATTCCTTGATCGAGTGGCTGTATCAAGGGTGTGGAATTGCTTGGCAGAAATAAAATTCTGATATTCTCTGGTTCTCGAACACCTTTGTGACCATTGAAGTTATCTAGGATCAATAAAACGTGTCGGTTTCCAACAAAAGCAGCAAAATTAGTTAGCCATTCTTCGAAAATTTCTCGTCATCCAGGCTTTTGGAGAATTCTTGTAATCTTGAGGAAGTCTCCATTGTTCGGTTATACGACTATTGTTTATCTCATCATTGTAAGATTTGTAAAATATAAACTCATCATGTGGTTAACTCTCGATCAGCATGAAAATATCAAAAAGCTCCATCAAAGAGGAGTTAAGTGATAGCTGAAAGCTTCAACAGATCATTAAGAACTATCAAAAATGTTCTGAGAGGAACTGTAAAGGGAAGTTTCAAATCGACTGGGCAAAAGCCAATATTCTCAGTTAGACATAAAGTTCGTCTTAGAATGGTACTCAAAAGATACCATTACAACAGCATCAAGGAAATTCATCAGTCGTTTTATCCGCAGGTGAAATATAAAACTTTTTATGAGTAAGAATGCGTATATTTAATTGTAAATCTTGAGCAATGTGAGAAAGATTGGCTTACACTTGGTAAATGGGCTCATAAGACAGATCTTTACTAGGAATGTTCAGAACCGTAAAGACTTTTGTAACCTTTATGTCAACCATCCTGATTCTTTCTGGAAACGAATAATCTTCGCTGATGAGTTGACCTTCCAGAACAAAAAGATTATTGGTCGGGGTAAAGTGCTTGTCTTCAAAGTTTGAGTAATATACCTTTTTGACTAAAGTTATTTTCATCTTTACCTTTTTGACTATAGTTTTTTTCATATTTACCTTTTTGACTTTTTTTTTTTTTTTTAACTATAGTTAAATTTTATTTTTTTTTCGTATTGAAAAAAAAATTTTTGGCCAAAAACTTTTTCGACTATAGTCATTTTCACTTATCTTTTTGACTATAGTTATTTTTTATTTTTACCTTTTTGACTATAGTTATAATCTGTTTTCACCATTACTGTTTACTCTTTAACTTAAATACCAATATTTATAAATGCAAACATTGATAAAACATGTTCGTATTGATAATTTTGATTATAGTCATAACTACAATATGAGCTTACTAAGTTTTGACAATTTATGTGCAAAGAAATACAAAAAAAGCAAAGAAATGAATCAAGGTTCATTTTTGCCATAAATCGATTAATATTTGAGAAGTTCGTAGTGAAAAAACATGGTTCGCTATTAATAATTTTTATTTAATTTATATTTGAAAATATTGAGGAAATTTTTATGAAAATTACAACTTAGAATGTTTTCGTTTAGAGATTTTATTCGTTTGTTTTTTGGCCGTCCTCGCTTTTTGCGAGTTTCAATGCCTGAAATAGGATTTGTTTTTAATGAGTCTAAATCAGTCTTATATATTGGGTTGATAAACATTGAAAAGTCAAGCTCTTTGAAAATTGTTACTGCAAAAAAGTGTTTGCATGGAACTCCAGTGAATTGACTAACATTGCATGAACATTTCAAGTTTTTGAAGTTGAATATTTTGAATAAATCAGAGGAAGAGCTTTTCATAACATAGTACTCATTTTCACAAGTAGACTTCCTCACAACTAATTTTCGACCTTGCTCTATCAAAATTTTTCTTTTTAAAAAATTTCCGGTCAAGTTGAATGGGTTTTAGGATATTTTTCTTTACTTTTCACAAGCTTGTCCACTTCATTTAGACAATAATCATATAGTAAATTAAAAGGATGCAGTTTTCTTAAGTCTCTGATGGAATTATTGAAAGATTCTGCAATATTTGATGTCAATTGACCATAACGACATACTGGAAAAGAAAAATTCGCCCAATTTTGAGGCGGAATTTCAGACAGGTACTCGAAAATATCATTGTTTAAAACTTTAATTTCTTCCATAATTTGCAAGAATGAAGGTTCATCAATTTGCATTGCTGCTTTCCACAAAAGTTTATTGACGTTGATTCGAAATTTTGTTTTAATATTTTTACCAATATGAAACAAACAAAATGAATGGTTAGCATTTGGGAGAATATCAGATACTGATTTCAATAGACCTTTTTCTCTGTCGGAAATTATTACCAAATCTTTGGAGTTTCGTAGTTGGAGTGAATTTTCGAGATTGATAAAAATTGACCAGTATTTGTAATTTTCGTTGGGAGCTAACGCAATAGCGATAGGATATATTTCGCTATTACCATCGATTCCGGTTGCGGTTAGGATGGTGTAATTGTATTGTCTCTTTATATGGCACCCATCAAGAGCTATAAGAGGAGGAGTCAGCTTAAATGAATTTATCTAATGTCCGAATGAAATGTAAAAAATTTCTAGTTCATGGTTGTCAGTCGTCTTCAAATCGATATAAGTCCCAGGATTATTTAGGAAATTCCAGTTTAAAAAATCTTCCAGCTTATGAAAAGAATTGAGGATATTTGTATCATTTTTCTGCTTCAATTTACACAAAGTTTTCCAGTTTTGATGATAACTTGAGGATAAACCATGTTGAGATTTTAAAACACTTCGAGCATCTCTTGGTTTGAAGTTTTCTATTTGATTGTTCAATGGTTCTATAAGTTCTTTTCGTAAAAAACTCTTCGGAGTATTTCGAATCTAAAATAATATAAAATATTACTTACAATGGTGCATGTGTGTTCTAATACTTGAGTTAAGTGTACAGTTCCGTCTCGCTTTTTGTAAAATCTCATTTTAAACGGACAAGTTTTCTCCGTACATTTATACTCCATCGATGTAATATCATTTCTTTTCACCCGGAAATCTCTTTGAATTTTTACAGCAAGAAGCTACACGCATTTCTTAGCATCATCAACAGACGGGTAAATTTTATCAAAATATCCATTTGAAAATATGATGTTGAAATTTTTTGACCAATAGGTAAAAGTATTGAATGAGATTTGATTGGTTAATTTTCAAAAAGGATTATCAATAGGGTGAGACTCACAAGAAAACAATTTCTCTTTTACCGAGGGCTTGAGTTTTTCTAAATTCACAAGATAGTAACTATAGTCATAAAGGTAGAAATAAAAAATAACGGAATACAAAAAAAATATAAAATTTAACTATAGTAAAAAAACCACCTTTGAAAGCAATGTAACCAGGACCCCGTTTTTCTCTTGATGCCAGATTCATCAAAGGCAATAAAAATTTGAAATGTACGTAAAATGTGCATGCTCAGAATGCCTGCTCGAATCATTATCTGTTCATTCAAATTTTTTACACATGTTTTCTGTTCTTCCTTTCTATTTTTTGAGAATTCCATTACATTGTATGATATGATTAAATTACACACAAGGTACAAATGCATTAAATTGTACTGTGGGATTGCATTACATGAAAAGGTATGGTCACCCTACACTGGTGTATGCTTTCCTATAACGTAAACCTTACATGGTCTGTGAGGAATTTTCCCCATGTTTCAATGTAAAAAGGTTATTTAACCTGATTGGACGATTTTTTCACTGTTTCTTATGTGGATTTAATTATTTTTTCGACAATTTTGTAACATGATGCAGGGTTCCTACAGAAATAAAAAAAATTATAGTCAAAAAGGTAAAAGTGGAAAAAACTATAGTCAAAAAGGTAAATTACTCTCAAAGTTTTCAAGAAAACACACTAAACCAGTACAAAAGACAAAATTTTGTACTAAGAAAATGTTCATAGCCACCATGATGTATGGTAGAATGCATGTTTTCACTCCAGTTCCTCATAGAGTTGATAAATTCAGTTTCCAGCAACTTATTACAGAAAACCTAAGCCATTATCCAGGATTCCGTAACAGGACTCGAATATTAATGGATAATGCAAGCCCACACACAGCACCTTCAGTAATTTTTTCTAGTATATTTTTAGACTGTACGCTTCTTCAGAAATAACAGGTTGACAACTCTTCAAGGCTATCCAGCAAATAGTCCTGATTTAAATCCGATAGAAAACTTGTTCGCTATCAAAGGTGAATGACTCTTCCCAGGCTGGAAGTGAACAAGACCAGGATCAGCTGTAGTCATTGTGACCGTAGAAATCATATTGAGAAAGATTGCCTAGACCAAGAAGACCAAGAAAGAACTCCGAAGACTCTTTGGGCAGCTGAGACAATGAAGGATTTGTGAAAATTTCTCTGGTATAGCGGCACCGATCTACAGGCTCTAAAATGATGAGGTCCCTTGGGTTTGGAAAGAGGAACCCAAGGAAAGAGACACGTTCCATTAAGGATTTCAACTTAAGATGGAAAACTCTTGCAATTATATCATGACGATCATAGGAATTTTGACCATCAAAAAGATTATCTCTGATCTCTTTCCAATAAGGATTGCAAGTGAAAGTAATAAGATCAGCCCTACCATAAGTACGTAAATAAGCAAAAGCATCTTGTGCATATTCGTGCATATTTCTAGGACTACCGATATATGAACAAGGAAGAATCGTTATGCGACCAATATTAAGATTTTCTTCATTAATTATGGCGTCTCTTAAATGGGTATATTGGAAGTTTATTCTGATTCATTCTTATGAACGATAAGCGTTGGGCTTCATTTTTTGCATATGAATCGACTAAAAACTGTAGAAATAGATGAGAATAGTTATGAGAATTTCTTTTAGCCATAATCATCGACGAATAATATTGCATAGGTGAGCAAGTCTTTTCCGTAAAGCGATCGTGTATAGTGTCGAATAAAGGAATATTGAGATGATAACTATCAAAGCCTTCCCAAAATATTAGTGGGTTTTGCAGGGCATCGTAAGACCGATGGTTCTCATTGACTCGCTTCAACTGGTCGTCTCTACAGTGCAATATTATCTCTAGATATGAATTCATCGCCTTGGATAACTATTGCTACTTCATTAACTGTAGGTGTATTATTACCTGCGTGGATGTTCACCAGGAGGTGTAGTCAGCATGAAGAATTAGCTTGTGACTATCTGAAGGTATCAACTCGAAAGCTGATAAAAAGGATCCTATCAAGGGATTCTGTAAATCTTCTACTTTAACTAATGGAACTATAGAATGCCTAGTAAAGTCGTTCTGGAAATAGTCTTCGCCTCAGATTCGGCACTGAGGCTAAAATTACGATTATTTTATTGAAATTTTTATTGCGAACCAATCAAAATACAGTGAATTCTCTAAAAATTGTATACAGTCATTTAAACACAACGAGTCGACTTAACCTTTCTTCCCTTTCTCGCTCTTTATTTATACCAAACGTGTGAAACCAATAAGAATGCTGCTTTATTGGAGAGCCAATCAGATTCCACACTTTTGGAGAATTGTTTCTTAAAACCGTTACTACTCAGAACAAAAGTGTTCACATAATTCAAAAGGGTAATTCCTGTTCTCTCTAAAACATTAAATATTTTTTTTCTAACAAAGATAGAATAACTTAGTTATTTGAATTTATTTTCAAAAATTCAAACCATCATTAGATAGACAAGAAAATTTTACGGCCCCCCTCAGAGTTTAATTGATCAATTATTAAAGGATCCTGAATAGTTCTCAGCTAAACTAAAATTCTAAATTTGGTTCAAAAAATAGAAATTCTTATATTACCTCATGATGAGAATGAAAAATCCTATTCCACTAGAAAGTGTGAACGAAAATGCATGAACATGAACACATCAACTCATTAATATCTTTGACACATTTATACATAGCAGGCACTGAGAGGATTATTTTTATACAATTGTTGGTTTTTTTAATCATAGCGTATGTTCTAAACTGTAGGATAATTATAAGTTTTATTTTGAATTATTAATTTTTGAAATTTCTTTTAAATTCATAATTATAATTGGTAATAATTGATGGATAAATATTTCAATAGCACGTGTGAAATTCTAAATCATTTCATCCAATGAAAATAGAATTTCAGTTTTACAATTGTAATTTTTTAGCCAATCAGTTTTCAGCCCATAGTCTTCGTATTGTGAAAAAGCTTTCTGATAAAATGGCCCATCTGGAATTTTACAACCATTGCTTGGATTGTCGAAAATTTAATGGTTTTACTTGAACAAGGTCAGAAATAGTCGTGTTCCTCTTACCACAGAAAATGCAGTTGACCTAGTTACGAAGTGGGCAATTGAACATAAGTCAAAGATAGAGGAATATCAATTCCAAAAATCAGCAGCCTTCAACGATTTGAATCCCATCCCAGACGAACTCCAAGAAAAGGTTTTAATTGCGATCAATGAAATAACTACTAAACTTTACGAGAGAAAGAAAATCCGGCTGTTTAAATCTATCCTCGAGAATAAGGATGAAGCAATTTTTCCAGTTTAATACATGTGTTTTTAACTTTCCCTCAATCTTTCCCTATTTGCTAAACAGGTTTTGAGCCTTGGACCGAAATTTTGCATTCCAAACAGAACGAAAATGGAAGTTGAAACGGACATTGGCTTTGAAACATTCTTGAACCTGACAGATAGCATCACATCGAGCTCTGATGAGGCTAGAGACCGCTTCAACACAGTGACAAGAGATGCGTGGCAACAATTCAAACAGAAAAATATAGATTTTTCGTTTCTTACGAAAAGCCATTTTCAAGCCCTCAGTGAAAAGACCCGGAAATCCTGTTGTCATTTGGATAAAGGTACGGGTATTGCAATCGTATCCAAAAGTGATTATGTTCAGAAAGGAAAATTAATCTTAGCGGATAACTCAAGATTTCGACCAACAGAAGCAGAAACAGCTCTGAGAAGAATTAAAGGCTTCGAGAAGGCGATCGCAAAGAAGGTAGATTATCTTGTCGAGAGAGGATTCATCGATGAAATTCAAGCACAAACAATGAAGCCACAATCCAACGAAATCGGAAGGTTGTATCTTCTCCCTAAAGTTCATAAGGATCTGACCAAAGGATCGAAATATAGGCCGATTCTCGACATGTCAGCAACTCCACAGCATAAAATTGTGAGGTAGCTAACTGAAACTCTAACGCCTTTGAGGAATGAGCTATGCAGATTCTCAGTTAAGAATTCGGTCGAATTTGTGGAAATTTGCCGGCTATTACTTCAAGCAAACAGATGGTGTAACAATGGGCAGTCCAATCGGTCCACTCCTTGCGGATATGTTTTTTGCTTCTCTTGAAAGTCGTCAAATGAGTTGCCTTATCAGTTCCTCCCGCCTGTATGCGCGTTATCTTGATACCTTCCTGGTCCTTGATGAAAGAGATGATATTGACGGAATTCTCAAATCTCAACTCCATGCATGGCGCAATCGAATTTACGAAAGACGAGGATGAAAAATCATTAAATTTTTTTGATGTTTTAGTAACCAAGGACGAGGATCTTCAGAAAGAAATCAGTACCTTCGCAATTTATGCCTTTCCTTAGTTTCAGTCCTGTGTACCAGAAGAAGAGCTTGGTGAGGAATGAGTTCCTAAAAATCCCTTCGTTTTTCTCTGATGAAGGATAAAACATAAGGCAAATCAAGAAAACCTCGATGCTTCCGAGAGATCCCTGTGAATTATTTGGGCCAGAAAAACGCCTGGATGGATTCAGAAAGATTTCAATTATGGATAAACAATTTTTCTGAGTATCTCGGTGAAAGACGCATTCTCTTCTTGACAATTGTCCAGGACACATGCTGGTAGAATGCCCGATAAACATCAAGTTACTCTTTACCAAAGAAAACAACTCCATTGACACAATCTCTAGACAGAGGATGAGTTTAAACTGAAATACAAGGCTTCATTGATCGACTATGGGATAAAACCAGATATAAAACAAGTCATGCACATGGCTCAAATTGCATGGAATGGGATTCCAATTAATCATATCGTGAACTATTTCAGATCAGTGAAGTTTTTAGAAGATCTTTAATTATGAATAAGAAAATTCCATTTTTATCTTCAGCTTTTATTTTATCTTAAGAAACTGTTATTGAAACCCAGCCTACCCCCTTACAAACCTCAAGACTGAATGTTTATGTATAAGATTTAGCCGAGTCAAAAATCACATAACTAGCAGGTGTGAAAAGAGAAACAATTTCTTAAGAATCTTTTAGTTATTCTTTAGTAATCAACCCACCCCTCTGAACATTTTGAGGCAGATTGTGAAAAAGATTCAACTTAGACAAAAAGCGCACAATAACTAGCAGACGGTGTAGAAGGAGAGGGCTTGAGCTCAATGTAGAATAGTGTAAACATTACTCTCTAAACTCTGGACCAAGAGGGGAGAGAGACAGAGTTGTTTTACATCTAAGTCAATCCCTTCACAACTTAGCTCTGGAACTCAGAGGATTCTTAAGAAATGAAATGTTGATGGATAAAACTGGAAATTGATTTTAGACAGCCACTAGTGTTTCCTAATACGTTTTTTCTAGAAACAAATAGTGGAAACGTATATAATTTTTGATTCCCAATCGAATGGTATGAATTTCATCGATGAATTATGAAAAAAACGTCATCTTAGAACCTATTGCTCTGAAACGTTGATTAATGATAGATTAATGAATAAGGAACCTAAATATGAGGTCGTTTTGATTCTGTCTGAAAAAACACTGGAAAATGTATGATTATTAGGAAATAGAGATACTTTTTTATTAAAATTTTAATGACTACTTTATAGTAGAGGGTCGATTATTTTTTATCGAGTTGGTCTTTTCTATATACAATTTTTAGAGAATTCACTGTACCTCGATAAACTGCGTAAGTCAGAGATCAATCAAGAAAAAAAAATTTTTTTTGATCAAAATCGGACCTCAGAATATGGATCAAAAACAGGGTTTGAAAATTTTTTTTTTCGATTTCCAAATAAAAAGTTTATTTGAAATGTTGGAGTTTTGAAAATAAATAAATCTGAATTTTCTCAAAAATTTGAGATCGAGTCGAAAAATCCGATCAGATCATGTAAAAAAAAAATATTTCACAGATCTTGATCTGCTCATCGAGCATTGATCAGGAATCTCGAGTGGATGAGACTAGGAAATTTTTTATCTTTTCTTAAATCATCTTTACTTTTAAGTATTTCAGTATTTTTTAAATAATTTCCTATATAAAAATTCACATTATTTTTCTCAAATAATATCTAATAAATTTCTGAAAATTGAGATTAAAACAAGATTTTAATCATGTATGACCTACCTACGAGTAATTATGAAAATAATTTAATTTATCTACCCTAATTTTTAAAATCATATCTGATCCATGATTTATTGATATCTTTCCTACTCATAACTAAATTTCTCACGAATTTGATCACTTATTCTTTAAAAAGTAATTTTGGTAATGGTGTAAATTAGCTGACAGAAAATTTTCCCTGCCCCAAAATTTTTCTTTAAAATGCGTACTAATTAACCCTCATCCGAAGTATGGGGTGCTACAGCACCCCAAGCGACTTTGCATAGCTCTCAAGATGTCGTTTTAACCGATATCTTCACAATCCTTTTTGTTATTCCTAAAAGAGAATTAGTTTTTTTGTTTCTGTATAAGTTTGGGGGGGGGGGTGCTATATCACCCCACACTAACAGGGATTGTCTTATCGACATTATAAGCACCAAAATCTTTTTATTTCTTTCATTTCTCTTATTGATGATGGACAACGAACATTCTTTTGTTGCTCTCTTGGAAAATGAGCTTGATTACGATGAATCTCTCTCAAGTGACTCGAATTCAGAGGAAGAATTTTTGGTAAGCTCAGCTGATTCATCCGAATCGGAACTTTTTATCATGCCATGTACTAAATTCTGAAAATTTCATCTCAAAATGCGGAAAATACACGTAGTCGGAATATCTGCCAAAGAAAACTAGCTAGAGCTGAAAATATTTGTAAATTTAGACCTGGACTCACAAAATATTCCAATACAGCTGTGGGCCCTAAGGATTTCTTTTTTCTCCTAATCAGTTCATCTATGATAAAAGATATTACCGAATATACGAACAAATTCATGCAATCTTCCAATTCATCCGCTAGCTTAGTTTCCAAAGAAGAGATATCCGGTTGGATCGGAATCTGTTTATATGTTTATAAGCAGAAGAATATGGACTTACACGGGCTTTGGTCTGAAGAATATTCGCATGCTCAAGTGAAGAAAACTATGACCTACTAACGATTTAGTGTAATAAAAAAGTATATTCGTTTTGATGATAGAGCTACAAGAAATGCTGGTCCGAAGAGAGATAAAATAGCTTCAATCAGGTGCTTTCTAGATTCTTTCCTGAGTAATTCACAAGCTGCTTATATTCCTACAGATCAAATTACAGTGGATGAACAACTTATGAGTTATCGTGGAAGAGTTGGTTTCAAAATGTACATACCCTCAAAGCCTGCAAAATATGGCGTAAAAATCTGGGCTGCATGTGACGCCAAGAATGCTTATTTAGTCAACGCTCAGGTTTATTGCGGAAAAGGAGGAAAAATAGACATTGGCCAAGGTACTAGAGTTGTCAAAGAACTAACTCAGCCTTTTCTCAATAATGGACGCACAATTATTGCAGATAATCTTCTGAGCTAGAGATTTTTGTGCTCTTCTGGAGAACCAACCTCTCATAGAAGGACAAGGGGTGGGGAATTTACACACGAATTTGTATTCAATTAAAATTAGTGCGAACAGTCAAGGCGTAACTCATCAGAAAACTATGCAAATCGGATAAAAAACGCGGTGCGTAAAATTAACTATGGAATACACCTTTTCTAACAAAAAAATAAAACCTAGATTTTTTTTTGTCAACAAAATTATAGAAAATTAAAATTTTATTCATCATAATCTATGAAAAAACTTTCCTCTTGAACAACTGTTTTAACTTCGCAATAGTTCAAGTGAGCCTTTTAATCCAGTAAGAAAGTCAATATCTTGAACCATCTCTCGGGATATGTCAGGATCGACTTGATCTCGTAAAGGAATCAGTCTCGCCTTCAACCAGCATTTCCTGATCATCTCCGGTGCGATTTTGTTAAGTTATAGCTGCCTCCAGAATATCACTTAATTTGACATTGAAAACTCTTAGTCTTACATGTCTTGATCTTCTGATTCTATCAATCGCCTTGAAATAACTGCTCTTGAATCTTTTGACGATTCCCGCGTCAATTGGTTGTATCACTGAAGTACAATTGGGTGGAAGCATAATCATCTAAAGAAAATAAATGTATAATAAAAATTCTTAATTTAAATTAAACTAACTTTGATATTCTCCAGATAGCCGTTCAAAAGTCTATGCACTCCGTGACCTTTTGCTCCGAATAAGTCAATGCTGAAATTTCGGCTCGAAATAATGAAAAATAACTCATTTATGACCTGGTTTCTTAAATAAATATAAATTCAATACTCCTACTCAACACTGTGCAACACTTAAAACTCAACTAAGCTGAAATTCACATGTTGTTCAGTTTTTCATGCTGATTCTCGCGGTGGCATCCGTTTTTTCTCAAAATAGGTTTGCGGTCTCCTGCGGTCCTTAAAATTATTTTTGTAAATATTTTTTGCTAATTTCATGATGATTGAACGAAAAAAAATTCAATATTCCTACTCATAAGTAATGAAGCAAGAAACTTCTTACCGTCTAGTTTAACTCTCATACATTTTTCAGGAAGTTTAGTGTACTTTTCTTCGTTTGCTAAATTTAATATCTCCTAACTGTTTAGACCGTAAGGAGATTTTGTAATAGATATGGCTACAGTTTTTGCTCGGTCCGCTGTGGGAACGTCCCTCAATGGCGTTAGTCCCCCATGTAATGTTTTTGTCGAGTGTGGGTACAATGTCCCAATAATAATCATATGGGTAATGGTTTGGTTCGGGAACGACGCAAAATTTAATTTACGGGCGAATTACCCAGGAGCCAATGAAAATCGAGTAGGTCCCCGAGTACTATTCAATTCCTATTATGGTCATTTAGATATATTCATGTGTATAATCAACCTATTCTTGAACTTAGGCTACTATTCAAACTTTTTCAAAAAAATCTATCGATTTTTCAGCAACCTGACGTCTGAATTTGATATTTTTGTTGGATGCGGTCCTGTTTTTAGTCTAAGAAGGTTATTTTTTCTAAATTTGTTGGAAGCATCGTGAGAAGAGGTTGAGGGTTTACAAGCATATTATTAATTTGCCACATTGTTTGACAGGGCATTGTGATGATGTTAATAGATTACCTTATGAATTTATAAATATTTAAAAGTTTTCAATTTAATCAGGCAATTAAAACAAAAATAACAAAAATTTGAATAATTGAATTTGAATACATGAATTATTCTTTCTTTTAAGCTATCGTAAGTGATTTTTTATCATATTACTGGAGATTCGGTTTTGTGCGGAAAAAATCTATGGTGGCAATTCAAATCACGAAAACTAATAAGCAGGGCACCAAAAAAGAATATTTAGCATATTTTTTCTATAGATAGCTTAGCTCACGTAGAACAAATAAAGTTGTTCGAAATTGCTCTGACACCCCAGGGTCCGGAGATAAAAATGAATATTTTAGCATATTTTTATGAAAAAAGAATATTTATGCTAAAAGGAATAAAAAGAGATTCAAAAATATTTTGATTTTGATAAACAATCCTTTTTTGTACAATTTTTTAAACCTTATATTCATGTGATACCTGTTACCAAGCTGGAAAAATTTCACAATCAATCCCTTATTATCTAATTTTTTAATAATCTTAGTAACAAATGATAAGGCTTTTCAATTTTTTGATAAATAATTTTAAAAAAAGTTCTAATATTCCTTGTACAGTCATTTTCATGGATGATGACCCTTTCTCGAGTTTGTATTATACTAAATACGTTAGCCAATAGAATTGAAGTATTTCAACAACCAATGGGAATAGACTTCTATTCTCAACATTTCATGTTTCATTATTTTTTGTTCAACATCTGAGTTCTCGAGTGATCGTTGATTAAAATAAATAAAATTATTCTGTAAATTAATTAATTTATTGAAAGTCATACATCAATAGGATTATTTTCAGAAAGATTCTTGAGAATTTGTAATTTTTTTGTTCTGATCAGGGATTTAACTTTTGAATATGCCCGAAATAGACATCTTTTTTTTGTAAGAAAATTTATATTATAAGATGGTTAAAATATATCTTTATTTGTGAAACAATCTGGCATCTTCTTACTTTGTTTAAAAAACCTAAATGAGCTATTTTTGTCGATTTACTTCGAGCAAACGAGAGATTATCTTTTAAGTGTGCGATTTTTGTCAACAAATCATCGACATACTTGATACATATTAAGAGAGTTATCCATCTTTTTAAAAATTGTCAAATTCAACTGTTTGATTCCCCTGTACCAAGGAATCAAAGCATCGTGTGGCAAAGCAAAACTAACTTCTTCAAGAATTTGATTTCAAGAGCCAAGCTATTCTCTGTGGAGACAAGAAAAATATCCAATAATCTAAGGAATATTGAATTTTTAAGATCTAGTCTTTACATTAAAGCTGAAGAAGATTTCAAATCCATCATAGAATTTCTGTTAAAAGAAAAACGTTATCAAGAGTCAAGAATTGTCAGTAAAGAGTTTAAACTATTTTTTACAGAAAATTTGGATGAGACATTCATTCATTTAGGATTTACTCATGTAAGAAATAATTTAATCTCAATCCAGGTCAAGACTAAGCAAATGATTATTTCGAACAGAAAATTATGCCAGAAACTCTTTAAAGATGGATTCTCAATTTTGCACATTGCACATGCTCTTCAAAGATTAGTTAAGACTGTTAGAAGATACACCAAATCAAAGTTTCCGGGCAATTCTTTTATTTTGAATAAAACAAGAGAAGATGACGGAAAAAATTTATTTGAAGAAATACTTGTTGAAAAAGTGGAAGAGGCTCTATCCGAAGAAAATAACTTTCTAGTGTTTAATGATTTAAAGGGAAATCGCATTTAAAGTAGCTGGGTGTTTGGACCTAGTTGATTATAAAGCTTCTTATAATCACCTTATGAGAATATGTGATAAGAACGGATGGAAGTTTAGAAAAGTAATTTCATTTTAATATTTTCTTAGCCTTCAGGTGAGAAGAAAAGTGTTCCCATGCATTTGGTTGAAGATTTCTACATGAAACTGCCGTTTCTCCTTCGTAGATATTCACCCGAGAATATTTTCAATTTAGATGAAGCTGCATTATTCATCTATGTTGTTAATCGTAAAATTCTAACTAAGAAGACTTTGAATGCTCATGGATTTAAAGATTTTAAAGATAGATTAACTTTATTATTCTGCACTAATTCTCTGGGCCAGAAAGAACCGTTGATGATTATTCACAATGTTAAAAAACCACGCTGTTTAACTAAAGAAGATATAGAAGTTCTTAATTACAAATCTTCTAAAAATGGATGGATGACTCGTGAGATATTTACTTCTTTTATCAATGATGAAAGTTAAGATCTCAAAGAAGAAAAATAATTTTATTTATGGATAATGCACCTTCGCATAAACTATTAAACGAAGAGGAAAGGCCATCGAACATTGAAGTGAGCTATCAAACTATTAATAAAATAGATCCAATACTTTCCTCCTAATTGCATCCCGGTATGTCAACCTATTGATGCAGGCATTGTCCGGTCATTTAAATGTAAATATCGAAAATTAGTAAATGAAGATTTGCGGAGAAAAAATACCCATGAACGATATCAAGAAGAAAATTGATCTAAAGTATTGCCTTTTCACAGCCAAAAAAGCATGAGAAGATGTTAATGAAGAGACAATAATCAATTGTTTTAATAATACAAAATTCATTGTTAAGAATGAAAATATTAGTAGCCAGGTAGCAATACTCGAGAAATTAAAATTTATAAAAAACTTTCTCGAGCTAGAAAAATGGCTAGGGTCCTTAGAAGTTCTATTAAATTTAAACATTTTCAAGAATCTTTCTGAAAATAATCCTATGGATGTATATGACTTTCAATAAATTAATTAATTTACAGAATAATTTTATTTATTTTAATCAACGATCACTCGAGAACTCAGATGTTGAACAAAAAATAATGAAACATGAAATGTTGAGAATAGAAGTCTATTCCCATTGGTTGTTGAAATACTTCAATTCTATTGGCTAACGTATTTAGTATAATACAAACTCGAGAAAGGGGAGAAATAATATATCGAGTCATCATCCATGAAAATGACTGTATTTCATTGGTTAATTTCATGGTCAATGTTTAGATTGGTCAAAAGATTCTTCCCTTATAATATATAATGTCGATAGGTAATTATCAGGGCAACAAAATGCCTATAAATGCTTATGGGTTTAATCAGTTTATTATATCTCATTTATATAAGATTATTTTAAAAATCAGGTTTTACGACAAAACTAACCAAGTTTTAAGGGCTTATTTTGCATATAATATGACTTTATCGATGAGGTCATATTTAAGGTATTATTCAATTATGGATTAAGCCTTTTTGTAGAACACGCCTTACTATCTTAAATTTTCAAGCCCAAGTTTTAGGGTATAGGCAATACATCTCATCGGGCAATCCGTATCTGTCCATAGTCTATGCCAAATCGGACTTATCTCTGACCAATCAAATTTCTGGAAAGTTTTATCCAGAAAATAGTATTAGTACAGAAGATTGATTCATCAATCAATTCAATATGCGAAGAGCTAGTAAGACGCCCCATGAGAAACGATTAACCATTATTAGGAAACATCCTTTAGAGTTTCAGGAGATCAACTTCAAGTTGTACTGTATGAAATGTCATTGCCACGTCAATTACGAAAATTTTTACGTTAACCAGCACAGAAATACTGCATTTCATCAGAGGAATTTACAAGGCAATGAGATCCAACAAAATGTTGATTCAAATGCAAACATCAAGAGTATATTGTTGAAACCTTTATAGCATGTGGAATATCTTTGCACAAGCTTCGAGATGTAAGAATGAAGAATTTATTTGAAATGCTCAGCCCCCATCGGAACAAACTGGTCGAAATCTCGCTGTTAAGTTTCATTCGGATCACATTGAAAAAATAAAATTCTAACTTCAAAAAGGATTTATTTAATGATTGACAAGTCGGAAATTAAAGGTCTCAACGTAGTTAATATTATGATCGGGACACTTGAAAACCCTTGCAATTTGTTGGTAGACAAGTTGATGGTGGAAGACTTGTCAAATTATAAATGATATTTTGCCAAACATTAATATAAGAAGGGAACAATTTTTTTTGCTAATATCTGATGGCGCATCATATTTCACGAGTAGAGAAAATAACTCTACTCTTCACTTACTCTATCCCAACCATTTGCACATCACATGTCTAGCGCATTTGTTGCACAATTGTATTTAATCGTATTGGGCAACCTCCCAAGCCAGTGACAACACGATGGGGTGAATGGCTTAACGCAATAAAATACTATAATCAGAATTTTAACGAAGTGAAAGCCAATGTTCTATATATGGAAAATAGTGGATCTTAAGTTCTAAAAGCTAAAGAGGCTGTACGGAGTCCTAACCTTTATCTGGATTTGGTTGAAATTTCACCAAACTATATGGAATTTAATCAAAGAAATTCAGTTATCTAGGGCGACTATATTAGAGTTTTTTCCAAAGCTAAAAGCTATACAATTCCCTAATGATCCAGCTAATATAAAGAATTATATAAACACTAGGCTCGAGAGCAATGAGATGAATAAACTTTATGGAATCCAAATATAGTCCAGAGGAAAATGCAATGATATCAAAGTGTCAACCTACTTTTGCTGACGTTGAAAGATCATTTAGTTGCACAAAAGCAATTATGAAAAAAGAATCAAATTTTAACACAGAAAACTTGAAATATTTCACATGTATTCGAAATAACCGAGATAAAAAATTTGAATAAATATTTAAAATTATATTCAAGTCTTACTACTTACAAGTGATCGCTAAAAGTCATATTTAGAGTATTATTTTTATTTTTCAAGTCTTTTTAATGTCATATTGGGCCAATTTTTAGGTATTATTTTTGGTTGCCCTGGTAATTATTAAATTTTGAAAAATTCTATTGTAAAATGTTTGTGTCAAAATATTGCTCCTTGTTCCCAGATGAATCGAGAATGACTGAAAAAATGCAACTAGAAAGTAAATGCCGCAAAAAATTCTGTTTTGTAAGAAATCTTACAGTCAATTACAGTCAATTTCACACATGATGACTCGAGATAAATTAATTATCTCATTGAGGTTTAGTTTTATACCTCTCTGCCCCAAATCAGTAGCCAATGAATGTTCAGTATCCAAGGTCCAATCAGAATAGAGCAGATATTTTCAATTCCCAACATCTCATATCTTTCCATAAAGCGTTTGTTTTAAAATTAGATATTACATGTTATGCCTCATGAGATTTTTTCGCTCTTTCAAATGATCCAAAAATCCTTAATGTGTCTATAGTAATAACTGAGATAAAATAACTCTGTTATCTTAGGGCGTACAGAAAAAATAATTACACCATTCGATAGGCAATTGAATATTCCATGTTATCCCAGAATATTTTTGAGAAACTGTAAAAGGTGTAAGATTCATTGCAAATATAAATCGGCTAACCAAACTTTCAACTAGGAAATTGTTGATGAAAAAATACAAAAATTTTACAAAGAGCTAAAGATAGATGATGTTGGATAAACTTTTATAAGAGTGCGAACTGTTCGCCACCCTATCCTTCAAATAATAATTCTGTGCAGAACACTCCCCTGTATGTGCCTCTGAAAGTTTATATTACTTGAGCATTTCTCGCATTCAACTTTATTCCCAACTCAAAACTCAAGCATGCATACTTTCCTATCTCGAATCAAAAAGGAAGAAATTCTGCAACTAAGTGAAACGCATTCAAACGGGCAGCTTTCAAAAATCTATAAGGTTTTCATCTCAACAAAACGAAACGTTCTCAAAAACCGAAGTCTTGCTCCTGCAATCATGAAAACAAATCTTCAAGTTTTGAGAGAGAAAATTAGGGCTGAATTGGATTGTAAAATGAACATGGGAATTGAATTAGACAAAGAGACTCTTCAAGGTCTTATTCAATGTGCTGAACCTGGTTAAATTCCTGTTCTCCATCTCTGTACAGACTGATTTGATAAGCTGATAGTTCAAATAAACAAAGCCTGTTTCAACTATGTTTTAAAAGTATATTCGGAAGAGAATGTTCATGAGCGAAACGTAAGATAATTCCTAATTTTTTAAGAATTTAGCTAGTTTAAAATCTTGATTTGAAAATCTCTCTTCACCATTCAATTGATGATCAAATCAAATCCTCCCTTCAGTGTTTCGTATTTAGCCAAAAAACCCTACATTGCAAGGATATTTATTTCTTATCTCAGCATAGTCAATATTGGAAATCTTGCAGAGTCCAATTTAATAATCAAGAAAAAGCATCTTCCACTTAAAGCATCTTTTAGATTCTCCAGAAGGCTAAAGATATAACTTAAAAAATAAAATTACTTTACGGAATCTAAGGTTATTTCTTTTACAAATTTTTAACTAATGGTAGTAAGAGCTAATCATTCCTAGAGATTCAGCAACTTGTAAAGCAAGCTCTTTAAATTCCAGGAATCCAATATTTTCTTGTTGGTCGACTAGGGCTTCATCAATTTTCTCAACGAAAAAAAATGAGAATGCCTGATATGAAAAATTTCTTAAAACAACTTCCTATCAAAATAGGTTCTAGTGAGACTTGTAGAAGCTACCTTGATAAAATTTATCACGAAAATATAAATCGCAACAAAGAAATTGTTTCAGACCAAAATATTTTTATTACTATGGATGAAGCAGTGGAAAAAGGATTTTAAATACCTTGGTTGGAACTTAAAAAATCCAGAAATTTCATATTTATATGATTGTGAATTCGTTTAAGCTGAACTGGATTCATCGTTCAATTTATTCATTTCAACGCGGCCTCTTATATGAGAAAAGCTGTTAAGACTCTTAAGGAAATTTATCCCAGTATGTATCATGTTACCTGTTTTGCCCATTTATTACACAATTGTTGTATGCGAATCAGGAATTACTACCCAAATGTTGATAAAATTATTAGTTCAATAAAATGCTTAAAAAATAGAACAAGGAGAAATAAGTTTTTATCGATCGGATTACCTCCTTCGCCTGTTGTAACTAGATGGGGAACTTGGTTGGAAGGTGCCACGTACTATGCAGAAAAATTCATTCAAGTCAAGAAAATAGTTAATGAATTTGAAGGAGAAGGAACACTTTTGAAGAAGGCCAAAAAAGCTATCAATAAAAGAGGTGTTTCTCAAATATTTTGTTGCTACAAAAGTTTAATGCCGATTTTAAAGGAAATTCAAAACAGCAATTCCAGAATATCAGTATATTACCAAAAGATTTCTGAGTTAAGTTTCGGAGCTGATCCTGCATCTGTCGGAGATAACTTGAAAGCTAGAATGGAAGAAAATGACGCATCCGGTTTAATTAAAGCCAATAATGAAAATGTAAATCCAAATACCCATGCCTTGTTGATGGATTGCCAATGTACAAGTGCTGATGTTGAAAGAAGTTTTTCTCAGCTTAAATGTTTTAACAGAAAACCGTATTTTTAAAAAAGATAACAAAAAAATATGCATTGATTTATTCTCTTTCTGGTAAAATTTAAATATTTATTTTAATAAACTACTTTTGAGTAATTGTTTTTATTCATTTTACTTCAGAATAATTTTAGAATATTTTTCTTCAAAAACGAATATTTTTAGCATATAGAAAAGAATAAAATTGAGAATATATTCTTAAACATTTAGCATATTTTTGGTGCCCTGCTAATAAGACATCAAACTATAATTTTGATAGTTTTGGTATTTTTATCAAATTTTCTATCATGATTGATCTGACCCGAGCGATATTTAAATTTCATCTACCTCTACTGTACAAACAAAAACCATTCTTTCCTTGGGAGCCCATCGCTACTCCGTCAGTTTGTACATAGATATTGTTGTCAAACGAGAAAGCAACATCCTTGCAACAAAGTAGTTATAACCGCTTTAATAACATCGGTGGGATAGGGAACCCTTTTATCTCTCTCGATACTTTAATGATGAAATCCTCTGTTTCTATTAGTGGAACGTTGGTGAATAAAGAAGAAACATCCAATGAAAGCATCACATCTTCCTTTGCATTCACTTTCACTGAAAATCCTCTTTTTCTTCATCAGAATTGGGTTCTTCGAATATTTCCAGATTGTCACTTTCATCTGAACTTGAAAAATCTTCATCAAAATTACGGTTACAAAGGGCTTCGCGTTGAAATACATCCATGTCTGTATTGAACAAGCTCATTTTTATAAAAAAACATTTGAATGCTATCACTAAACTAACAGATGATTCTGGTGGTGATTCAAGTGGCAAACAAAATTACAATGTTAACAATGGTCTGGTCTCAATGTTTGTCCTTGAATGATAAGTGTAGAAATCAATGTTTGTAGTGTAGCAATTAGGGACCCGCATTGTATTGCCTTGAACAATTAAAAGTATCTAGAAACAATTAATTAATTGATATAGCTATTTTCAACTCAATTACTTGTTTGATTCAAGTATTTTGCAATTCCTTATAATTACTTGATTCAAGTGTAATTTAAATACTACTTAAGAGCAAAATTATTTTATTCTATTTCAAATAGCTTATCTCTGTTACAATTTATAAATATTATCATTTTTATATATTCTGATTATAGGTTAGTTCTGAAATCAGTTATCAAATGTCTTGCCTTGCTGAATATCCTCTTACTTGGTGACGAAGAAGCTGGTTGGCTCAATACATAGCGAGCTAATTAGCAAGTCTAGGAAAAACATTTTGTTTTGACTTCCACCATTTCAGAACATCCATATCATTCATAAAAGATCGTTCATCTAAATAACTGTTGATTTCTGTTTTCAGAGAACTTTTATCATTTTTATTATCTTCTTGTTTTGAAAAATTCTAATGTAGCCGAGCTGCCTCGTTTGAAATGAATCAAGTTTCATATTTTCCTTATTCGAATCTTCTGCATTTGGTTTTCCAGAAGGATCCTGTACTTGTTTACACTCATTGTAAATATTCTCTAATGTTTCAATTGCTTTCTTTTCTTGAACTTCGTCCGAATTATTATTTTTGAAAAAGAGAAAATTTGCAAGAATAATTTTCTCCCTCTCATCACCAAATGAGTCAAGTTTTTCTTGAATATTTTTTGTAGTGTTGACAAAACAACTTAATGGCTCCATCATTTTCGTTCTCATTTTCATCTCTGTACAGACTGATTTGATAAGCTGATAGTTCAAATAAACAACATCGATTGTGGTTTTATTTTCAGAAGAAACTTGCTCTGAAATGTTTTTCACCATTTCGAACAGGGAATAATTTTCTGAGCAATAAATTCGAAATTTGTTGGGGTTTTTTCTGAATTAGCTTCTCGAAATCTCAGCATTTCTCTTGAAGGAATTTTAAGACTTAAAATAGCTTCTATTAGAAAATAGTGAGTATTCCATCTAGTAGGAGATACAGTTGGCAGTTTCACATAATTGATGGAATTCAATGTGCAATAATTTTTCAATGTACTGTAGGAACCCTGCATCATGTTACAAAATTGTCGAAAAAATAATTAAATCCACATAAGAAACAGTGAAAAAATCGTCCAATCAGGTTAAATAACCTTTTTACATTGAAACATGGGGAAAATTCCTC
>SSNU01000191.1:0-25534 GCA_012064415.1 Gyrodactylus bullatarudis
TCTACTAATGAATTGTAACCCTACATCAGTGGATGTTGAAAGATGTTTCTCTCGCATGAAATACTATTCCACTAAGTTTAAGACATTTAAAGATGGAAATTTTAAAAAGTATTTCATGTTATATTCGAACAACAACTAAGTTAATGAATAAAAACTATTTTGCTATAAATATACTATTTTTCTCAAGATTTGCTAAAAAATTGCTAATTTTAAGCCCAATATTTGCTAAAAATTTGCTATTTTTCTAATAAAAATGCTAATCCACGAAAAAAAATTGCTTTTTATTTACCGCCCTACTCATCAGATATGAACCTAACCTTTGGTGCCGATGGACATATACAGATGTGGACATAAATATAGGCACCCCTACTCTTAAATCATATTTCATTCATTTTCTGCTAACCAATATGAAGAATTGCTTTGAGTTTTTTAGAATTTCACAGATTTAACCTTTTCAGTGCAGATGGACATATATGTCCATTTTCCAATTTTTTTGAACCTTCATAACTCTACCAGTTTGATTAGTTTCTGGATCAATTAGAGTTTAAATTGAAGCCCACAATGTGAACTTGCATTAGAAATATTTTAGGCCAAATAACTTGGTATCTTCATAGCTAAATTTTTGTTATTAAAAATTGTGAAATAGCACCGAAAGGGTTTAATTATCTATTAAAAAAAACTCAGGGAAGTTACCTTAAAAAAAGAAACCTAAGATAAACTATGAATAAGCCTTTTTATTAGTTGCTTAAGGGTGTCCTAGAAGACCAGCCTAAAAATTAAATTTTATATAAGTTATCTTTAGTGGAAGTTCATTTGATTTCGTGCAAGGGTTAACACTAGAACCACATCAAAAAATCATGGCAAAAATACACCTGTCAGCCAATAATATCGCTCCATTACAACAACCAATGAGAACAGAATTAACGTGTAAACATTTTTATTTCATTCTTTTGGTTCTCAATAGGCTTTTCATTCGAAATTCTCAATTTTCATTAATTAAAAATCAATTGAGTTAAATATAAAATAAATTTATTCAAAATTATATACATCAAAAGTAGAATTTATAGAATCTTTAAAACGAGAAAGGGAAGAATGGATAAGTCGCCTCGTCATTTGTGAAACTGACTGTATTTTTAAAACATTTAGAATGTCCTTTTGAAAACCTATTTCGTGAAACAATTGCTCTAGATTATTACAGGTAAAAGCTCTGTAAAGTGACGAGAGTTGTTTGAATGTGCAAGTATACCTTAGTTATATACCATTTCTACCCCAAATCTCATGAATAATAGACCAATTTGTTTTTACTATTCTTGTATCTATTTTGTTTATCTAAATACATGAGAACGTTTCAATTGCATCCTAATGATACCTCCAAAAACATCTCCTGAATCAGGCCCCAGTAAGAACACAACAAGATTCAACTGGAATATCTTATAAATAGTTTAAATATTTTATTTAAATAGTTTTTCATATTTTGGATTTTAAATGTAAAAGACTAAGACATTTTTAATGAAAATATAAATCAAGAGAATATTAAGAACGTTCAAAATTCGAAAATTTCCGAAATTTTGTTTATATGATACAAGAATCATTTAAAGAGTTGATTCAGACAGATATGGTGGAATGATTTAGAAATAGCTCAAAGATTATTTAAACAAAATTACAGGTGGTTTCATCAGTTTTACGAAATTTTATCCAAGTCTACTACGTTTTATGTAACCAAGATTTTAAGATAAAATAGATTTTTTTAATGTTGTGTATTTACTTTTAAGTAGCCGCATTATTTATTATTTACAATAGTGAATAAATACTCTTTCAGAGGCATTCGTGAAAATTTATAGTGGCTACGTCTCTTTCTCATTTCTGGCCCAAACATAAAAATGGTCATTAAGCATTTTACACCATAATCATGCGATAGAAGAATCACATTTCATACAAATAAAAATATTAAAAAGACAAATTTTTGACCACACTCTACTCAAAAATAATAATTGTATGTGATAACCATTTTTTCGAAATTGCAATACTCATAAATTTTTAAGGAATAACTCTATCGATAGATGCTACATTTTACGTATGTAACATAAAACAATTTTCTGAGCATTTTCATAAGCAAATAAAGTACTAAAATTTTTGCTTGTATATTTATTTACAAGTATTTTTAATTTGAGCTCATTGGGTAGTATTTGAAGTAGGTGGTTGAGCAGTTAATCTCAAATCAATTCAGAGTTCTATATATTACCCGATACAACACCTCTGGCAAAAGAGTGGACGATTGTATTGTGTACTCAGCTAGACAGCTTAGAAGAAGACGAGCAGTTCTCCATGTGAAGCCCTGCAATTTCTATTTTCACATTAAGGATATTCAGAATTACTGAAAAAAGATACAATCAGTCAGAATTAACTAAATTACTTAAAGCTAGTTGATACTATCTACTCAATATATTTCTAGGATTGATCTGGGAGACAAGTATGCTTTGAGATTCGAATTTGGATACAGAAGTAAATAACAGCCCCTAGAAATATTGTAGCTGAATAAATTTCCTTTCTAATGATAGGTTTTTAACAAAGTATTTCAAGTTCATTTCCAAGGGTCCAAGGGTATCAAATAGCTAACCAGGCCATTTGGCTAATTTTGATTTCTTCCATTCCATGAAAATCAAGGAAATTTCGATAATTCAAAATTCCTCATAGATGATAGATCTGTCGAAAATTTAATGGCGATATTCGGCTCTCTAATTTAATTCCCATACTGAAAGTTTTTTTTGTGCCACTCTGTCACTTTCGAATGAATGAAAAATTTTAGCTCAAAGTTTGAAAAAGGACAATTTGAAAATTTTGTAAAAATTCAAAGATAAAACTTCAACTTTAAATAACTGTCAAGCAGAAATGATCTTCAAATCCTAGGAAAATCATTTCATAAGCTTAAAAACTTACGGAAAAGTTCCTAAATTCTGAACCTTTCTCATTCTTTGAATTTTTGGGTTCCTATTTGGTTTTTTTCATGTTCTTATCAAATAATAAGATCCGATAGCAATAACAAAAGCTTGTCCTATGTTGGGAAATGTAGAGTGTTAAATCTCAGTATCCGTAGTGCAAAGAAGGCTGCTTCTGAAATTGGCAAAAGAGGTAGAAAACGTAAAAGTCTAGGTGGGTGACCAACAATGGCCTGATGTACGTTAGAAGGAAACAATGATCATGGATACTCACAGCCAACCCAAACCCCTTTTTCCCCTTGATGCTGTCGAATGATCGAACCAATCAGAGGATTGCAGTCGGTATAATAGTCTGATGAGAACCGGTGAAATATGAGCTTTATTTTCTAATTCTTTCTTATGAATCTTTCATAAGAAAAATGAAAAGGATTCTGACCAGTGTGATTTTGATAGATTGAGAATTTCAGAAATCTATGTCCGATTCCGCAAGAGATTCTAAGATTAAAGGGATAGCAACAAAAAATAGATGAATATGAATTTGAATTTCTTACACATTTTTTTATTTTATATTCAACATTTTCTTATTGAAAAATGGTAGAAACAACTGCATTCAATTTAACTGATTCTGTACATGGATTTAAGGTCATAGGCATCCAACAGGATATTTCAAGTTTTTTCCAACGTAACCCTGAAGTAGGGTTCTTTTCTATCTTACCAGATAACCAATTGTGTAAAATATCTCAAATTGTGTTTAAACTTTTGAAAAAATTATTTCCAAAGTAGCGACATTAGAGAACCGCTCTTCATCTAAAGATGTTTAGCCGAATACACAACTATTTTCAGAATTTAAAGCTAAGTTTGTAAATGTATTTAGAAATACTCTAACATTTCTGGAAGAGAAGATAGTTATTTTGCATGTATATATAAGATGGCTTTGGGGGTACTGTACCTACCTTATTCTAGAATATTATTAATTCACCACATGTTCAAGTATTGGCCCTCTCGAATTTTTTGAGGATTTCTACCTTTGATCTCAGATAGTTCTGAGAATAGACTTTAACATATTTAGAATCCTCTGTATTTGCTTAATACTGAAATCTTTCGAGAATCGTAATGTTGATAGTTTTAAAAATTGCGTTGTACTCTAAGCGACATAATAGAGCCGAAGTTTCATTTCTAGGCGTTCAATAGCAAGAGGATGATCTGACTACTTACTAGTGAACTTTTTTATTCTGAGGATTTTTAGGTTCCTGTTTGATTTTTCATATTTTTATTACGTTCAAACAGAAAGTAAGACCTTGTGTGGAAAAATATTCTGATAAAATTTCCCGCTCTATTGAAGTCAATGTAAAATTGTTACGTCTATTACTTCACAAGAAAATATAAGATTTAGATACTATCATATCTAAATAGTACGAAGTTTTTCTGCAAATATCTTTGATGAAATTTACTTAAATCTTTTAGATTTCTCTACTGAGACTTCTACCATAAATTAGTTGTACCAGATTCTATAATTTTTCTTCAATTTATGGAAGTTATACCATGAAAAGCCAAATAGTGTATTGCAAGTAGTTGAAGAGAAAAAATTTTCCATTCTGTGTTATGAGAAATGTATAGCCTATCAGATTTCGTTTGCTGATGTTTTATGCATGTATATTTCGAATATACCATGCATATACGGATAAATTTGCGTAAATTCCAAGAATTTAATGTTCACTGAGTTTTGGAACCGGCTGTATCATGTTTTGTATATCATTAGTATCATTACAAGAGACTAAATTAGACTCTTACCCAGGCTGAAAATTGGAGATTTGAAAAACCAGTCAGAGGAATGTATTGTTATATTTCTCACGATATATTAATTTTCAATTCCTCGTTCTCGTTAATCATCTTGAGAGGTGTTTGGAAATTCAGCAAATTTTATGAGTACATAGAAAAATGAACTTTGAATTAGCCATTGAAAATTTTCAAATAAAAATGATATTATCTCTTAAAGATCTAAAGCTAATTGATATGAAGTTGGGAATATTTTAAAAAATTCGAATACATGTTGAAGAGTTTTTGGATTGCTACTCATGTTGACCACTCTTACGAAATTTGAAGATTGACCATATTTTTCATTAAAAAAATTTTTATCAGATTTTTTTTCTTCTAATTAACATGAAGATGAGAATTTACTATTTTTACAAAAAACTCGATATTTTTCTCCAGATTCACAGAAAAAAATAATTTTTTGAATTCCGAAAAAATTTCAATCTGACCACTGCGGTAACTAGGCATATCAAACAGGAGAAACATGCTGCTTCAGTTTAGAATTTTTCCATTTTGTACAAAAACCCTGGAGATGACAGCATAGATGTATGGGTCAAAGAGAAATTCTTTATTAATCTATACAAACCTAATCTATGTGTTCAGAAAAACTATTCCTATAATCTTCAACTACCTTGGCCTATGTGAGCTTTTTCACTTTTCTCTCCACTGTTGCTATTTAATGGAGAGTTTGTTCTGATATACAAGATCTCGATTAAAAATGAAAATTTTTGAACATGCGCCAAGATTTTTTCAATGAATTTCACTACAAGAAAGGACAAAATTAAGATTTTTGAATAATTTTTGCAACATTTTGAATAAAAATAGGGCTTATAGTAAAAATTGAGTCTTTACAAAAATGCCTTCAAAGGGATTTTCCCAATGTAATTTCAAATACCACCCCCTCCTCCACCAAGAGGTGTAGCTTGGTAGAGAATGCGGAATGAAATCGAATCATTTGCGTACTACTCTACTTTCTAAGTACACCCCTCTATGGGTAGAACAGACAGACACTTGGTATTTTTTTATTTTTATACCAAAAATAAAATACATGCATGGTCTTCGTTTACACACAGTGAAAAGGAGAACAAAATTTAACTGAGAGTCTAAAAAGCAGCAGCAGCAACTTTATTTTTCTCTCTTCATTTCTAATACTAATAAAGTAAGAGAGAATTGCTTGTTAGACTACATTTATAGATTTTCGTTTGGATGATTTTTTTTTCTTTTTACATGATGACTCATAACCCACTTTTCTCTCGCTATATGTAGTCTTCTCCACCTCATATGTACTATTTACTACTAATATGCTGTATTTGTGTATTTGTCTTTGGTACTGTCTACAAGAGAGAGATATAAAATATAATTTTATGCCTCTATCGCTTTTCAATGAAATACTACTATTATATTCATTCAAGAAAAAATAATTTAATGCGCACGCATACATACAAAAGAACGGATATGTGTGTGTAACAAATCTTGTCCAATTTTAATTGTGCACTCTACAGAGAGCAGAGTAATATAACATTGGTGGGGTGGTTTATTATTGGAGAGGAGGGGAGGAGGAGAGAGGTGTTCCCCTCCTCTCGATTTTTCTGTACCCTCAGAGAAGACAGCACTAGTAGTACAATCTCTAGACGTCAGTATTATTATTATTAGACTAGACAATCAATATATGTATTATATACGTATTATGTACGTGTACAACATATGTACCCCCTCACTCACTCTCTTTTTCAAAAAAGTAGTTTATTCTACAATCAATGAAAATGACTCATTCATTTCATTGAAAATATGAATTACTAGAACTTTACTCTGATTGGTCCATGATCAAAAAATATATTCTCGTGTGTGTACTATATTTGTATTATTATGTATGTACATTTCTTCTTGGAGAGTAAAATAGAAAAAAATATTGAAAATTTATCAAGTCTGTGAGGAAAGAGGTTGCAATTCTCAGGAGTGACGAAAAAGTAACATCACCAGAGAGTCCCAGAGTCGAGGCAGTACACTTAAATGAGGATTTATCATTAGAAATTTGACTTTACAAAAAATTATCATTATTATTATGGATTATTATTATTATTAAAGGTGAGAGAGAAACTATTGATGTTGAAGAATAACATGATTTCCAATGATGACCATCAGAATTCAATTGGTGGACCAAACCTTGGCAATTCCATGTCTTATAGTAACACAAATAATCCTAGGAATATCTCCTCCTCTGGGTCTTATATGAACTCGAGTAATTTGAATTTCTCAGCCAAACTCCTGAGCAACAACAATGGCCAGAATAATAACATCCTCTACAATCCAATGAATGGATTATTTCCTTTTGGCAATAATAACTCTGGGAGTAATGCCAGCAGTACGAATGGACGCTTCATGGATGACTCGAATAACCTCATCAATGACTTTAATAATAACAGTATTGGTGGGCCGCCGAGGAAAGAATTCAATCCGTTTCAGCCAATTAACTCACAAGATGTCAATAACAATAATAACAGCAATGGTAGGAATTATCTCTTTGGTACCACCACTCCATTCCCCACCAGTAAGACGTCTATTTAATTATTCCAAATATTCAATAATTTTCCTTATTTGTCCCTTGTAGGTTATATGGACCAGAACACAACATCTCAAGCCCAGCAGAATTGGCCAATCATGAAGACCCATAATGAAGGCTACTCAAATGGTACTAACAACAACAGTTCTGATAGTCTCAACACAAATCCCTTCTCATCAACATCAGCCAATAACGCCAATAATGGCAATAATAACAACAATGGTAATTACCAAAATGTCTTTGACAATCCCTTTATGACAGATCACTTCACAAGCAATCCTACAAATGGTCGGAATAACAACTTGTTATTATTGAACTCCCAATGTCCCCCAACTAATGGATCGGTTATCTCATCAGACAATGAGGATATGATGAGTAGGTCATCTCAAAACTCAAAGGTGCCCAAAAAGTCGTCGAGTCTAGAGAGGAAGCAGGCCCCAACAATAGCAACAGGTCGTAGGAACCTAAAGAATGAAACAGTTAGTTGGAAACTTGAATCCTATCTAAAATTATTATGAACCCATATATCTACATTAAGGTACAGATACCGTCTTAATATTCATTTCATAGTTTTTTTATCTCTCAAGTGCCTTTTTTCCGACTTGGTTCCCATAACCCATTCACCCACACACACGCATCTTTCTCTCTCTACGTATGATGCTTAGTACGTACATCTCTCTATCTCAGCTTGTACTTGTTCCTCACAAGTAGTATTGGATTAATATACATATTGATATCTCTCTTTTAGGAACCCATCTACTACTCACAAATGAAGTATGTATAGTGCAGAAGATAGAAGAAGAAGATAGCAATACTATACTTTAAGCTAATTGTATCTTCATTTCTGTGTGTGTGTGTGTGTATGTCTTACTCTCACTCTCTTTATGAGTCATTCTCCTTTCCTTCTACATTTTGCTTGGAGATTGAAGATTGCTTCACAGAAATAAAATAAGTACACTCTTGTAGAACTGAATATTCAAGCAGAGAGATACAGTGTGTACTATATACTGGATGAGAAAAATAGGAAGGGGGGAAGGAGTTTTATTTAGTCTTCTTCTCTTTTTGAACTGCAGACTTCTTTTTTTATAGTCTATATTTTTATTTTTAACCGGTCTGTTTCCTGCCATTCGATTATTATAAAATTCTATTATGCATACATATTGGAGGTACAAAAAGGGTCTACTGAACATACTGACTTGTTTACCATCTCAAATTAACATGCATAATCAATAAAAATAGTGACCCTTTTTAAATGGAAATTTAATTCATAAAAGTTAAACTCCCTCTACTCATGAGTAGGTCCATGCATTTTAAAGTTTATTCACAAATGTATGAGGTAGTTAAGTTAGACTATAGTGATGAAAATATTTCAAGGTTGAACCGGATGAGGCAGAGAGACGAATGAAAAGACGGGAAAGAAACAGACGAAGTGCTCAAAAATGTCGAGAACGCAAAGTCCAACGCACGCAGGAGCTTCAAGCTCAAGTGGAAGCGTTGAAAATTGAAGCGAATAATCTCCTTAGAGAGTTGGACTCTTGGCGAATGCAGGCAAAACACTGTGTTGAATTACTGCGACAGCATTGTCCACATGTGGCAATTCCCTCGATGTATTTCGCTTGTCTTGCAGAAGATGAACGACTTTCGCGTGCCTCACAAGTAATTTGTAATACCAATAATCAATTAAATCAGGTAAGCTAACTTGATCATCCTAAAAGAATATATTTTTGTATAGCTACTTAAAAGTAACAAGACTATATAATAATGTTTTTCTTATTGCAGAATATCCAATGTGAAAATACAGATAGAACAACAGAGACACTACCCAGTACTGGAACTTTTTCAACAAATTCTGGCATACTAGATGAACAGATCCAATTAGATTATAATGTATCCGAGGGTATTAGTGCTAGCACTCATTCCATTCAAAGTTGCACTCCAAACAGCAATGGCAGTGTCGAACATTCGTCAAGTGTAAGCCATCTTTCTTTATCTTTTTCAATTAAATTTTTACTTAATGAAATAGAATATGATGGTTTTTTATGAATTCTCAACTTTCTTAGTTGAAACCTGGTCATTTCTTTTTTTAAAAGAAGTAAATACTTACAAGTACATACATGAAAAAAATAATTCGGAATAAAATGTATTTAATTGCTTTTTGCTTTAAAAGTTACTGAAATCCAAACGATTTAAAATCATATAAATTTGAACTGTTAAGTTATCATCTAAGTATGGTTTAAAACAAAAATAAGCTTAATAATGAGTAATTATTTTGATGACAGTGAATATTCTGATCCATCTGGCTTCTAAGATTTCAATGGCTTAACTATACTATCCCCCTTTTGGCATCAGCTTAGAATCAATAATTTACAAAATAAATTTTCAATACACTCTTTTGTCACCCAACTTTATTGCTGGTTGAAATCAACAATAGGACTACTAACCAGCTTTGGTAAAAATACATAATCCTGTCCATCTACCCAACTAACCCTCTTATAATATATAGATTATCTATTATTATCTATTATTCAATACATATTTGATTAAAATTCAAATCAATAAGTTATTTTTACATTGTAGCCAGATCCTTAATTCATCCTGTTTTACCCCGTTTTTTGTAAGAGCTAGCTAAATCAGAATGAGCATAGAATTGCTTTATTTTGATTGATTTCAGCTATCTAATTGCCTTGTTAAAATTCAATATGATTTATGAGTTGACGCTTCCTAGATCTACGAAATCAACTCAAGATCTCTCTTTAGTATAAGGTCTTGATTTATGTATTCAACTAATAGTCTTCAATGTAAAGCTTGTTGATTTTAATTGTATTTGAAGCAATTCAATTCTGATATCGCCGATAGAAATTTGACAAATAATTTAGAAAACTCGCCATTAGTGTGGGAAATCGAACCATTTGAATTTTTTGATTATCACGGGGGAAAATAGGTAAAATTCAACTTTTTCTTGAGAATAACGATTTTCTCTGAAATTATTTGGCCAAATCGTTGTCTAATTTACATTAGTTTCCGATTAATTAATTAATTAATGAAAATTTTGTGATTAAACATTGAGAAAGTGGAAATCAGTCGGATTTTCGAAATTCAAAACTTGGCTGAATTCTGGCAAGATTGAGTTTTTATTCCAATAACTTATAAACTCATTTCATCGTAAATTAAGTATCTAAAATACTTAAAAACAAAATGAAATGATTCCATAATAGTGGAATTCAAAAAAATGAAAATTTCCCTGACCTACCGGGAAAAAATTATTGGGATTTTTGTAAAGAGAGTAAATTCTCATCTTCATCTTCATTCAGTGAAAAAGACTGACAATGTTTTTTCTAATTCAAAAATAAATTTTTGTATTCCCAGATGCCAGAGAATATAAATGTAATCGATTCTACATCCTCGACAATGAATCATAGTGGAGACGCCTCTATGATCGATATAAATGCGAATTGCATTCCTAGATCATCATCCATGTATCATACCCCTTCCAATGATATAAAGCCAAAAGATATCCACCTAAAGAGTCCCTCCTCAACGTCGGGAATGAAAATGAATCCAACATCTACGCCATCGCCCACATCGAAAATATCACCAAGTTCAGCCTATGGAATGACACCGATGCATCGTCAGCTTGGTCGCCTGCCCAGTGGCAACAATCCGAATGATCTCCACTCCTCATCGACCTGTTCGAGTCCACTTAACTTCAATGACCCTTTTACGTCAATGGCAGTCTCAACATCTGTTACCACGTCAACATCGAATTCTCTTCAAATGAAACTTGAACCAATGTAGACGTTTGTTGTCTTTTTTTTATTTCTTCGAATTCGAAATTACTCTCTTACTTTGCCCTTATATATATGATAACTATGCTAGTGATTGTTATAATTTCTTTATTTTTATCATTTTTATTTTACTATAGATAATGCATACTTCTTTTTAAATACGCGCTCTATCATATATAATAATCTGTGATTTTGTTAATTTAAACAAAAATATTTCATATTTCGAATTATTATTGTTATACGTGCATTTATTTGTTTTTTTTTGTAATAAAACACACCTAACACACCAAACAAAAACCTGTTTTTACGAATTAAAAATTCTTTCACTTTTTACGCCCTTTTTTGCACTCAAACAGCCTTGATGATTTTGAATTGAGAAGAAAAATTTTTGATACGAGACAAACAAAGAAGAAAAAAGAATCGGTCAATTGCCGGTAAATTAGAAACAAATAACACACATTTTTTATACAGCCCAAAAAATAAAACACCAGTTTTTTACATCCACCTTTCTTTCATGAGTCTTGTTGTGGATAAAATAATATATATTTATCATCATATTTTATCTCAGGAATTATCATTATTATTATTATTGCTATGAACAATACATTTATACATGTCAAATCGAATTTCAAGTTTAAAAATACTATTATACTTATGTATAACCTTTTTCATATGTATCCAAAACAAGCAATCAAGTATCCCACTTTTCTAAAAACAAAATTGAAGAATAAAGAATCTTTATCGATTTATGATCTATCTTTCATTTCGTAAAAAAGTAAACCAGTTGAAGTTTGATTGAATGAGTAATTCACTTGAATTTTATTGGTTGTTGAGATTTGACGAATGAGAATTCGACATGTGTCTCAATACCCACGTTATGTTGACCTTTTCACTCGTTGTATAATTTACAGACGACACTGAGTCGGTTATGGATTTATCCCTTGATTTGTCTATCAACTTTGACGAATCTATTGAATGTGCCAGAAGGGAGTTGAGCTTATCTCAGAATTACAGTTCACTACTTCAAATAACAGATGTTTCTATTTCTTCAATAAATGAAACCAAAGGAAATATCGATTCCAATGATAATCTTGATAATACCGTCCTGGAAGTTAAGAGTCTCTCAGCTGAACCTGTTGTTTTGAGATCTTTCCCTGAGGATCCTGAAGAGGTTGAATTCAACGAAGAAAAAATGAATCATCTCTATCTTAGGAAATCAACGTCAAGCACAAATATACCGCCAAAGACGAATTTTATGGCTCCCAAAGCCTTCAAATGCAACAGACCAATGCATTTCTCAAGAAACTTTATTGATCCCCCACAAGAATAGACTCATATTGAATGAAGAATTAAAGAATAAAGAAATCCGTTAGTCTATTCTAGTTATTTTTTCACTTGAATTTTTAGTTTAATTGTTCTGTGCAAAACATTACTTATTAATTATAATTATATAGTCAACCAGATAAATAACCCTCACGGAAGCAAGAGTAATCGTTTTATTTTTTGTTCTATTTTATTTAACAAGTATTTATTACATCAAGTCCTGGAGTCTAGTAGGGCAAATTTACTAATTTTAAAAATTAATGAATTTAATTATAATTTTTGTGTAAATTCATTTTATTAAGGTTTTAATTTGAATAGTAAATATTATTAGGGAGTAGAGAAGGTCCCTTTTAAAAAAATGTCAAATTGAGTTTCATACAAATAGAGACACGCTGATCACAAATTTCTAGTCGCTATCATTAAGGCGCTCACTCTTCGGGATCTTAGAACAGTTTTGCTTCTTTCAAGTATACAGATTTTATAAAAGAATAATAAATCGTGTTAAAATTATTTTGGAGCAGGTTGTATTTTCATAATTTTTAAATTTCCTTATCAATTAAATTGTTTTACGCAAAGTTTCAGTTTTGTCTCTCTTTTCTCAAAATAGGTTTACCAATGAGATATGAAATAGTTATTCAATTAGATTTATAAAAATATCTATTTTTATCATATCGATTGGAAAGATTTTCGAATATTAATGTAATTAATAATTACAGATTTTATATACATATTTCTGTTTTCAACACCAAAAACTTTTTGCGATGCTGTGATGGAAATTTGAATAACTCTTTCTACAGCTTTACAGAATAGTATCGAATGATTTCTTTTCGATTTGATCCCAAGGGATAATTTTTTTCTTTACAGATGGGAAGGTAAATTTTGATTTATTAAGTCTATCATTTCATCTGCGTTGATGTTTATTTCTAGCGGTTTGTAATTTGGTTGGTCATTGGGATTAATAGTAGCAAGTATTTCCATAGTTTGACTTCTAACATACGACCTAATAGGAAGGAAGTATCTTCTTTAATTTCAACAAAATAATTATTTGGCTTATCCCAATCAAATAGTTGTCTTTATCAAGTAACTTGCAATTAATTGTTCGAGTATTGTTACTAACAAGTGACAAGTAATTAATAATTTCAAGTTTATTAGGCAATAGGTATGGATTATTATTTTAACCCTTTCGGTGCCGATGAACATATACATTACTAGTTATGTCCATTTTCCAATCTTTTTGAACCTTCATAACTCTACCAGTTTGATAGGTTTCTGGATCAATTAAAGTTTAAATTGAAGCCCACAATGTGAACTTGCATTAGTGATATTTTTGGCCAAATAACTTTGTATCTTCATAGCTAAATTTTGGTTTTTATGAAAACTGTGAAATAGTCTCGGCACCGAAAGGGTTAACGAAGTTCATTCCTTTTACAATTCATACATAACGTGTATTATACATTCTTATGTTTTTATGATGAAAGATTCATTCTAAAATCTGTTATCAGACGCCAATCTTCGAGATTAACACCAATTTCATAAGACTAAATTAAAATTTTCACTGACAACTTTTAACAATCCAAATAAAAACGGATTATCTACCATAAACCTATACACTGGCTTATTAAAAGTAAAGATAGTCTATTAGTTTTATTCGCTGGTTCGATTATCAGATACGTATTACTAAAGAGTCTAATCGCGTCTAGACCTGCGATATATATTTGGAAGTTTTCACTACTAGATTATAAATTATAGATACAGAAATAGAGGCAAAATGTATTACTTCTCCGCATCGAATTAGAGACTATAAAATACTACAGGACTTTTATCTAGAATACTTGAAAAAAAAACAGAAATTTCAATTGTAAAGCTGATGAAAGAAGAAAACCGATAAATCAAAGGTCGAAAGTGTTTATTTTAAATTCAAAGAATTTAAGCATTGCCGAGTATTTACCAGCCACAACCGCATCCGCCACAGCCACCGTAGCCACCACAGCCGTGACCATAACCCATATGTCCGTAACCACAGCCCATGCCGCAGCCACCGCAACCCATGCCACAGCCACCACAGCCCATTCCGCAGCCACTGCAGCCCACGCCGCAGCCGTATCCACAGCCCATACCGCAACCAGCACCACAGCCACCACAACCACAACTAGAGAAACGAAACCACAAGATTAGACGATTTTCCGATGGACTAATTATGTCCTACTCACCCGTATCCACACATGATTCTTGAGTTTCTTTGTTTATGCTTCTTAGCTAGTCCACTACTCTTTTTATATTAGATTCTTCTCTGCTTGTGGCCAACATATTCGTATGAGAAGAGTAAGTCAGTCTCTGTGTTCTCAAAAAAAGAAAGACTATAACTTGCTTAATCTAAAAGAAGATTGAGTAACCGATTCGAGCATCAAGTGAAACTTTGAACTTGTGAAGATACGGCTAGGTGACAAGGAGTTTCTTGTGTATTCTTTTCTTTCTCTAGTTATTGTGATATCTGTGGTTCTGGACAAGATATGAGCTATGGATGAGACCTCAGATTGATATATACCTCTATTAAACTTGGGTTTCATTTATAAGCTAGTAAATAAGTCATTAATCCTTCGTAACCCATAAAAAACTAAATACACTTTGTGTGAGTTATAGTCTTGATTGAGTATACTTTTTTATTGATCAAATTCTTTCACACTATTTATAAGCCATGAAGAAAAAGAATTAGCTATTCAATTCGTTATTTTCGAAAAAGTGATTCGAATATTCTCAGTAAATTAACTTGAATTATTCGATTTTTGCTGTCTGCTGTCGCCATTCAGAATCCTTGAGAACTCTTTAATGAAATAGATTTGAATTTCTACAAGATCAATCATCTCCATTCAACAACCAAGATACAGTTAATTTAAACTTTAAATTTTAAAGTACATCCTGTTACATGATACATTTTACACGTGTCCATTATAGCATACATACACATGTAAATTTCTATCTTTTCAACGATACCTTGACCCCTTACCAATGTGTATCCACATAACTTGGATATCTCTTCCATTGCTAATTCCATTTGAGGAGGGAAGAGAATCTTATCGTCTAGGCAACTTGAATATATTTTTTCCAACTAAAATTTCTATGTACAAGTATTTCTTTTAAAAAGAAATAATAAAAACCAATCCTATAGAGTGTAAATTTCTCTCAAATTGCTTTAAAATAAGTATCTATCTCTATTAGATTCTCTAATGATCTTCATGAGATACAAGGCATATCTCGTACAGAATACAACCATAGTTACAGTCTCACCACCCTCTCGTCTATACCAATAGAGTCATTATTATGCCTTTGACAATAGAAATGGGATCAGCTTACATACTAACACACAAGCATAGACTACTTGAGGATAATGGGAAAATGTAGAATACATTCATCATCTTTGGCCATCCCTACCTCCCTCAAATAGATATATGTAATGAGCAACGTGTAGTTTGATCCAAAAAAAGAATTAATGATTATAGGTGATCTATATAGATCATATAAATAGTCATCTTGGTAAGAATTCTATAATTGACACCATAAAATTCCCAATCTTAATCTTTGTCCCATTCGATTACAGATGAAGATGTCCGATAGGAAGGCCCAATTAGATGATGATGGTGGAATTATCGAGTGAGTTGATCAAATATTAACTTTTGGGATGTCCAAAGCTCAGTAATTTTCTCTGATTCTGTCCAAATAAGCTTAGAAAATTTATTCTCATTTTGCAATATCAAATGCTTCATTAACCCCTTTCTGATTAATAAGTTTTGATTTTTAAAAATAATTATTATTTCTCGAAACTATCGAAACGAATTAGCCCAAAGGTTAACAATATCGATCTGTACAAAATTAATTTTATCGTATTTATTAAAAATGGGGTTTTAACAAAATAATATCTGAGAAATGAAACTTCTTCTTGGTAAAAGTCACGTTTAAGGAGCTGTGAAGCAGGCCAGTTTTGTGCTTACATCGAAAATGTACTTGCCCGACTTTGGAGTCATCCTATTAAGAATGTGATATTGGAATAGTGGATATTTATCATAGTTTTCATTGCATTTAAAGTCAACTTGAAGTATTTTACCGTATTCTAGTCTTATTTTGTTGGTATCGTAGGAGACTTTGACATCCCCATGATATGCCAATAGGGAAGTAGCTCCATCCTTATCAATTCGACAACTTGCAATGTTTTTAGTCTCCGAAATGCCACAAATAAACTCTTGACATGGCTTATAGTTGTATTCATAGAATAATCCTGTATCATCGAATAGTTCGTAGCGTATCAGAGGAGAATCAATGAAATCGTTTATCATTGGCAGTAGATTGAATACTTTCTGACCGTTATCTTCACAAACACATCCATTGCTTGAAGGATTCTGGCAGACCCTCATGTCACAACTAATAAATGAGAGGAAATTAATCCAGACGATAAGTATAATCATGAATCTAGGAAACATTTTTTTCTGTTAGATTTATGGTGATATGATTTCTTGTTATTGTATAACTGATAAATATTGTATATAGAGCTATTTATTGCAATCGAAAGAGCTCCACTTATATTTATAATTGAGAAATCATAAGATTTAGTCGACTCATGGACAAAGGTCATCTAAATAAGACACGTAAGATAAATATTAATAATTGTAATAGTCTTTTACTAAGAATGTAAACATAGTTTAATCTAAATTTTATGATTGATATATTTGCTCAAAATCAGACATATATGAGGCTTTCTCAAACAAGTTTTAATGATCCTATAAAAATTACACACTATGTATTACACAGGGTCTTTTAAGAAGATTTTTTCACTTTTTTAATGTTAATTTTTATCTAATAGAGGAGAAAATTCTATGAATATACCAAGCTTCAAAATTTAAAAGTTTGACTTGTTCTTGGAAATGGCGAGTTTCTCTCAACCTCTGAAGCCAGATTCGAATTCTAAATGCTAATTCAAAATTTCAGTATTTAATTGCAATCCATAGTAAAAATTTGAGCTCATTTGACACTTTTTCAAAATTCAAAAAATTCTTTTTGTAACTTAACATTTCTGTAAGTCATTTCTGTTGTGTTTCAGAAGCAATTCAGTACGATTAGATAACCAAAATCTACTGTTTAAAAAGTACAAGAAAATCTGTAAGATCGGCGAAGGGGCCTATGGAATTGTGATCAAATGTCGGAATCTGGAAAATAACCAAATTGTGGCTATCAAACGTTTCACAGGGACCGATGATGATCCAATAATACGCAAAATCGCAATCAGAGAAATCAAAACATTACGTGTGAGTTGAAATATCGTTACAGAGCAATACGTTTTCTTTAATTAAATATCTTTTGTTACATTCAAACGTATTGATCTGACTGAAAACTTAATACTAATGTTTTAGATAAACCCTTCATGTCTCAAATTATTTTTTTCATCACCCAAATTAGGAAATTTTTCAACCTTAACCTAATAATTACACTGATTCTGAAGCTGAATTATCATTTAAAAGATAAGATGTTTAAATTGGCTATCTAGTTATCTTCTAAACTATGAGTGATATCGAGCAGGCGATTGTATATTTGAAATCTACATCTATTGTTTTATGAAAGAAAGTTAATTTATTTTTCCTGAGGTCTCAGCAAATAGGTTTTAAAATAACGTTCATCGTTTTTAATTAAAATCTTTTCGTCACGATTTTAGCGACTCAAGCATCCAAACTTGATAAATTTATTGGAGATTTTCAAAAAAAACCATCACTACAATCTTGTTTTCCAATTTATTGACAACACTTTACTACATGAACTTGAAGCCAAACCGAAACGGTTGACACGCACAATTGTCCGGAGTGTCCTAGCTCAGATCATAAATGGAACAAAGTTTTGCCATCAAGCCGGAATTATTCATAGGGACATAAAGCCGGAAAATATCCTGGTCAGTAATGATTTCCATGTAAAGTTGTGTGATTTTGGATTCTCTCGTTTCATGGGTAAGTTCATAATAACAAGTTCTCATATTAGCAGTAGATTTATAGCTGGTTGTGCTAATTTAAACATATGGTCTATTCATAAATTTTTCAGGATTTAGTTTCAGTCATTTTAAAACTAGAGCTGATATAAAGACATATCTAAAAGAATTTAACAAAAATTGAAGATGGGAGTTTATGATTTTTACAAAATTTTCATCAAGAATTCGGATTTGATCTAGATTTTCTGGAATTTAGATCTTGAGGCCCACTTTCATTTCATTTGATAAAGTCAATTTCTAGAGAAATTATGACAAATTTGAAATCTTGAAGTAGCACCAAATTACCATTTTTTTGAATTTGAAAATTTTTGCTGATCTCAAGGTGATTTTATTGATGAATAAATAAGGCAAAATAATTTTATTCATCCCTCATTGAATGCTAAAAATTAGATGTAACTTGTCTGTCTGTCATATTTCCAAATTAATAATATTAATTTAAACCCAATTCTAATACTAATTCTCATAAGTAGCCGATATGTGGCTCTGTTTGTTAGGCGCAGAAAAACTTATCAAAAGTTAACAATTAAATTTTGATTGATAAGTCCATTATAAAAATTTAATTGATAATGTTTTATTTAAACTTTTTATCTACAGCAACTGGTGTTGAATATACAGATTATGTTGCTACAAGATGGTATCGAGCGCCAGAACTTCTAGTTGGAGATACTCATTACGGTCCAGCAGTGGATGTCTGGGCAATCGGTTGTGTCTTTGCCGAAATGTTGATCAGTGTTCCTCTTTGGCCTGGAAGATCTGATCTTGATCAGCTGTATTTGATCACAAGAAATTTAGGTATGATATTATTGAAATATCTATTTAAAGCTCTATCTATCTACTGTAGTTTAGTTTACAAAAATATCAATCAATACGGAAGATCTAAAAATTATAATTGCGTTTTTTAAGACCTAAAACTTTGGACCCTAATATTTTTTAAAACATTTTAATAAACAATAAACTTTTTAGGAAGTAGCTAGCCCTATGTAACGCATCTAAATTTGGCTACTCTGATTGCATATTAGACCCTCTTATGTGATTTTAATTGACAGTTTCTTGTAACATCTGAATCATGATGTATAAATAAATAACCTAGATATAAAATTTCTAGGCAACCTTTCACCCAACCAACAAAAATGCTTTGAAACTAACATCTTTTTCTCTGGTCTTGAAATGCCCAAATCCTTAAAAGTTGTAAGTTAAAATCCTACTTGATCTTAATGGGATTTTAATTAAAACTTCTTTTTTCCTTTTCTCAAAGGAACCATTTGACTCTCGTTTCGCCAATCTTGATCCGCCCCTTACGTCAAAAGAAAATGAAATCTTGCGAGTATGTTTGAAAACACTTTTATGATTTTAAATTTAACAGAATATCTTTGAAAATAAGAGTTAATGAAAATTAATTTGAGACATTGAAAAGTAAAAACATAGTCTTACTACTTACTACAGATGAACTTTGAATGAACGATTGCAATTGACTTGGCGCCAATTTCCAATTTCTTGAATTTTGAGCTGTAAATTTTTATTGATTTGAAAGTCAGAAGATGGTCTAATGAAAATTATCCGGATCAAATTTGCTAAATGTGGTTCAAGGATTAACCTGAGAATTCTTTTATTATTTTACTGCTTGAAAGTTAATAAATTTTCGATGAATCTGGTTTCTGGAAAAAAAGTTATCAGTTATAATATGGCACCAATTCAATATTCTATATCATCAAAATTTTTCTTTAATTGGTACATAATCTAGATTTGAAAATTATCTTGATCAACCTGTGAAAACTTGGGCTTAAAATATTTCTTGCAGAATTATACAACTTGTAAATTTAGTTAGGCCAAATTAGAGAACCGCTCATATCCAGAAGACTAGCAAAATTGAATAATTGACCGAGCATTAGGTAATGGACATAATCTTTATTTAAAAAACTACATAATCTAAGAGTCTAAAGCAAATTTTTACCGAACTGACAGAAATCCGAATATTTTTATCTTTTTAATCTGACTCGGAATCCACATATATTTGAGCCTTTTAAAATATAGATTCAAGTTTATCTACAAGAACTGAACATACGTCTTGGTGTTAAAAAAATCCTTAGGAAGAAAAACAGTGCTCTAGCCCAAATGATTATTACCACAAATAAAGTTTGTTGATATGAAATTGGGAATCTATGATGTTTTTTTACAGATATCTCGAATTTTTCAACAAGAATTCGAATTTTTTAAAGACTTTTTGCAATCCTACTCATTTTGCCCACATTCACCATTTGAAGAAGAAAATTCTGAAAAAAATTATTTTCAATGAAAAATATGGCCATTTTTCAATTTGACACCAAAATCCCATCTTTTAGAACTTTGAACCGAAAATTTTTATTGATTTGAAAGTTGGAAGTTGATTAAGAGGTTTATCAGGATCAAGATTAGACAAGAAAGCTGACTATCACCGTCAAATTACCGAGAGTCGCCCCATTTTCGAGAGATTTTGAATTATCGAAATTTCATTGATTTACAAGTAGTGAAAATGATCAAAAAATCGAAATTCAGCTCCCAAACGATAATGATGTTATGCATTAAATATGATTCAGTTGAATTGATTTTCTTGGCTGATTTGATCCTGAAAAACCTCTTTCGATCAACCTCCAACTTTTAAATCAATAAAAATTTTCAGCTCAAAGAATCTGATCTGATGCATAGCCTTATTATCGTTTGGGAGCTGAAATTCGATTTTTTGATCATAATCACTAATTGTAAATCAATAAAATTTCGATAATTCAAAATCTTTCGAGAATGGGGAAACTATCGATAATCTGACGGTGCTATTCAGCTTTTTCATCCGATCCTGATCCTGAAAAAACTCTTTCGATCAGCCTCCCACTCTCAAATCAATTTTCAGCTCAAAGTTTGAAAAAATGGGATTTTGGTGCCATATTGGCATTTGAAAAAATGGTAATATTTTTTATAAAAATATTTTTTTTTCAGAATTTTTTTCTTCAAATGGTAAAAGTGAGCAACATGTTTCCAAAAAATCTTTAATATATTCGAATTCTTGATGGAAAATTCGAGATATCTGTAAAAATCATAGATTATAAAGTTCTGACTCAACATATTGAGTTATTATTGTATATTGCAACATAAGTTACCGTTAATCTTGTTACTCTTGATAGTCTATAGACTATCAGGTAGTCTTAAGACTAACGGAATGGTTAGTTAAACTTGTTACTCGGTAACAAGATTAACTGGAATCTTTGATAGCCTTAAGACTATCAGGTAATCTTTCAATAGTTTGATAAACTTGTTACCAGGTTTTAAAATTAACAAGATATTCAGCTATAAAATATAGTTTGTTGAATTTGATACTCTGTAATAAGATTGGCTGACTGAAATAAATTTTTCGAAAATAATATCAAAGATTAAGAAAACAATCCAACATTGTAAGGTCTCTAATAGGAACTTTTTATAAAATTTCAGCTGAATAACTCAGACCCTACTCAGTTGGATTGTTTGATGAAAAATCTTCATAGCCCTAACAAAGCCTTATTTAATTCAAATTTATTTCAGTCAGCCAATCTTATTACCGAGTATCAAATTCAACAAACTATATTTTATAGCTGAATATCTTGTTAATTTTAAAACCTGGTAACAAGTTTATCAAACTATTGAAAGATTACCTGATAGTCTTAAGACTATCAAAGATTCCAGTTAATCTTGTTACCGAGTAACAAGTTTAACTAAACATTCCGTTAGTCTTAAGACTACCTGATAGTCTTAAGACTATCAAGAGTAACAAGATTAACGGCAACATATACAATGAGTTCTATTTATAGATTTGCCCTCAACTAAACAGATTAAGCATTTTGATATAGTGCTCGGGAAACCTTGTTATTAAAAAAAAATTTATTTCTTCAAGTCCACACAGCTACATCTCAGAAAAATGGTTGTTCTATTTTTAGCTCTTGTATGATTTCTCCTTCAGCTAATAATCCGAGATCCAAAGCTGCCTATTTCCCAAAATACCTATTTACTACTTCTATAAACATTAATTTGTTCCAAAATATCTCTATAACAAGCCTCCTTACATACATATATATGAAAAACACTATGTAAAATATAGATATACTTTTATATGTGTGTAGTCACATATCCTTTTTAACCAAGTTGTATTCTAAACATACACACATATAATGGATAGATATGATGATCAGGAAATTCAAATGGATATTTTATGTTTTGCTAGTAAAACTCTTGGCCAGTTCTCCCTACAAAAAAGATTATCAAGATCCTTATCAATGGGATTTAATAAAATTAGGTTTAGATTTAATATTAGATTCTAAAGAATCATTATAATTCTTACACCATTTTCTTGAACTGTTAGTAATAATGAGCGACCCCCATCAATTTAGCATACTCATTACTTGAACTATAGTTTATTAAATCATTTGTTGGCCTAATAACTTCCAAAATAATTACGTCGTTTCTTATTGGAAATTGAGATGAATTTATAGATCCCAAAAATGAATATATCCTCGTACAATCCGGTCTAGTTTTCTGCTGTGTCAAAATATATGATTCATATTATAATTAACCAGATCATTCGATGGTCAATAATATTAAGGAATAAGCAAGTAGAGTGATAGCAGTAGGTTTGATAAGACGAATTTTGTGTTTGTTACTTCAAAAAATAAAATATATTCGTACAATATGATGTAGTCTTTACAGACTGAAGTGAGAAACTGACAAGTCTAAAATTAAAATGAATTCTAGCTCACTTGGTAATATTTTTGCTGCTGATTATTCTTATTAACACTAATTGGCTAATTAATTTATAAACTTTACTTATTAAAACAAATTTTAAAAATGATTTTTAAACAAAATTAGGAAATTATTTTCAGGTATCACGAAAATCCAAAACCGCGAACAATTTTTCGTTGTTAGTACTAAAATCATTTCAGGAAGGTGGGGAGAGAGATTTTGAGAGACTATTAAAATCTTAAAGTAATCTACAATACCATATCAATTTTCTCCCAAAAGCCTTTCAAGATCTAAAATTTTCATCGAGGTCTAATACTCACAGGTATAATCAAAATTATATTTCCAATAATGTTTTCTATCTGAACATCAATTGATCATAAGATTAATTAAAAGATCATTATTTGATCAGATACTAAAAAAATATTTAAAAAAAGAGACCAACTCTGTTCAGTATATTAGATATGATCAAAATTTGCAAGAATGAATTTGTTCCCTTGATGTTGTTTTGAATTTGCATAGGAGAGGAAGTAAGACTTTTGTGTTGTAAATCATTTCTTTCTCAATAAAAAGCTTTTTAAGGAAATTATGAAAGCCATTAGTGCAAATAGTTCTCCCACCTTGACATAAATTTCACTTTATAGACAACACTTTGCTTGGAACCGTCGGAGAGAATAAGTTGCAGGAAGTTACTTTCCAATTCCTATTTCCGGGAAGAAATGAATTCACCTCATTTAAATCGGAGAGTAAAGTCCCAGAATAGTCTAAATCGAGATTCAACCACAAAAAAAGTGAACTTGCGAAATTCTCTGAATGAAGACAGCTCCCCCGATTTTGACAAGCCAACAACAAAGCAAAAGGTATGTTTTATGCTTAAACTGATATGAATAAGAGCTATTCACTCAAAATAAATCCAAATCATTTATAATTACACTGTGTTTCAAAAAAAATTTTAAAAAAGTAATTGGGTAAGATCCCTGGGGTTTTGATCCAAAATTTCACGCTGATTCCAAATCTGGTATTAAAATTAGAAAATTGAGTTTAGTTTGGGAGATATGGGCAAAAATTGAAAAATGAAAATTTTGGGAAAATTGAGACACGTTTTTCAATCAAAAAAATTTGTAAAAGCAATTAAACCTAATTAGGCTCATTATGTAGAGCAATTAATTCTGCGTTGATTGTTTTATACTATATAGATCTATGTCGCGTCTACTCAGAACTGGCGAAAACTTTGAATAAGAACTCCAAAGGGTAGAAAAATATCCACTAATATTTACATTTGAAACAAACTCACAGCTTTAAAAAAAGAAACTCCATAATAATTATAATTAAAAATTCCATTATTTGATGCATTTTTCCCCTTGTTCATCAGAAATTGTCCCAAGGGGTACATCATGAAAAAAATCGTAATGATATCTTAAAAAATGTAATTTTAAGTTCATCAAATACCCTAAATCAGAAAAAGATTGTAAAAGTTCTTCTGCCATATTTCGTGCGTTAGGATGTCTGTTGTTACCAAAAAAGTTATGGCACAAATCAACAAAAGCATTGAAGACTCTTAATTCATTATCTTGCAGATATAATTGGAAAATATTTTCCTCTATTATCTTTTTGATTTCTGGGCCTGTGAAGATACCTTCATTAATTTTAGCCACACTTAGATTGCTGAATCTTTCATACAGAAAATTCAAGCTGTCTGAATTAATTCTAACTAGGGCTTTAATAAATTGTTTAAAAACTCCTAGTTTAATATGCAAACGTGGTAGTAGAATTTTATTCTCTTCTACTAGAGGCTCTGCAGTTCGGTTATTCCCTATACCAGGTTGTCTTAACTGAGGAACGTAATGAGGATCATAATGCGTACCCCTATCCCTTGAGTTCCACAAACACAAGAAACAAGGGTTTAAAGTATTTCCTCTTTGAATTCCAGTTAAAAAACCTATTATAAGGAAATCTGCGACTATTAAGAAATTATATTGGTAATAGTCTATTCTATCTAGTATCATTTCTATTGTCTCTCGAGATTCTTTCAAGTCTCTCGAGTAAGCAATAGGAATACCTGGAAGAATATTCATATTATCCAATAGAACAACCTTGAGACTTCGATTAGAAGAATCAATAAAAAGCCTTAAATTGTCTGGCTCAAAATTGAAATTCAATTTTAAAAATAACTCTGGTATATTATTGCAATAGGAGAGTTTATTTTCATAGCTAAAAATTTCATAAAAATCCCTATCTCTATTCTTATACTGGGAATAAAAAACACCTCCTCCATTAAACTTCTTACTCACAAGCTTTTGGCCAACGATAACTGCTTGTTTTTTGGATAGTTTGGCCGTCCTTATTATGTCATCCAGATCTT
>SSNU01000191.1:26931-98899 GCA_012064415.1 Gyrodactylus bullatarudis
TGCTATCTTTCTTATCCTCTTACTTAGACCAATTACTAAGCCAACTTTATGAGAGATAGGACTGAAACTGGCATAATTATTCTTATTTTCTTTGACTTTTACTATTTCTTTCATGATTTGTAAATTATTATTTTGAATGAACTTTTAACTCATATCATTTTTGAAGAATTACCACTGATGATACTTCAAGAAATGTACATTTGGTTTTAATGTATCTTCTTTCAATTTTCTAAATTATGAATTTAAGTGGATTTTCGGACGTGTTTGAAAAACTACGTGAATTACTTATTCGTAATTAAATATAGCTAAAATTTAAAATTTAGCAAATGAAATTAGCTAATAATTACCGAAATTTGAGGTAATTATAAAAAATAGTTAAATAGAATTTTGTAGAGAAAAAAATTTTATTCAAGATTGTCGAAAAAAAACTAAAATACCTTTCTCAGTTTTTGAGTAAATCAGATCCATTTGTTAAATCAACACATATTGAATATAAAAAATTTCGCATATATTTGACTTCTGCGCTCTTTTATTACGGGGACAGTTAATTGAATAATACCTATTAAACGGTTACCATTCGATTCCTTATCTATTCTTCTTTTTAATGATACTAATTTTGTTGCTATGTTATCAATGATATCCGATGAATATGACATTTTACAACTCAATAGCTAGAAAATTGTGCATATGGGTCTATAACTCAGCTTCTAGACGTTGAAATTGAATTTAAAGGCAAGATTCGGAATCAGCATTAAATTTCGCACCAGAAATGCATTTTCTGAAAAAAATCTCCTCAAAAAAAGTTGCCCATCACCACCCGTGTTATTATTCTTGTATTATTATTCAAAAATAAGCTGTTTTTCAACAAGATGTAAAAATTTTCTAAAGATTTTTCGGAAATCGGTTCACCGATTTAAAAAATAATTCGAAAAAATGAAGACATTTTAAATCTTGATTTGGCGCGATTCTCCAATATTTTAAACTTTGAGTTGAAAATTTTTCCTCTATCTGATTCCATGAATTCCAAAGGAAACTCCTTAATCTTAAGAATTTTGATCTTGTTCGTAGTTGTTGCTTTTGTCATGATAACAATGATTAATGATGGAAACCCACGCCATGAATGAACAAGAAATCACTTTAAAGTATTCTGATTGGTCAAGCTCAATGTAAGTGGGACTTTACAATGAATGAATTACTACAAATATCAATAAATGAATCTCATTAGTCAAGCTGTTAAATTACAATCAATGAATATACTTCAAATGTATTACACATCTTCATACATGAGCTTTGTTACTTAATATAACAAAGAATATATACTGCATATATACAGTCGTGGCAAAAATTGAAGGTCCTCTATTCATTCTTTTTTTTATTTTAATATAACTTTTTTAATTAGCTTCTATTTTTGAGGTTATTTTATTTAAGCTTTCATGAAGTATTCTAGTTGAATAATAAATTCAATTAGATAAGAAATATCTTAAAACATCTTTATAAATTAAGAAAATAAAGATTATTTATTGGATTAGCTTGGAAGAAATTGAAGGTCCCCTTAATTGAATTTATCATAATTTAAGCTTGCAGTATACTTCAAACCCCGAATTAAATAAGATAAGCTCACTCGATCTTATTGGAAGTTAATCTAGCCCAAAAATTTATACCTGATAAAAAATCAGTCTTAAAAATCATTTTTGCTTCCCCATGACAAAGATTAACAAGACCACTCGTAAAGAGCTCTCACAAGATTTGAAAAAGAAAATTATCCAGCAATTCGAAGATGGCTATGGCTACAAGAAGATTGCAACATTATTAAATATCCATCGGAATACTGTTCGGAATATTGTGCTTAAGTTTAAACGCACGGGAACTCTACTAACTCAGCCTGGTAGAGGTCGCAAATGCAAGTTGGACGAATATTCCAGAAGAAGGATGGTTAGAATGGTGAAAAATAATCCTTGGACGACTAGCAAAGACCTTCAAGAGAAATTTAATGATACTGGTCTAACAGTTTCCGATCGCACCTTTCGTCAGTACATGGTGCAAAATGACCTCCACGGTCGGCGACCAAGAAAGAAGCCTTTGCTTAAAAATTTCCACAAAAAATCAAGGCTTTCTTTCGCAAAAGAACATCTAACAAAGCCAGAATCTTTCTTCGAGAATATTTTGTGGACAGACGAGACCAAGATCGAGCTTTTTGGCAAAGCAGACCAACTTTATGTGAGACGACCTAAGAACTCATCATATCAAGAAAAATACACCGTACCTACAGTCAAGTATGGTGGTGGTTCAGTAATGTTTTGGGGCTGTTTCTCTTCTTCGGGGACTGGCTCAATTGTACGAGTCCCTGGAATCATGAATTCAGAAAGTTATCAGTCAATTCTTGAGGAAAATGTTGAAGTCAGCGTTCGGGCCTTGAATCTGGATCCTGTAAATTGGGTCTTTCAACAAGACAATGACCCAAAACACACCTCAAGGAGCACAAAGAACTGGCTTCAGAATAAAGGCTGGAGAATATTAGGCTGGCCTTCTATGAGTCCAGACCTCAATCCAATCGAAAACCTCTGGAGAAGCCTCAAGAATGCGGTTTCTCGAAGAAACCCTAAGAACCTCGTTGAGCTTGAGCAATTTGCAAAGGAGGAATGGGCAAAAACTGATGTAAGGACTTGCCGAGCCCTAATTGAAGGCTACAAGAGGCGATTGACAGCTGTGGTCTCGTCTAAAGGCTGTGCAACTAAGTATTAAATGGCAGAAACATCAGGGGGACCTTTAATTATTTCCATTATGTTTTTCATTAATTTTAGAATAAAATTTTTTTGATTAAAAATATCAAGTGTCTCAAGTGCTTATATTGAAATAAAAATATTTTATATCCTAATATCAACTATTTTTCATATTATGATGCTTAACTCAGTAAGAATACTCTGTTAATATACAATTTCATTGGGGGACCTTCAATTTTTGCCACGACTGTATATGTGTTTATGTAATGCGTATGCGTTTATAAATTTTAAATGCAAAAATATGCGTTTCTAAAATCTTAACCCTTTTACCTAGAAAATATTTGAGTAGCTATTTTTGATTGTTTCCAAATTCAAACCATGAGAAAAAAATATGCAGGCTCTAGTTATAATAATATCAAAATAAACTAAATTGGAATGACTCAATTAAACGAGTTGAAACTTGTTGATATGAAGATCAGAATCTAGTATTTTTACAAGACACTCGATAATTTTCAATTTTAGCCAATTCAGATTTATAGAAAGAGTCAAAATTTATCTATCTTTGGGAAGATAATTATAATCAGGCTAGTAAATAAGCTAAAATATTGAAATTTTTGGATCAAAATAAATTCATAAAAAAGGTGCTAACTAGTAGTAATTAGATTAGGTAAAATTCAACATTCATTATATAGATAATGAACCTTGGTTATAGCATGATTTAAAAATTTCTTAATAACTGATTAAGATGTAAGTAACGAGAGGGTTAAAAATAATAGTTTTAAGGTATTACATTTTATGAAGCACTAAAAATCATATAAAATGTTTATTTCACTCAATTTAGGATATGACCAAAACAAACAAGCATTTGAAGAATCCCCTTCACCAGGCCCCCATGAGTTTCTCAATGCACACGCCAATTCCAAATTTTAGCAAGTTGACGAAAAAATCTCTGAGCCAGAGAGACATTTCTGAGAACAATGGGCCGACAAAAGATTTATCAACCTAAAGTTCTTTTCTTATTCAATAGCGGTGGAAACTTTTGATTAAGAAAGAAATCACCCTTGAATAAAAAGAAATTTATTTGTGATCTATAATCCATTTTCTAGGCCTATTATTCCTAAAATGATTTAAAATTAGTTTTATAATAAAATTTATTAAAACTTGGGTCAATATTAGAATTCTCAGCCATGGTCATCCAAACGTTTCGACGGTGATTGTCTTCACACGCCTTCTTCAGTGGTACGACAAGTTTGTCAAAAACAAAATATACTTTCATGATCTCATACCTATAAGTTTTGTCCAATCAGATTAGAGAATAGAATAATACAAGAGGCTCTGACCTATGACTTATTAAATCTTATGAAAAAATTATAACTCTATTCTTTTCTGATTATCATTAATTTATTATCACTGAAGAAGGCATGTGAAGACAATCACCGTCGAAACGTTTGGATGACCATGGCTGAGAATTCTAATATTGACCCAAGTTTTAATAAATTTTAATATAAAACTAATTTTCGATTTCTATTTACACGATTTTTCACATAGTAGTCAAAGATTTCCTTGACAAACCAGCTTACTATTAATTTTGATCGTAACAAAGCTTAAAAATCAACATTTAATGCTCAAGGGAATTGAAAAATCCAAAGTTACTTAAAAGTAGTATCATCAACTTTTGCTGTTGAATGAAAAAATTGAAACTTTAGGTCTATTATGTACGGAACATGACGAATAAAAACTAAAACTAATTCAAAATCGTCTATATTTATAGGCTATGAATTGGACAAATTTTTTTTCAAATTTGTCACAGAGTACACACGTGTTATCATGAACATGGTGATCGTTTGAGCAACCAATCTTAATCATCTTTTCCATGCTTATTGAAATATCTCAACATTTCCATTGGAAGTGGGAAGATTATGGTAGAGCTCTGCTCAGCTGCTATATTGTTTAATGTCTGCATATACCTCAGCTGTAACGACAATGGATTTTTCTCAAGTTGTCTAGCTGCTTCAGATAATACCTTGGAGGCATCCATTTCTCCCTTTGCCTCGATAAGCTTAGCTTTTGCTGTCCTATCTGCCTCTGATTCTATGGCCATAGCTCTGCGCATTTCAGCTGGGAGAACCACATCTTTAATACCAACCTTTTCCACATAAATTCCCCAAGGCCTTGTGAGTTGGGCTAGATCCTTTTCAATTTTATCGTCTATGATTTCTCTTTCACTGAGCAATGTACTTAGTGTCGACTGACCAATAACATCCCTTAGGGTGGATATTCCCATCTCGTAAGCAGCACTGAATGGCTCCACTGTTTTAAGGAGAGCCTTTGCTGGATCAACAATTTTGAGGCATATTATAGCGTTCACTTTGCATGTGACAGAGTCTGAGGTGAGCACATCCTGGTCTGGCACAGACATCGTCTTCATCCTCATGTCAATACGCATAAAGGTATCTGTACAAGGAAGAAGAAAACGAACTCCCGATTTGTGAATAATTGGTTTCCCTTTGTTTCGGCGGATCTTGCCTAGTCTAAGTACAATGGCCCTTTCATACTCTTTAACTATTTTAAAGCTAAACCATAATGGAAAGAATAAAAGAGGCATTAGAATAATGAATAAGAGGACAGATAAAACTATGAGTATGTAGCCACAACAGCCATAGCCGGAGGATTCTTCATACTCGAAATCTCCCGCCTCATCGTCATCGTTATTGTGAGAATTATTAAAATCAACCTCTTGCCTTTGTAATGCCATGTCACAGAATCCTTTGTGATTGAATAGGCTTTCATTTTTATAATTATTTACTGAATGAGCGTGATAGACAATAGAGATAAAGTTTTTTTGTTAAGAAATCGATAATTCCTCTTATTTGAAGACTTCATCAAGAGGCATTCAAAATTTTCACTCTTGAGCTCTCTGTATGATAGAAAAGACATAAATGTTATTCCAATAAAAAATCTATTTTTCAAGACAGACACACCAAAAATGAGTATATTTGAATCACAAAAGGTTTAAGGAAAATCACAAGGCCCTAGTAGATATGTTACAGTATATATTATAATACTAAACCTAACTGACATGAAGATGAGAATTTACTATTTTTACAAATAACTCGATATTTTTCTCCGGATTCACAGGAAAAGAATACTTTTTTTTAATTCTAAAATAGCATGAGCTAATAAGATGCGGATATTCGATAAATAAACTCCGAGAAAAATTCAATCTGACCAAAATTAGGCCGTTTTTCGAATGTCGAAAATGCACCAAATTTCCACTTTTTCATGATCTGTTGTATTTGTGAAGAAAACTTGAACAAACTGATTTCATTTGTGAATTTATGTTTTTAAATGAACCAATCAGAATAAAGCAAGAATTAAATATATTAAAACCAAATGTACATTTCTTGAAGTATCATCAGTGGTAATTCTTCAAAAATGATATGAGTTAAAAGTTCATTCAAAATAATAATTTACAAATCATGAAAGAAATAGTAAAAGTCAAAGAAAATAAGAATAAAATGCAAGCTGAAAAAACACCAAAACTCTCCAATAAATAGCAACAGTGGAGAGAAAAGTGAAAAAGCTTACATTGGCCAAGGTAATTGAAGATTATAGGAATAGTTTTTTTGAACACATAGATTAGGTTTATATAGGTTAATAAGAAATTTTTCTTTCACCCATACATCTATGCTGTCGTCATTGGGGTTTTTGTATAAAACGGAAAAATTAGAAACTGAAGCTGTATGATCTTCTTGTCTAAGGTGCCTAGTAACCGCAGTATCCTTCTTCAGATGATCCTCCGCTCTGGTAGATAATTTCCTAATAGTTCTACCTATATATGAGGCTCCACAATCACATTGGAATTTGAAAACTAATACTTTTTCAATAAAATATTTTATTAAATATACATAGCAAATTTTTCCGAAAACTCTTCACACAACCTAATACACAACCTGTACATTACTTTAACATTATTCAGGATCGTATGACAGCAAAAATTAATTAATATATAATATAAAGTTACTTACAAGTAACTTAAGAAATTTATTAACAGTTAAATTAAGTATCTGAAATTCTTGGAAAAAATTTATAAAGATATTATTATTGTACTAATCACAATCGCAGTAACAAAACATTGTCTCTAGAACATCTCTGAAACATTTTCCTAAGCAGACGAAGATACCAAAACATTCGAAACAACAAAAGTCACAGCTAGTAATATCTTGATTCAATTTTTTTTGATTTTCAGCTGTTTGCCCTGGTTTGGAATCAATTTCTCTTTTCTCATCTGTTCTCCCGCTCATAATTATGAATCGATCAGTCTGAGATATACAATAATCGAATTGTTACCCGGAAGGTCTATCCTTGGTTATGCTATTGTAATGCAGATTATTCTTTGTATGATTCAAGATAATAATACCAATCCAGGAGAGATGTAACTTTTTCTAAAATAGACGATCCAACAAAATAGGTTTTGTGTATCTTGCATTAATTACGTGAGGGATTTTATCGGTTCCATTCATGATTTCATCAATGAAAAAATGTAAACAGTCTGGTGTGAATTTTCAATGGGGTTGAATTAATAAGTCTACTGATAGTATCTAATTCAGTTCCTTGAGATGTTTCTAACTCTTTTCTAAAAAAATTCTTGTAAAAAGGCTCCCTTTTAAGTAGTCAGATCATTTTTCGCAGTTGAATGACTAAAAATAAATTTTGGGCTCTATTTTGTGACCATATACAGTAGGCTAGGGTGAAATTTTTTTTTGGAAAACTCACGAGAGGACTAACTTTTCTGATAAAATTTAGTACTCAGATCATGTTTTCCATAATTTCAAAGCGTAGAAGTCATTCTCCATTATGCCATTGCCCATTCTACCGAAAATATCACACGGACATGATAAAATAACGATATTAACCATGAAGGCCCTCTTGATGATAAGATTACTATTTTTGAAAATAAAAATTAAGAAACTCATTAAATGCCCAAGATATTCCGCATTTTAGTGATTGCGTAGTAAAAATTCATTGAAAATTGAGCGGCGATTTGAAAAATTTTTAAAACCGAATGACATAATGGGGTATCATTTTTTAAGAAATTTACATTCCAAATTACGATGGTAGGAAAACTTATGTCTACGATAAATAGAAAAAAATGTTCACAACTATTCTCGATGGATTTGGGAATTCATTTTATTTTCACATGATACATCTCATTCATGGTTCGCCAGTGTCTCTCAATGGATTGTTGGGTTAGTTGTATCTACATTTATTTCTGAGAATACGACCACGATAATATTCTCGTCTGGCTAACTCGTAGTCTCATCGATCTTAACCATGTGACCGATACCTCTGACAGAATCTCCATTATTCTCTATGATTTCATTGGACTAAAACTTTTGAATTGAGACCCCTTATTATGATAAAAATAAAGAATAAACTTTCTCATGCCCATGCATCGAATCAAACACTCAAGACACTAATTTTGATGGGAACTAAGCATGCTAAGATAAGCCTTGCAAAACTTTAATTTTCGATTAAAATCAAACAAGAATTCATTTAGATAAAGATGATTAAAGTAAGATTCGTTCCTCAACTAGGGCATACACAATTGTATTGGGAATAGACTAGTTCGAGAATAGGTTGATTATAATCATTATATAATTATACACATGAATATATCTATAGATAGACCATACTAGGAATTGAATAGTACTCAGGAACTTTCTTGATTTTCATTGGCTCATGTGTAAATTTTGCGTCGTTCCCGAACCAAGCCACTACCTAAATTTCATTTTCTATCTAAATTTCGAAATTTTCGAAGTATTTTTGGAAGGCAATTTAAGAAACAAAAATTCATTTCGGTAAAAATTTCGAGATACAGGTAATGTAAAAACTTGGGAAACCTGCTTCTCTACTAGTAAAATACATGTATTTTGATGAGAGGCTGTGCACAATTCCGTTGAGTTTTCTATTCTATTAATATGATGAGACGATTTTCACCTATTAAAGTATTTATAATCAGTAGAATAGAATGCTAGATCTATAGAATATGGCATTCAAAACGAACCAAATTTGGCGCTAGAGTCTTTCATGAAAATAACAGTGAACAAATTCATGATAATTTCATTAAATTTATTTAAATAATACGAAATAACACTTACAAGTAACTAGAGAAATAGACTAATTTCAATTGCAGCAACAAAAAATTATCTCCAAAACATCTCTGATACATTCACCTATGCAACAGAAGATGCCACAGCATTCCACACAACAACAAACGTCACAGGTAGTACCATCTTGATTCAATTTCTTTGGATTTTCAGCTGTTTGCCCTGGTTTGGAATCAATTTCTCTTTTCTCATCTGTTGTCCCGTTCATAATTATGAATCGATCAGTCTGAGAAATATAAAAATCGAATCTTGTCTACTGGAACGTCTATCCTTGGTTATGCTATTGTAATGCAGTTTATTCTTTGTATGATTCAAGATATAATTCGGCAAAAACCAATCCTGGATAGATGCAAGTTACACCATGTAACTTTATGAAAGTAAAGACATGTCGACAAGAAGGCTCTGTGTTTCATTTAAAGTTTGTTGCTTTAGGCTAAGCAACTTGCATTAATTACATGAGCAAATTTATCAGTTTCATTCAGGGATGTATCCTTTGTGATATTAAATTAATGTAAAAATGCAAGCAGTCTGATAAGAATCTTCTATGGGGTAGATTCAGTAATTCTGCTGATAGATTTTTCAAATTATTCAAACTTTGTTGACAAACTCTCACTTTTCTCATTTCTAGTTGAAAATTCAGGTTGTTCTAAGAGTGAGAGTGTGGTCAAAAGAAGATTTCAGGATCAGAGTAAGACAAGAGAATCATTGTGATCTTATGATTCACCCCATCATCGTTTGGGAGTTTAATTTCACGACTTGAATTTCAATGGAATTTAGACAATCATAAATCTATCAAATATTCTGGATCTTTTGAAAATTTAAATGAAAACGAAATTTAAATCATAACAAATCTCATTGGTTGATAGGATACTACTCGAATATTATTGGTCAATGAAATTGGGGCAGAGAGGTATAAATTAAGGATTATTTTTAGATGGTAGATTGGTCATCTTTTACAAAAATGGCTGAATGACTCGGTTTTAATATTTTGAATAAAATAAATAATTGATGATGTATCTGTAATGTAGAGAATCATTAAAAGTCTGAAAGCAAATCATTTCAGCATATTGGATTCAATAGTTATAATTTATACAAGAAAGAATAAAGAGAGCAATCAATTTTAGACCTTGATGGACCTTTATTATGGATTGGCCGTTCAAGTTTTTAATTCTCATCTAGAGATCTGTAGGTAGCAAGTGAAAAATCATCCTTCTAAAACTAACTGACATGAAAATGAGAATTAGCCATTTTTACAAAATATTACTCGATATTTTTATCCTGTTTCACAGAAAAAATGTTGATCCCAAATATCATCACTTAACTGCTTCAAATCATCGAGATCGATAAAAATTTTGAGCTAAAAAGTGGAAATTTGGTGCATTTTCGACATTCGAAAAACGGCCTAATTTTGGTCAGATTGAATTTTTCTCGGAATTTATTTATCGAATATCCGCATCTTATTAGCTCATGCTATTTTAGAATTCAAAAAAATATTCTTTTCCTGTGAATCCGGAGAAAAATATCGAGTTATTTGTAAAAATAGTAAATTCTCATCTTCATGTCAACTAGCTTCATGAAGTGTATCTTGTATTCTAGAATTGATAGAATTTTTAAATGGTACTTATAAAAAATGTAAAAACCTATCCCTCTCTTCTCTGCCCCTTCTAAGTTGAAATAAAGTAGAGTCAAAAATAAAATTCCCTCAAGTTTAATCCATTCAATGAGAATTTTCTGTAGTTTTGATTTTTCACGCTTTGACCTCAAATTAAAATTTAGAGTTTTTCTTCAAGTTTCTTCAATTCTGAATTTAATGAGAAATTCATTATGAGGATTGGAAGACAAGTGAATAATTGGTAATAAAGCTTTTATTTCACCACAAATATAATCACAGGGTTTTTTAGAATGAGAAATGAGCCTTGAACAGAATAAAATACTTCTTTGCATGTTAAAATTGATAAGATTGAATTACTAATAAGTTATTAGTAATAAAAATGCCTTTTTTGCCTTTTTTGACAGTCATCCTAGAACAGATAAAAACGACTAAAAATCCAATCCTTTTTTCCCTAGATGTATTAATAGCCGAGATAATTTTGCCTTTTTTGCCTTCTTAGGCAGGGATTGCCTTTTTTTGCCTATTTTTGTTTTGGATTGTTCTTTTAGGGGATTGAATCAAATTAAATTTTTTCCTTGTCTGAATTATATTTTATTTTTGTGGGGACTCGATAAACAGCCAATGGGAATAACTTATTCAAATGAATACATTATTCTTAATAAATAAACTTTACTATTCATTATGTCGAAGTTTGCTCAAGAGTTCCCAGATGAGTTCGTCCTTCTAAAAGATTCCCGTCTTGAATGCAAACTATGCAGAGGAAAATTTTCAGGAGCTAAAAAAATCATCTGAATCCAATTGATTTGGATCTTCTAAACAGAGCCCAACCAACTTCAGCTGATGTCGAAAGAATTTTTTCGAAAATGCAGTATTATATAGATTCTGGTAAACATTTCAGTGATGAAAATCTAGAGAAGTATAATATCCTGAGCCAATTAAATTATGATTTTAATGCTGATCAATAAAAATTATATTTATATAATCATACTACTTGTAAGTAAATTTGATATATGCCTATTTTTGCCTTTTGAAAAATAAAAATTGCCTTTTTTCATGAAAATTTGTGCCTTTTTCTGGTCGCCCTAGTAATAACATTTTTATTTTAAAAACATATATATTCACATTAGGAAGTTACTTTCCAGTAATTAGGAAAATCGAAAATATAAACTTGTTTCAAGTCCAAAAAATTATCTCCATAGATCTCTGACAAATTTACCCAGACAACAACATAACCCGAAGCAGCAAGCATCGTCTTGACTTGATTTCTTATGATTGTCAGTTGTATTCAGTGTCATTGGCGTGGAATCTTCTTTCGCATTCATTATTTAGAACGATCAATTCGATTTATAGTTGTCTTTCAATCAAACGTCTTATGTTGATTATGCTAATAATAATTTCAAGATATTACAACCAATCACTGGATAGGTAGCATATTTAAAGATTACTAACCAACCAATCAAATCAAATTTAAACTTTTGCTAACGTTGGTATCAGTTATAAACTAGGATAAATTAATTAGAAATACTTTACAAGGAAATCTAATACAAGTTTTTGAAAAAGAATCAGAACGAAAATAAATTTAGCGCATTTTCCATTCAAATTTAAACAAAAAGCTGATGTATAATAGTTAAAATATTATAATTTGTTTGAGATTCATTTCTGTTCTCCAGAGCGCAGCAATTGAGAGATTCCAGAACCTAAAATTTTCAATAAAGACAAGTTCTTTTATAGCATCTTAATTTAATATATTCCACCATGTAAGAAGCAAAATCACTAAAGAAGTTAAAGCTATATGTTTTCTGAACAATCTGACTTTGAATTTCAATGAGAATATCGATCTAGCTCGTCAAATCAAAATTTCCTTTTCTGATCCCTTCTATAGGCTTATTCACCAGATATCTGCTTGACTTCTACTTGACGTAACAATATGAATTCTTCATTCGAAACAGTTAAAAGTAAGATGTTTGGCATTACTTTCCCGTTTAAAAAAATTGCTCGGTGATTTTAATCGAAACTCTCTATAGTTCATTCCGTTGCCCGAGGAACAGCAACTGAATTGATAAAATATTGATGAAATTACAATATTTTTTTAAATAACAAGTTTAGGTTTTATAAATCAATTGTAATGACTGAATTTATGTTTTTATGCGGTCTTGTAATTGACAATACTAATGCAATTGTAATCCTAAAAATGCTATGAAAATCGATGAAATTTTGAAATCAAAACTTAATTTCACGCTAGAATCTGTCATTTAAATAATCACAATATGATATCATCATGACTGATGTATAATGCCATTTCCCCTAAATACCATTCAAAGGTTAATAAATAACAGTATTAAAAATTTATTTAAATAATATGAAACTACTTTCAAGTAACTAGACAAAAGTATAGTATTTATTTCATAAACCTGAAAAATACTCAGCAATTCCCATGAGACAGCCTCCTAGACAACGGAAGATGCAGGAAAAACAATCGATGCAACAACAACAGTCACATTCTTCAATATCTTTATTCTCAGCCGTCATAATATTCGATTAGTCTGAAAAACACAGAAATTACTGGAAGGTCTAACGTTGATTATGCTAGTGTACTGGTTTTATCTTTTTATGATTCAAATTAATTTTTTGCTAACCAATCCTAGAGAGATGTAACTTTATAGAAAGTAGACATGTCAACAAAAAGTCTCTATGTGACATTTAAAGTGTGTTGCTTTCGCCTAAGCAACTCGCATTAATTTCATGTGCAATTTTATCCGAACAATGAACTAACTTTACCGATTATCACAGTGAAATTTCTAATGATCTTAGATCATCAAAATTTCAGTAAAATTGATCAAGAAATCGAACATAGTCCTTCATGTCCCAAATTATAATCTTTCGTCACACAAATGAGAAAATTTTTATCCTTACCAAGTTGGTTGATATGAAGTTGGGAATCTATGATTTTTACAGATATCTCAAATTTTCTATCAAGAATTCGAATATATTAAAGATTTTTTGGAACCATGTTGCTCACTTTTACCATTTGAAGAAAAAATATTATTTTTATAAAAATTATGACCATTTTTCAAATTCCAATATGGCACACATTTTTTTAAAACTTTGAGCTGAAAATTGATTTGAGAGTGGGAGGCTGATCGAAAGAGTTTTTTCAGGATCAGGATCAGATGATAAAGCTGAATAGCACCGTCAGATTATCGACAGTTTCCCCATTCTCTAGAGATTTTGATCAAAAATCGAATTTCAGCTCCCAAACGATAATAAGGCTATGCATCAAATCAGATTCAGTTGAATTGATATTCTTGTCTAATCTTGATCCTGAAAAAAAACTTTTGATCATCCTCCCACTTTCAAATCAACAAAAATTTTCTGCTCAAAGTTTGAAAAAATGGGATTTTGGCGCCAAATGGGAATTTGAAATATGGCCATATTTTTCATAAAAATAATTTTTTTCAGAATTTCTTTTCTTCAAATGGTAAAATGGGGCAACATGAGTAGGATTCCCAAAAATCTCTAACAAATTCGTATTCTTGATGTAAGGGATTCGTTTTCATTTCATCGATGTTACTTTCAGCTAATCAATAGAACATTTGCCCCCTCTTGTTTTCCAGTAATTTTTCTGAATGACAAAGAATGACAACCTATCAACCAATATTGACCAATGGAAGGGCTCAAATTTTATGCATTGTAATAGTATTTATATCGAAACCGGGTAGAGTCTGATGAGACCCGGCGAAATATAACGTTTATCACTATAATATACGTCTGTTTTCTCCTACCTTCCTCATGAGTTCAGAAACCAACAAAAGTGATATTCTTGATGAAGTTCGACAATATTATCGTAAAAAAAAAGAATTTTTTATTTCAATCTATCGCTCTAGAAAGTTTTGTGTTCCGCTTGTGGAACAATGGGACATGAAGGGTAGGACTCCCAAAATCTGGTTAGGCATAGCTGATTTATTGTCTTATCGTGATCCTAAGAATCAAATTAAGATCACTCTCTTACTAGTAACAAGTTTAACTGGATTTCACTTAATCTTGTTACTCGGTTTCAAGATCATTTGTTAGTTTCAAGAATCCCGGGAATTTTGTTACTAATATCAAGTTTAGCTGATAATATGTAATTTTTGACTCTTAATACAAAGGAAAATCATCCAGTTTATTCATAACACCCCTATAAACTTTTCAGAAGTGTTACTCATCAATAGAACCTTAGAAGCTTTACAAAATTAGATGCAAGAAGAAATGAAAATTATACCTATTTATATTCTCTAGAATTATAATCTATATTCATTCTGATTATAATTAGCCAAAGGAGTAATCAGGGGTGGAGGTAATTAAAATTTTGCATAGATTATAAGTAAAAATATTTCTAATGGAACATCTTATTTTTATTGAAACACGAATATTCACCCCCTAATTAAGTATTATTTATCTCGACTAATCAGAATGCAGCAAGTTATATCTATACATTTAGATAGGAAAAAAGTGAGTTTTTGTGAAAATGTGAAAATTCACTGTTAATGCTTAATTAGGGGGTAAATATTCGTGTTTCAATAGAAATATTTTTACTGTAAAACACTGATTCGAAATCATAGAACGAAAATTGAACTCATACAGGCGAATTTGGTTTCGTTGATAACTAGAATGAAATTTTTTGTTATTTTAACCTTGACAAACTGTTTTTCTTTGCTAACTATAGATTTGCTGAATAAATAATCTTTGAATAAATGAGAATTCAATCCAACAAAACCAGAAGTGAAAATTAATGGAATGTACTTTTTCAGGAATAAGCATTTAAAAAGTTATACTGGCAAGTACGTTAACCAAGTTCACTAGGAAAGGTAATTTTCTTCCAAGTTTCTCCCTGACCAATGAGATTCATTTTAAAAAGCTTTGAATTAATTAATATTCTGTATACACTGTACACAATGGAATGATTGTCTGATTTGTTTTATTTATCTTGACAACACTACTCAAGGTGAGCTCATAGTTACAACGTCGTATCATATAAATAAATGGAAGCAGTCTATAGATTTGGCAGTGGCAGTGATAATTCTCCTGAAATAATGAATAAAAAGGTAGCTGACGAGGAGTTGAGTCAAAATCACATTTACACAGAGGACGACAAGAGCAGTTTAGGCTGCTGTGGCACCTTCTTGGTTATTCTCTCAGCAATCTTGTGGATAATCCTCTTGCCTATATCAATTTGGTTTAGCTTCAAAGTAGTGAAGGAATATGAGCGCGCAATTATCCTACGAGTTGGTAAAATTACTAGAAAGAACGGCAAACCAGTTATACACAAGGCTGGTGTTCAATTTGTTCTACCTTGTACAGATTCTTTCATCAGAATTGATATGCGCACCAAAACTATGGATATTCCAGATCAGGATGTTCTAACGGCTGACTCGGTTACCTGTAAAGTGAACGCGACTATCTGTCTAAGAACCTATGACCCGGCTAGAGCTCTCCTTCGCAGTGATGATGCTTTTGGCTCAGCTTACAGCATGAGCATTGCAATCCTCCGAGATGTGATTGGTCAGACTGACTTGGGAGATCTTCTTCGTGACCGGGATGAGTTAGATAAGAAAATTGAAAGAGAACTCAAGCCGATCACGAATCCGTGGGGCATAACGGTTGAAAAGGTTGGAATAAAAGATGTCATCTTGCCAGCAGACATGCGGCGTGCTATGGCTATTGAAGCGGAAGCCACTAGAACAGCAAAGGCAAAAGTTATCGAAGCAAGGGGAGAGTTAAACTCGTCCGAAGTGCTCAGTGCAGCTGCTCAACAACTGGAGAAACAGCCGTCAGCTTTGCATTTAAGATATTTGCAGACACTATCGAATATTTCAGCTGAACAAAATTCAACTATAATCTTTCCATTGCCAATGGAATTCTTAAAGTACTTTAACAAGAACAAGTTTGAATGAAAAATACATCAGATTTAAAGAGTTCACATTTAAAGAAAAATAAATTTATTTTTTCACATCAAAAGATTCCATTTTTACGTCTCAAGACTTTAGAATATCTTCACGTACTCGTATGATTCAATTCCACATTGTTTAAAGCACTGATCTTTTATATGGGGAATTTGATCATAGGTGAAATTCAATTTTGATTTATAACAATCTTTTTCGCATGACGGCTCACAAATGTCAAGACAGGTCTTGTATGTTTCCATGTAGGGGTTGAAACAGTCGTCCAATATTGGGCATTTCTCTCTAGCCTTGAAAATGTGTCGCATTAAACATTTAAAAGGACAATAATCCTGGCTATAGGCCATAGATATCAGACTGATCAGGAATAATCCGAGAACTCTGAGCATTCTTACGATTTGTATTATTTCTACTCTGTTCCGAGTGTATAAGACATCCTCATTATATAGTTTATTCTATTGTATTCTTGTCAAAATTATATCGATTGAGAGTTTCTTGAATTAATCAACATGAAAAAAATCATTTCATGTCAAAAAGAAGTCAATTTCGAATGCTGTTTTAGCTCGAGTTATCATTATATATGCTAACAAACCCATTCGATTATAATTATAAGAAGGAGCATGATAACATTAACTTAGTTCTATTCTAGAACTTCTTTTAATTAGGGAATATTTCAAAAAAAATATTTATTATAATTTAAAATGGGTTAAAAATTCCAAAAGTAGCCTCAATGTGAGTTCCATTTCAAATTGTTGGAAACTCCCGTTCTTTAAACGAGTAAGATAAAAATTTCGATACTATTTGATTTTTACTCAGAAAGACTCAATAAAAAGTAATTTATTTGTATCTGTGAAATTAAAGATTATTATGCCTTGGATCAGTTATGAACTACAATATTCCTTCGAGAAAATTTTTTATACAGTTGGAAACAACAAAGTACTTTATCCTGGATATTTCAGACCCAGGGAAATGCATCTTCTGTATATTGATTATAATGACTCATTTGTTTCTACGATAATGTTCGGGAAAATCTCTATCGAATAAGTTAGGCTTTTTGTTTTTCGTGAAATGGTTGACTGATTGAAAAGAGAATGAAATTTTGAAATAAAAATATTATGTCGCAGTTAGGATGCAGCCAGTTTTCTAGTCGAGCTTCACATGATAATGTAACTTCCTTATTAAAATACATTGTACTTAGTACAACTCCAATATGAATATAATATTTGTTATTAGTGTCTTTACTAATGAGTAGATATTTGAAATATAAAAGTTTAATTTGAACTCAGCATGGAGCTCCGCGAAAAATTAAACCATTGAAATGCAAATTCTACTGATACTTATAATTATTAATCTGTTATTTATGTTGTCACCCATGAGCGAGGTATTATGGTTCGCCTAACTTGATAAAATCCCAACACAATACGTCTACTCTTCTTTCTTCACTTATATAGTGTATTGCAAGTAGTTGAAGGGAAAAAATTTTCCATTCTGTGTTATGAGAAATGTATAGCCTATCAGATTGCGTTTGCTGATGTTTTATGCATGTATATTTCGAATATACCATGCATATACGGATACATTTGCGCAAATTCCAAGAATTTAATGTTCACTGAGTTTTGGAACCGGCTGTACCTGGTCCATAACACAATATTCTACTAATATCAACCAAATCTCTTTTATTTTCTGTTTCCAATGAAGAACTCAAAGGATTCAGAAGACAAGTGAATATTTAGTAATAAAGCTTATATTTCACCGGATCTCATCAGACTCTTACACCGGCTAGATATAAATACAATTTTAAACCTGATAAAATGTTTAATAAAATCCTCTGATTGGTTCAATTGGATTTGAGCACAATAAAGGGGGAAGGAGGGATTGGTTGTTTGTCTCCAGATCATTGTTTCCTCCTAACGTATCTATCCATCGTTGGCTGCCCACTTAGACTTTTACGTTTTCTGCCCTTCTTAATTATTGCAGGTGCAGGTTTCTTATCATTTTTATTTCTGCTAATTACAGGTTGAGAGATGATTAGATTATAATCTAATCAACTTTGGTTGACTTTTCTGAGTTTTCACTTTTTCTCTCATTCGTACTTGTTGCTGGGGTAGAGGATTGTAGTTGATCATGATTGTATTGAGACGTAGATTCAACTACTTGCTCATTTTGTTCACTAATTGGATTAACTACATTGTTCTCTGTAATTTGGGTTGAGCTAGCAACAGGACTCTCCGCTAATAACTTTGCAACCTTTGCTAACTTTTTCTTGTTCGTGAAACGCTTCTTACCTGTGATACCCAATTGTGAAGCTAGTTCCTTTTGCTTGCACAAATCAGGCTTGTGTACTTTGATATAATGGGCTTCAGCCTTCCCCAGGACTTGTTCTCTCACAGTAAGACAGTCACTTGGATTGGCTTGGAATAAGATACTGAAATTGCTCACATCAGCAGTGTGGTTTGTTCCCATTAGATGTTCTTGTACCGCCGACCCGAGGTTTCCCGTTCTCAGATGCTCCTTTATTCGCGCCTCCACAGGTCTCACTGTTTGGCCGACGTAGGCAGATCCAAATTTACATTTGAAAAGATAAATTACTCCTTTCTTTTCCAACCAGGGCACTGGATCTTTGTTTAGGTCAGGAATTAATTTTGTTGTTTTCGGTAAAATATGTAGTTTGTGACCAGGAAACGTCGTTTTTGTAATCTCGAACAGTTTGTTATTCTGGATTTGATGTGCTGCGTCCCCTTTGAAAGGCAACTTCAAATAAATCTGAATCAATTGATCAACTTCTTTCTCAGCTTTTGATCTCAGGTTTGAGTGCTTATCGATAAAAGCTTCGGGATAACCATCTGACATTAGAAGTTTTCTCAGAATCAATCTGTCTTTACTTTTGTTGGCTTCCGAAGATAATCTTTCGATTTTCAAAAATTCATTTCTTACTAGACTTTTCTTCTGGCAAGCTGGACTGAAACTCAGGAAGGGCATGAAATGAGAAGGAACTGACTTTTTCCTATATATACTCGTCTGGGCAATTTCGCTACTTTTGGTGACCAGAACATCTAGGAAATTTAGTGACATATTATCCTCGTCTTCCTTAGTGAATTCAATATTTGGATGCATTGAATTTAGATTTTAAAGGATTGAATCAATGTCTTTGCTCTGATCCAGGACCAAAAATGTATCATCTAGATATCTTGCGCACAGTCGAGCTTCTGTGATGAGAGTGTTCATTTCACGTAATTCTAGAAAGGCAAAAAATATATCAGACAAAAGGGGACCAAACGGACTCCCCATCGCGACTCCATCTATCTGCTTGAAGTAAAAACCACTGAATCTGAAATCGATATTTTGTACCGTCATCATGATGAGTTCACAAACGATTTGGGAAGGAACACTACAAATGGAGGGAAAATAATCAAGCTTTTCACCGATAAACTTAACAGTTTCCCCAAGAGGGACATTAGTGAATAAGGAGCTAACGTCAAATGATACCATTTTTGTTGATTCAAAATTCACATTTCTGATCTTCGATACGAATTCCATTGAATTTTTCACCGAATGCTTGCACAATTCGTTTCGCAAGGGAGTTAGAGTTTCTGTTAGCCATTTTACAACCTTGTGTTGGGGGGTGGCAGACATATCAAGGATGGGTCTGTATTTTAAACCTTTCGAAACATCTTTGTGGAACTTCGGAAGTAGATATTGTCGTCCAATTTCATTAGAAACTGGTTTGATTTCTCGAGCTGTCTCCTCGTTAATGTATCCTTTCTCCAGGAGATTTTCAACTTTCTTGGATATTGCATTTTCAAAACCTTTGGCTCTTCTCTGGGCTGCTGCTGATTCTATTGGTCGAAATCTGGAGGTACCTGTGAGAATCAATTTACCACTTTGCACATAATCATCCTTCGATACCAATGCGATTCCTGTCCCTTTGTCTAGATGGCATATAAGAACTTCAGGGTCTTTACGTAAATCACTGAGAGCATTAAAATGACTTTTCGAAAGATATGGAAATTCTATCTTCTTTTGCTTGTACTGTTGCCAGGCATCTTTTATTTTCAGTATAGTATTCGATGGAGTTCCTGCGGTGTTTTTTTGTCTCAATGAGCTAGATTGTTTTTTGGCCATTTTCCTATTTCATTAATATTTGATGAGTTGTAGGAATGCAGTGCAGCCTAGAAATAAAAGAGTTTAGGGAGTAGGGAAAGTAGGCCAAGAGATTATTATTTATACGCTAGAGAGACCTACAAATTGACAGAAGGGACACCTACCATTGGATGCAAAGTTTCTTCTTCATCCTTAATAATAATAATCATTACATTAGGTAATGGAAAATTATGTGGATTTGAATAATTCATAAAAAGATAGAAAGACCCATATAAAAATTAGGATTTATGTAGACTCTAAAGTTATGAGTGAAGCTGATATAGATGCAACGGGTTAGAATAAATATTGCTGGAGAAATTTTTGAGACGTATTGGGAGACCCTTCAGAAATTCCCATCCACCCTCCTGGCTAGCCCGGAGAGGTTACGGGACTATTGGAGTTCAGAAGAGCAGGAATATTTCTTTGATAGGAACAAGAAGGCTTTCGTTGGCATCCTAAGCTACTACCAGACAAATGGACTTTTAATCCAGCCTTTTGATGTGAATTTGTTAACTTTTTTCGAAGAGCTTGACTTTTTCCAGATACCATATGAGAAGAATCGCTATTTCCACCAAGTCAAACCAAAGTTATTTCTTGAGAATAATTTCAACAATCTTACCATGATTAGCAAGCTCAACAAGGGAATTCTTATCGCTTTCGATAGCGTGACAATTAGTCTGACAATCCTGAACCTCTGCTTAACAAGCATACCAGAATATCAAAAGTTGATTTGTGCCCGAGGTACCGATATCCTGGTGAATACTCCAGAATTGGCGATATGCCCAGAGAATGCAGAAAACTCTCGTGATTATGAGTACATAAAAAACGTACCCTATTTTCAGCATTGGCTATTCTATTCTGACATATTCGTCTACCTTTCAAGGATCATTCTTTTAGCTTTGAGCTTCTATTTCAAACATTCCAGTGGCATTACATTTCTCCGACGTCCGTATGCAGTGATTGAGTTTATAACAATATCAAGTAAGACGTTGGAGTTTATGAAGATGATAACAAGCCGTGAGATTCATCCGACAATTTGCCATCGGGATTCTCTTAGTAGATTATCTTCGTTTATCTCTTCTCTTCGACTAACCCTGTTTATACCCTATTTGACAGGGCTGAGAGCTGTTCTCGAGACAATGCGTCTTAGCATGTCAGATATAATAAACTTTATTATTTTCAACCTTGTGGGCACTTTCTTTTTTGCCTGTATAACTTTCTTCCTTGAGACATGGGACAATGAGGATCCCCAGTTTAGGAGTGCTCCAGATGCCTTTTGGTGGTCAATGATTACGATAACAACAGTCGGTTATGGAGACTTGGTACCTAGTACTGTATTGGCCAAACTAAGCGGAGTTTTAACCCTCTTGTTTGGAGCCTTCATGGTCTCTCTACCAGTGCCAATGATAGCATCAAAGTTTCAGTTAATCTATCGCACTATGAGGGTTAAATATTGATCTAATCTATTTCTATTAATAGAATAAGAATGATACTGTAATCATCAGTCTTTTCTCACCTCCTACAGTGTTAAACCAAGCTCAGTTATAAAGAACAATATATTTTCATGATCTCAAATGTTTTATTCGAAAAAGTAAGGGAGAAACTTAAGACGAAAAGAGAATTTTATTAAAAGTTACTAGAGTCTATCTAGTTCAGTCAAAAATCTGATTGGCTCTAAATCCTTATAAGGAGTAAATAGATCGTATTTAGAAAAAGTGCTAAGAAAATCGTTTTCAAAATTACAATGTTTACACTAGTTTTTCTTCAAAGTTTGGTATATAAAATCTATAATTTTCTCATTCTCTCTCCTTTTACGAATCATGAATTTTCAGATCAGGTGTACTGCTCTCATACTCAGTGTTTACCTGTACGGGAACTTGGCATATTTTGAGAGGGAAGATAATATCGGAGTGATGACAGATAAGAATTACAAGAGAATATTGAAAAACTTTAATCATGTACTTATGCATTTTTGTGAGTAGATTTTTGTAAACTTTAGATGCCCCGTGGTGTACAATTTGTAAGAATTTGCAAACAGAATTCTCCTATTTGGCTAATAAACTATTAAACGAGAAGAGTTCAATACTCCCGGTAAAAGTAGACTGTATTGAAAATAATGAATTAAAACAAAAGTTCAATATCACTGAGTATCCCAAAGTTATCATGTCAGTTAACAAAACCCTTACATATTACCAAGGAAAGGGAACTCATGATAACCTTTACCATTGGTCCAAAGAGAAAACACAAGTTGAATTTCAACGTGTTAGCTCACTCGAAGAAATGGTCTCTTTTGTCAATAAATATCGCCTATTGCTTGTCTTTAGTCAACCAAAGGTCGACAAAAATAAACGTATAAAGGTTTTGAAGCAGTTGGTCTTCAACTCAAACATACCCCTAGTATACTCTGAGAATAAAACTATCCATAAAATGTTAAATTTGGAGGAGGATAAACTCTATTATTTTAGACGATTTGAAGATATGAAGGAGGAATACTCTGGTAACTGGACACCAGAGGACTTGAATCAGTTTATCATAGACAAAAGCTATCCACTGATTGGTACAGACATGATCTACGATTCCCGACCGAATATTGGGACATACTTTATTCTGGTAGTCGATACGAAGGAAATGGACAAAACGATTGAGAATTATACAATTCTGAAGAAAGTTGCAACAGATTTGCACAAGAAAATCAACTTTTTGATTCTTGACATCCAAGAAGAGGATTACAAGAATTTAATCCAGAAATTTCTGCGGGCAAAACCAGGAATGTATCGAATTCTTGTTAAACACAAAGGAAGATATTTGAAATATTTTCCCAAAAAATCACTCATTGAACCAGAGGGGATCCGTGAGTTTATCGGAAAATTCGATAAGGGTGAATTGAAGCCAACCCTGGGAACTGAAAAAGAACCAATCGACTGGGATAAAGGGACTGTCAAGGTTTTGGTCTCAGAGACTTTTGATAGACGTGCAAAGGAAGAGAATAAACTAGTCTTTCTACTCATGTACATCCCCAACGATGAGAAGAACCGAGTTGTCTTCAACCTATGGGAACAGCTTGGAGGGATTTTCAAAGATTCTAATGACGTCATAATAGCAAAGATGAACGGTGTTGACAATGAAATCATCGACTTTGCTCCAGACTACCTACCATCTCTTTATTTTAAGCCTAAGGGGTCAAAAGACTTTGAAGAGTACGTTTGGAGTATCCATATTAAGTCTCTGGAGAAATTCGTCAAAAGCAATGGGAGTTTGAAAGAAAAGTTTCATAAAAAACCTCTCAACGAGGAAGACGATGATGATCGAGAGGAATTGTAAAAAAATTTATAACAGGTTATCATTGGTGTATGTAGTTTTTTTATTGGAATAAATTTAATCGAAATGCTACCTTGATTCTCCAATGGTGTACATAAAAAAGAACTCATTTTATTCAAGTTTAACTCATCATTTTCCAGTTCTTTGCTGATTATTTGTATATTGTATATTTTTGAAAAGTTTTTATATTTCCTCTCGGTATCGGTATTGGGTAAGAGCAGATATATTGGTTTGGGACTTTAGTTGGACGAACCATAATACCTGGGTCATGAGTAACAAGATAAACAACAGATAAATAATACAAATCATAGAGTAATTTTAAAGGATATACTTGGCGTATATTCGAGTACCACAACATTAACTAGCGCTTAAATTGCCTTCTTGATCCCAAATTTAATGAAAATCAATTTTCTTCATTTAAATTCCCACCAAAGATTTTCGTGCTCTTCATACTTTTCATAAGTTAGCTTAAGTGACCAGAAAATTAATAATAAGTTATTATTAATAACAGAGTTATTTTATTTCAGTACTGCGTGATGCTAGAAACTTATTTTTTATTTCTCGTGAAAGCTTAGAAAATTCTCTTATTTTCATATTTTCTAAAACGAAATCATAAAAGGGCAAGATAGTAGAAACAGAAAAAGTGGATAGGGAAAAACCTTGCTTCAATTTCATTGGTTGATAAGATACTACTCGAATATTATTGCCCAATCGAAATGGGGCAGAGAGGTATAATTAAAGGATTATTTTCTGGGTAGTTATCTCGAGGCGTTATCTATGCAACTCACTGTACTTGTATTAATAATTAGTAATTATTAATTACCTAGGGCGATGACGAGGTGGGTCCCTACTAACGACAGACTGGTATAGCTCTAAATAAAATCAGTTCATAGTTGCACTCTTTGAGTCTTTTTTTAGTATATTGTTAGCGATTCTCCGTAAAAATAGTATGATGATCAAGATGAAAAAAGGGAATTTTGATACAATAAATGCATGTATTTCTTGATCTCCGAAGCATTGACACCATTGTCCATAGATAAAGAATAAAATACGCATAGTTTATGTGAAAAAATTTCTTAGAAAAAATAATGATTTGATTACCATGACACAGATCACACACTTTTCTCATACTAAAAGTTGGAAATGTGAAGGATCACCAAAATATCTCATATATAAATAATTATGTAAATAATACGTAATAATATATACATATACTATTTAATAACACGCTCAAAGGTTAGCCAATAATTTCAAATGCAATCATGGCGTGAAGTTGCACTGCCAATACATATTAATACTGTGATCTGATTAATGATATACATTTCAATAATAATAACATAGGTTATAAAAATATATAAAAAAGAGACAGAATTTTATGACGGCCAGGTAATACATTACTCAAAAGATTAAAGGGATAATTTAGTGGACAGTGGTCAATGTTCGTTGACGTTTATTCTCAGAGCCCTCAACTGGGCCATCAGATTCTTCGTTTAGCTGACGTTTACGACCCGACTGAGTTTGAAGAGATAATGGGACATCTTTGGTTGGTTTAGTTGGATGAGATATCGATTGACTAGCACTAACCTGATGGTTGGAACAAATCCAGCGACACGCCAGAGATATGCATCGTTCTGAGTCCTCTTTAGTCGACAGAGCTTCCTTCTCGTTGTTCTCTTTGGCCAATTTCAGGGCGAGAAAATCATGAGCCATTTTGAAACGATTTCTATCGATTGGATCGATTGTAATTCTAGGTAGACCATCGGAACGTATTTGATTAAAGTGATCATCGCAAAAACTATTGGGACATTTCCAGCACATCTTCGTAGATGGATGACCACAGACATCACAATAATGCCAAGGGCAGTACCAAATGCCTCTGGGTGGTCCAGATAGGCCGAGACAGGTTAAATGAAAAGATTTAAAGCAGCCAGTCTTGTCACAGAGCATCAACTCTCCGCCATCCCCACAACGATAGCAAAAGTCTTCGTGGCATCGAATGCTGTTGGAGATGTTCCATTTGTCCAGGAGGTCGTTACCTGGTCTCTTTTCGACAACAGCATGTTCCTTGTCGGAATCTTCGTCTGCTTCCTAAAAAATTAGAGACATTCTTATTTCTTTTTTTCGTTATTAATAATTAAGGCAACGGAAAATAAAACCTAAACATAACTCGAGAAATACAAAGTCCTTAAATTAAAACTTTAGAATAGCAAACACTTATAAGTACTAATGTAAAAGGTATTTTCAAATTTTTTTATGTTCACCGTGTAATTTATCAAGTTTTTCATTGAGGACAGTGAAATTCTTAACTTATACGACCAGTTTATTCTGATTTGGATTGCACCTTGAATTTTTCGTAAGAAATTCTAATTCGAATGAATGCGAATACTCAAACCTGAAAAAATAATCTTAAATACATGTGATAAAACAAATCGATTAAACGCAAAGGCATTTTTTGAATTACTAACCCTTAAAGACCCAGAGAAATTTTTTTCAAGGTACATCGCTGAGATTGAAAATTTAGTAGGGTTTTAGAATATGCTGATGCAAAAATGCAATTTTTTTCAAAAACCAGCCTCTAGTTAAGAAGATATTGTCCCAAAAAAAGACCATTTTTAGACTTTGAAAATGGCCAACTCTTTTATTTCAAGAGATGACACAAATGTGATAACATATATGTTATTCAAATATATATTTGAATTCTACGGGTATGGTTTCCCGATAAAAGTTTCATTCTTTTTTCTCTTCGATCGCTGAAAGTGGTTTTTAAAAAAAGGGTTAAAGGATTATACTCACTTTACTTTGGTAATTCTCTTCCAACTGGGCTGTTTCAACTGGGTTCGGATGGATTTTGAGCATACCTGTATTGTTTGTGTCCTGCTTCCTCTGAGCACTCAAGGCTTTATTTGCAGAACTAGGACTACAGTTCAAATTCTCTGTCTGAAAGAGAAAAATAAGCCAAAAAATAGGACAAATTCTAGGACCGATTCGAATTAGATGACACTTACAATTTTGGGTTTGACATTTTCTTCTTCGGGTGAAGCTTTAAACTGAACTTGTTGAGATTCTTGTAGATGGGGAGGATGAGTAGAGCTAGTTGATTGAATGTTAGACTGGACTGAGCTTGTTAGACAGGCTAGATTTGCTTTTATGTTGTTAACGCAAAGATCACCTCCACATAGACACATGACAAGACCCCCCTTGGCACACATCATTCTGGCAGTAGTCATGGAGATTTCCATATAATTAAGAGTAATCTCTTCGCCAGGGAAAATTTCTCGGTCAGCAAAGAGTCCCAGCCTCGGATGGCCATCTACAATCCAGGTTTCAGCATAGAGATTGGCCTCACAAGAATGATTAATGAAGCGGGATACGTTTCCTTTTGTTGTAAAGTCGATCATCAGAGAGGAGGTTAGCTTGACGAACATGGAATCGCCACGAGAATCTTCATAATTTGGTTGTCGTTCATTACCCTTTAGAAGACTCTTTTCGTGATTCACAGCTTGGCTTAAACGCTGGTTACATTCTGGAATTGTGATTATTTCTCCCAGAAATTCCAGAACGAGAGAATTCTTAAAGATGATGTTTTTTTTTACCAGTAATTATAATGAATAGAGAAGTACATGATAGATATGTTTCTTGTTTTCAACATTGCTAATAACTAGGATAAATTTTCGATTTTTTCTCTTCTATTTGATAAGAAAATAATTAGGCCTTAAGTAACAATATCTAAGCTTTCTATTTACAAGGCTTAAAATAACCTAAGATTCTAGTAATTCACTGAAAATAAGGCAGTTATTTGAAGGGTTTTAGAAATTTTAACTTGAATTTCATACAAGTAACACATTGAAGAGACAAGACACATTCTTGAAGACAAAATAATGCTTCTAATTAAGAGATCTATCGAAAAAAGTGACATGAGAATGAGTCTAAAAATTTCACTCTAGCTTAGTTCACATTACAACACTATTGATATGATTATGATAATTAAATGGAGTAAAAACCTACCATCTCAATTTTCGACAGAGATTTCAGGCCATAGCCCCGATTTGTGGTTTTAAATACGCTAAGAGGAATCTTTTTATCAGTAAGAAGTTGGAACTGACGATTTGAGCAATCCTTTTCACTGATACAATTGAGATTGGAAATGCATTCACGTAATTTGCTAGCATTCTCACAGGCAGAATCGCCCATAATTTGACATTGGGCAATGCCTGAGGACTTGTCAACCTTGCAAGAACACTTCGATATTCTTGCTAGGAATTCTTTACGTATTTCAGTCTGAAAGGGAATGACTGAATGAATTTGAAGAGATAATAGCTGTAAAAATAGTGAAAACTAACAAGGTCTTGTTCTTTGGCCTTCGAAGAAGCAGAATTTGTCAGAATAGTTTCATAGGATGGTTGACTTGCTTTGGAGGGGGAAGATTTAGCTGAACTATGCCGACTGTTTGGCTGAGATGGTTTAGAGGGTGAAACTTTCCCAGAAGGATGCCGAGTAGGGCCCATATCATCGATAAGGTTTGAAGGAACAACTAATTCCTCTTTGGATAGTTCAGAGACTGTTATAGAGTAAATTGGTAGACCCCTATCCCAGACATGATTCACGTAGAGTGAATGAATTCCGGGAACAACAGAAAGGGCCTTGGCAAAAGCCTTTTCAACAGTAGATGTCTTGAGTATTTGCACATTAGGCTTGAATAGCAGACCCAATTCAAATGGATAAACACGAGCTCTTGAAGTCCACTGGTACTCACCAGATGCAGGAAAATGAATCGGGAAAGCGCCTTCAGGATGAGACATTTGCAAGATATTTATTGGTGCATTACGAGGATGAATAACTTCAACAGGCCACCAACGAAATCCAGACACTTTAGCCCAAACTAGCTGAGAGTAACGAGGCTCACACCAAAACCTTGGGGAAAAAAGATTTTACAGTTGATTCAAGTTAAGAAATATTCCAATTTAGTTTTGATAGTAGAGTTGATTGAAGTTGAGAATCTATTAATACTTCATCAAGAATTCGAATATGATTTTTTGAAGAATTTAAGTAAAAATATGGTAAATTTCGATACAAACTTTGAGGGAAATTATCTTATTTATTTAAAAGTGGCAGTGTGGGAAAAAGGTTTTCAAAGTTAAGATTAGAAAAGAAAATTGGATCTAATAATCACCTAATTATCGTTTAGGATCTGAATTTCGATTTCTTGACCATTTTCACTACTTGAAAATATAAATACTGATTATATTTATTTAATTTTGATAATTCGAAATTCCTGGCATACAGTGGATATGTGGAAAATTTATAGGTAATTATCTGTTCAACCCTGTCTGATATGAATCCTAAAAGACTTCGTTTAAACACCCTCCCACTTTCAGATCAATAAAAAATGTTCGAAAAAATGGTAATCCGGCGCCAAATCGAAATTTGAAAAGTGGTTTTTAAATTTTTAACTTGTTTCATCAACCATCTTTGGTATACTTACAAGCATCGTGAGCAGGTTAGTGAAGCATCTTCAATCTTGTTCTTCTTTAGGTCTGGATCTGATAATTTTAAGCAGTTTGTATGATAACTGATTGGACACCATTGGCAGTTTATCTAAAAGACGATGAAGAGGATGATGTTAATTATGCAAACCAATTTCTTTAAATATTAAATTCATGAAAAAAGTACGTACTCGTTCTCCACCGCCCTTTAGGCAGTACGAGCAAAAGGGCATGTTGATTGTCTTGTAGGAGGTAGTGTCTGTTGAGAGGGTCTTGGAAAAGTGTCTAGGACACACAATGTGACTCAGACTCAGTTCAATACTTCCAGCAGGAGTGCACAAGTCTCCTGAATGAAAGACTGCCGGACATCGTACACATTGGAGGAATTCGGTTTTCTTGATGCAATGATCCTCTTCCGATAGAGTCAATAATCCTCCCTTGGCATCTGGTTTACGGGTGGAAGTTTCTTCTTTGAGGCAATGGCGATATTCTGGATGATAAGATTCTCGATAGCAAGTATTACACACATGAGAACTACAACGTTCTATGACAATGTTAGATCCAATCGATGAAACTTTTGCGCAGACATCTTGGCTGATACACTTTTTGTGAAACTGCTTTGAACAGTTATCATACTACAGAGAAAATATTCAGATTACAAAATTTTATTAAAAAGTATTTTTGCCCTCACCTGACATCCGTAAAGAGGATCATCTTCGCCCTTCGACTTGTGGCAGGTAGAGCATTTGTAGTCGCCAGAAACACAATCGGGACATAAAAATGTTTCAGGTTTGTGAATGTCTATTGTAATAATGATGTTTAGATAATTTTCAATTATTCAATTAAAAAAATAACATGGATAATAGTAATAATCTAAAGAATATACAAACAGAGTAAGGTAAGAATAAGCCGACAGGTATTAATTAAAACTTACTCTTTCTATCTGAATAATAATAAGAGAATAGTTTAAAGGGAGAAATATATTGATTAATCTAGATAAATAACCAATTATCAGTTCAACTAACCAAAGGAGGCAAGTGGTAATTGAGTTTTTCATTCAGTGAGCCAATCAAATTTAAGTAAATTGCCTACTTCAGTAAAAAAACACCTTTGAACAAAACTTGATAACTTCGAGACTAGGAATAACATAAAAACCATACGATGCATCAGTGGAAACAGCGCTAAATATAGCATCAGGTTACTTAAACATTTCTTCTTGGAAAATATTAAAACCCTTTCGATACTAGAGGTCATATATGACCTCTATGTTCAAATTGACTTATTCCAATGATTTTGAAACATTTTTTCATGATTATTTTTGATAGTATATCACAAACTATCTAAGTTTGCTATCATGCTATATTTTTGCTAGCTAGGCATAAGAATGCCATAGATATTTGAACTTTTACCGAAGGAAGTAGAGCTCCTTAATTCATGATTCTTTTTGATCGAAATTATTAAACTTGTCAATGTTCAGAGATAATAAGATTAATTTAGGTATAAGCTAAATAGTTGATCCAAAACAAGGCTTATTTTTTATGCATGAGATCAATGAGCAGTTCCATCAAGAGTCTCGTGAAAATGGGGCAATTTTCAACCCCATTTTTACCTTAGATCTTCAATATCTAGGTTATTTTGTAATAAGATCGAATGAAATTTAAAAGATACTCTTTTTGACATTAATTGAGTCTTTGAAACAATTAAGTTTAAAATAAATCCCTTCATTGGCAAAGTTTCACTCTAAATTACTCACCTGTAGAAGGGAATTTCAATATAAATCAGACCCTGATGAAATTATGTGTAAGAAAAAATTTTCATAAAATTTTGTCCTAGTAAATGTTTTTTATCATCACATTTTAGGTAATTCTGTGAGAGAATTAAGCCTGAAACTTTCTTCGTCTAGCTATGGTATCGAAAGAGTTAATTGATCTATTTATCCTAATATTTGTTGCTAATCTTGCAAGAAAATTTAAATATTTATTAACTATACTCACTGAGTATTACTCAGAATTGTTAATGCTTTCAAGCAGGGAAACAATCGTGTGAGAAATTTTATGCGCTTTTGAATGGTATAAACTTTATATGGATAAACGTGTTATCCCCTTTTAAAGTTGAACTTATATGGTGCCTGATTTAACAAATTTCGCTTTTTAAAATTTTCCAAATTTATGCCCAAACCTTCGAAGATGGGAAAATTTTGCGCACTGATTCGGAATCAGCATGAAAATTTACATTTTATATCTTGATTAAAGTTCGTGTAATTTTTTTTAATTCACCACCTGAGGTATCATTTTCTCCCAAAACTGATTTTGTATAGAAAGAGAATCGGTCCACCCTATTTCAATTTAATATAATTACGGTAACTCCGCTCAAAGACCAATGTTTCTAGATATGTTTCAAAACAACAGACTATCAGTTCAACTAACCAAAGGAAGGAAGTGATTTGTACTTGGCACATGAAGGATGATACCATTGCCGACATTTGCCATTACATTGGAGCATTTGATTAGGTAGTGGACTGTAAACCTCACATTGTTGACAGACAGGCTGATTTCGATATTGTGCAGGAGATACAATTAGTCGGTGGATTTCTAGATTGTAGTTTACCTCTGGTTTTGCCTGTTTCATTGACTTTTTTGGGCCAGCTGTGGACTATGAAAAGAGGGATGTCAAAAAGTTTTAATTCCAATTACAGGCCTTTGTTGAAATTACTTTGATCGGTTTTGAAGGAGCAATACTATTCCTAGATTTTGTAGGCTTGATTCGAAACATGTTTAAGGGATTAACTAGAAACTTTCTCTTGTTGGAAATGTTCATGATTTTCCATTGATTTTTTAATTCAACAATGAGGGATTCTGAATTGAAATTCCCATCGACTGGAGTCAAATCAATTTCTTCATTTACAAAGTAATTAAATGCTTCGTCTTCTTCGTCCTGAGTAAGAGGTATATTGTTCATTATCTTTTTCAGGTCATCTTTTTGGTCTTCTGATATAATACGTCTTTTAGCTTCGTCTGAAAGTCTTCCATACTTAGTAGCTCTATCTTGATTCGACAGCTTACTAACAACATCAGCAGCTTTCCAAGATTCGTCCCATTGCTCTTTGATAGTATCTCGAACTTTTAATTCGTATTTATTTTTAGGCTATAGAATTAATAGATTTTATTTTAATTCATTTAAATTGTAACAAAAAAAGCTTACTAGTTTTGCTTTTGAATTGGTGACAATTTCTTTAAGGTACTTGTCAAGATTCTCTCTACCTTGGTATGGTATTAAATAGTTAGCTGATATCCAAGCTCTTTCCTGAACAGGCCCAAGGAATTGAACATGGAACCGTTTGTTATCCTGAGAGTATTCCTCTCCACTCGGATCATAAAACACCATACAGGGCCACCAAGGGTGGTTCCCTACTTTCGCCCAAAACAGATCACCCAACTTAATTTCATTTGGATCTATGTCTGACATCCTGATTCAAAACAGTTAAAAATTCAAATTGCAATCAAATTAAACAAAGATTGCATTGAAACAATGGTTTTGTTACAATTCTTTCTAAAATATTCACTATTGATTCAAATTTTGGTGATTTTTGTTCAAAGAATTTAAATTACTGAAAATTTCTTTATAAGAATTCAACGACTACTAATAATTCCGAATAATTAAATTAATAAACAACTAATAGCTATTAATGGCTCAAAACTAATTCTCATTCTAGTTATTGTAAGGGACGGCTTGAATCGAACTAAGGGATTAAAATTGATCTCAGGAAGCATTCGACATAGCCAGGCATCATATTTTATCTTTAAACTTGTGTTAAAATCTGCTTCATGAAAAATCGTCCCTACATTGTCGTATATAATTAGTCGTAGGAAATTAGATTTATCATGAGAAATAAATTCTTGAGATTTTGAGGGAAAGTGGATTCAATATTCGCTGAGGGGATGTTTTTTGGTAAATTTACAATAAGGCTTTTAAGCAATGTCTGATTAAGATACTCAAGTATACTTGTAAATTTTATAGTTCGAATTTTTTTCTAGGAAGTTGCTAATAATATCGCAACTAAGATTAAGAGAGAATAAAGTTAATTTTTTAGACTTGGTTTTCAAACAATGTAACTTAATAGTGTCAGTTTGCTTTTTCTTCAACCTTTAATCGTCACATGTGCAGATTCAAGATTATTTTAACAAAATAAGTATGCTTCAATAGAACAGATTATATTGAACTTTCTTTTTGTTAAGGTTTAAGTTAAGAAAACGATAGTTTATCGGATATTCGAGTGTCTTATTTCCAGAGCAGCTAAATTCGAATATAAATAACTAGTAAAACAATTTGAAGAAAACTGAGTTAGAAAAAATTAACTAAGTGCCCGCGAATTGTGAGCACCGATAACGCGGTTTTTGGATTTACAGTCCTTTTATTTCATATGGTTAGTGTTTATTCAGGATAACAATCTTATAAAATGATCTAAATTGATTTTTAGGCCGAGGATGATTACGAATCCCTTCCAGAGGACACTCCGATGTCTTATCATATGATATCAGGAGCCATGGCTGGTATTCTTGAGCATTCCATCATGTTTCCTATAGATAGTGCCAAAGTATGTTTGTATTCTTCTACTGAAATCCTTAGACTCGAATGCAATGCTTTTCTCAAAAATACAATTCGATCACTAAATGTCTAGTTCATATGATTAAAACTGAAGGAGTAACCAGGCCGATGCGTGGTATAGGAGCAATGGTTTCAGGTGCTGGCCCAGCTCATGCTTTATATTTTGCATGTTATGAGAATATCAAAAAGAATATTTCAGACTCGAGGCTTGGCTCCTTTTACTGTGCTCCAGCACTCAGTGGTGTAGTTGCTACTGTTCTTCATGATCTCGTAATGACTCCTGCTGATGGTTAGTATCATACATTTTTTATTAGAATAATTTTATTAAATTTAATATACAATATTTTCATAGTTCTCTTAGTTTTATCTAATCTTATTTTCTATGGGATCTGGTTACTTTTCGTGTTATCTTCATCATGCCAAAAGAGACATGATGAATCATTTATGATCCTTTCATTTAAATAACAGGTTACCTTTGACAATGAGAATTAATTTTTCCAATTGATTGATACATGTTCTAATTTTATTAAATATTTTTTTCTTTTAGCTATTAAACAGCGTCTACAGATATTTAATAGTCCCTACTCAAATTCCTTTGACTGTCTTAATCGGGTGATAAGAAACGAAGGAATATCCGCCTTATATCGTTCATTTTTGGCTCAGTTTGCCATGAACGCTCCCTATCAGATGACGCATTTTGTGGTCTACGAGGCTATGCAAGATCTCCTTAATAAAGAAAGAGAATATAAACCTTTAACTCATTCCATTTCTGGAGGGATCAGTGGAGGTCTTGCAGCTGCTCTGACAACACCTTTGGACGTTTGTAAAACGGTTCTTAATACTCAAGTAAGCCAAAAATGAATATATTATTGATTCTTAACAGATGTGCGTCCTGTTGATGAATACACACCAGAGATTTTATATGAAAATTTTATTGCTTATAGTAACCATAAATCGTAGTTCACACGATCTATCTCTAATTTTTTATATTTTATTCAAAGGAGCACTTGCTAGTATCCGGTTCCAACATCAGATCTTCTCAAGATTTGCAGAATAAGCCACTCAGAGGTCTTTTCAATGCAATCAAACTTGTTTATAATGAACGGGGAATATCTGGATTCTATAGAGGAATGACGGCTCGATTTCTCACATGTGTTCCTGGAGCTTCGATCTCTTGGTCTGTGTATGAGTATTTCAAGTGGCGTCTTAAACACAAAACTAATGAAAACACCGGTTTCATCATGTTCTCGCCTTCGAGCATTGTAGCTGCTCATTCATCAGATCATAAAAAGAATTCACCATGAACATTGTAAATTATATATCTTCACTCCAATAAAATTGACGACGATACAGATCCTGTTCATCGTAGTCTTTCAAGTTTCCTTATTATCCATAAATGACATATGATGAAATCTGAAACTTAGAAAACCCAAAAGATCGAAAGGAGACTTGTATTTTATCTAATCAAATATAAAATTAGATTTAATTTTCTATGAAAGATCTTATTTATTATACTTTTCACAAAGATCTTCTACATAAAGCTATGCAGAGATATTAAGACTTAAGGACTGTTTATTAAACGGGGTTAAATATTAAAACAATAACAGTCTAGACTGGACTATCTAGTAAACTTATAATAATTTAAAATAATCACTTGGAATAACAATATCCATTGTTGTAAGATATTACACTCTTGTTTTGTTAATCCTAAATTTCAATCTTTCATGAAATTCAAATACAGAATATTTAACTAGAAATGGAAAAAGTCTACTCTTTAATATATTTTAAAGATATTTCTGTACCTAATAATACCGACATATCATGTATTGGATTACTTAACAGACCAGATTCTATACTACTAGCCAATTCTCAAGGAAAATATTTTTTATTTGATATCAATTTGAATGAGACGAAACCATTAAGGATTTTAGAAGGTGTCAAATTGCTTGTTAATAATCAAAGAGATGAGTTTTGTATATGGAGTAAATCGTTTTTGGGTTGTCGTAAAATTACATCAGACTATCAGTTCTTTGGAGGAGAAGTTAGAGCCTCTCCAAATAATACAGATGTATTTTTCGTGGACCCATTACTGAGTGAAAAATTACCAGAATCAATCCTTGACAAGAAAAATAACTTGGAAGGCTATTCATTCAAAAAGTCATCTCTTTTGGAAATTCAGTTTTCTGTAAATCATCTATTTCCAACAAATTTGCAACCAATCTTCAACATTCTTCACACTACTAACCTCAGTGATGAAAATTTAGTGATCAATATACAAGAAAGAGCCAAAATTCTCATGAACACTGAGATGCTCAGATGGGTTACATTTGGAAAATGGCCACACAATTATCCCTTTACGAAACCTAAGAGCCTGGCCAATACTGGCTTCTTTGACACTCTTTCATTTGACAGGGTCAATTGTTTTCATTGTGGGACTACTCTGGTTGGCTGGGAAGAGAGTGATGACCCTCTTACTGAACATAGACGTCATTTTTGTCATTGCGAATTTATAGCGCCTGAAAAAGGATCTGACTTCACTTGGAATATAACCAATGTTGACTTTTTCCTTAACCGACCATTTCGACAGATTGAAAAACCCATAAAAATCATTGGCTCCAGTCATAATTCATCATTATTCCTACCGACTGTTCTCAATGATAATACTATTGTAATTTGGGATGTCTCTAGTTTCATGAGGATCGCTCTTGAATTCTCCATCGACTCCTATGTTCCAGCAAAAGAATTTTCTATAACTCAAATAAATTTATTATCCCTGCCAACTTCTAATGAGGCCATTTCCATGTCAGATGATGAACAGTTTAATAATCGAGAGAAAATTAATCAAATTGGATTTCCCTATTTGTGTTCAATGATTGTTGAGACAAGCGAAGGATTCCGACTAATTCTTCTGTTCAAGGTCCACCTAAACACTTTGTCCAATTGTATTTTTCTAACTCAGACAATTTCCTATTATGACCTGATGAAGTATCACCTGAGTAAGACAAGCCTTGAAAAGCTCTCAAATAAGCAACTCTCAGACTACATCCACATGCCGAATGAAAACATTGACCTAATTCCTGATTTTGAGTACTATGACAATGTACTGATAGATCAGTTTAATAATCCCAAAATACAAGATCAATCCATAAACCCGGACCCGGACCCAGAGAAGGACTCATTTCTGGGGAACGGAGAAGAATATGAGAATTACATTGACGCAAACGAGGAAACTGAATCAAGCATGCACTCTGCTGTTATACCAGAGGTTGTGACTCTTCTTGCTTGTGAATATATCCACGAGCATGGCCAACATATTGACATGCACTACAAGTATGTTAATTTAAACACTTTTGAAATATCCCCAACGTGCAATGATGAGAAGGAAAATAGTCAGGACAAAATAACCGAAAATGCCTTTCTGGATGATATCCAGAATTATGTACAAATTCTCCTCTTCTCCTATGGGTTTTGTGAGAAAACTCAAAAGAATGGATTTATCAAAATCTTAAAGTAAGTGAAAATTTATCAAAATTCATCTAGATTTCATCTTAATCATCAATCAATGTCGCATTTTATTTCTCTCAATATCTCTCTTTCATTTTGAGGGTTTCTTAATCACTGATTTCAAACTATTGATTCTCTCTTTCTGTTGAGACAATCGATCTCTCGACAACAATTTTCCTTCAAACATAATAATAATCAGAGCCTCAAAAATAGTAGCTTAAAAATCACAAAATAGTATACAAACGATAGAATAAATAACTATTTTTTTATCACTTTTTTTAGATTATCAGAAAAATCTCTGACCACAGTCTTTACCATAAAAATACCATCCGAGTTGACAGTGAAGGATGTGAAAAAAGCTGACATATCTCTCGCCGAACAAGATGAGTCCATATTATTCCTAGCCAATATTGAAGATACCCTAAAATTTATTCAGTTTAAACAAGATGAAAATGGAAAATTCTCATACTCAATTTCACAACCGTTGGCTTTGAATGGACTCGGAGAAACTGTCAAGTCTTTCAAGTTCTCTTCAGATTATCTCTTTGTAGAATCGGCCTCTGGTAAATTCTCCCTATTCAAATGGACATCAGGTCTATCTGGATCTGATATAATTTATCAGAGTGCTGACACAGACCTAATCACTGAATTGCCAAGGTCTCTCGACAAGCTATCCACCCAGACTTCATCTTTGACTAGACTGAGCCCTAACAATCTGAAGCTTGCCGATTTCATTGAATACTTGCCGAGAATCTTCCTCGCCTCTCCCCTCAATCATTTGCACTGGTCTGCTCATTTGAACGATAAAAACAACTTTATGGAACTTATTGAGAGTTTCAATTTCATCGATTCAAAAGATGTAAGCATTACTCATTTAGGTTGTCTTTATGAAAAAATTCGGCAAAATCATTGCATCAATATTTCTGAATCGATACTACTATTTCATAAAATCGAAAATATTTCTAAAAGCTCGAAATTCAAATTCACACCGAGATTCAAGTTCTCCTTTACTAAAATTATCTTGAAATTAATTTCATGAGAATCTCACTTATTAGGTTATATGGAAAACATTTGGTACCACTAGAAAGATAATTAATTGCTCTTCTTTTTTGAACTGTTTAGATATTTCTAGAATTGATAAGCATCAATATTTCTGAGTATTTCGAGCAGATTTCCAGATATGTGTTTTGCTGTGAAACTGGGCTTGAATCTTTTTATGAAGATTCGCTTAAGCGTCCTAGAGTATTTCTTCCGGTATAGAAATATCCGAGATTCTGTAGAATCATATCTCTCTAGAACAACGCGAAACCACACCTCAGAAAGGAGATTCAAACTATTTTTCAGGATGAGAAATTTGGTGTCTTAGGTCCCCGAATAGTCCTCGTCTTGCTCTGTCTGATAATCCCCGATTCAAATCTCTAAAATCTTTTCTAAAGATCAAACATTTTAAATCAATAGATAAGTTAGAAAATGGATTTAATCATCACTCAACTCTAAATTGAAAGAATTCTTTGCTAATGATATTAGAAAACTACAAATTCTCTGGAAGAAATGTGCTATTTTCCCGGATTTCTAATTGATTTTCCTTAAATTTTTCAATAAAATCACAATCTGATACATTACTCTCAGTGTCACTATGTATTGATTTACATTTTAATTGAACTCTCCTTCTTAGGAATCCTCAAGCTTCAAGGGGCCCATTAACCACTTGAACAAGTTGATTGCTGCTGAAAGTCTCTCGCATGTCTACCTCATGAAGTTGGCCTTTCAAGCCTTCTCTAGAGGCTCTCGATTGTGGGGCATTCCAAAGAAAGACGTCAAAATACCCAACCCATATGAGGATATCAAAGTTACGCTGAAGCTCATTGAGGCAATACCTATCTCTTGCATTAATGTGTATTTCCATCTAGCTGAAGACTTGACAGTAAGTTTTGTTTATGAAAACCTTACGTAACAGTAGAAAATTCTATTAATAAGAATGCTTCTTCCATCCAAGAGACATTTTTGAGTATTGAATAGTGCAGCACCTATAATTACAAAGGTTATTAGAAATATTTCATTTTGTGGGATATATTACCTAAGCGCCTAGAACGAAATATTTCTAATAACATTTTTGAGTATTTCAGTTTAGAAAATAATACAATCGTCCATTGGTTCAAAGATTGTATCATTCTTCGATTTGATTGTGCATGATATAAACTAAAAATTGTAAATTTTTTAGTCCAATGACAGTGTTCTCATAAAAATCACCGTACATGTTCAAGGGACACCGAATGGAGAATCAACCTTTGTCAAGAGTAAATATTTTTCTAGATCACCTCAACATTTTTTAAACCAGTTCTCTAATTTTCAGGCATCGAGACAAAGGATTATGTCAATAAACCAATAAACTTAAAATTGGAAACCCCAACATTATACAACTTGTGCTCGGGTAAAAACGTTAACCTCGAAATTCATCTTGAAAATTCTACAAATGTAAATTGGCTAATCTTCAAAACTATAGAAAATGAATAAATTTTTTAAATTATTATTTTTTCCTTCAAATATAGACATCCAAACCAGCCCTTAAGATGTTTCGATTCTTTGAGATCAACCTACATTGCTTCAGCGGCTTCATACGCAACAGGTCCAAGTATATATGCAATCACGAGTTATTCCTACCCTTTACAATGCATTGCAATGAAAATTTCTCTGAACTAGTCAGACAAAACATCCTCAACTCAAAGCAAATCCAAACTGACCTGTGTAAAACTGTCGCAGAGAATACCGAAAACCATCTAGTCCTAATTAGAATCATTTCCTGGATTCTAAATAACCATAGGGCATTATCTGATTATACTAGACTAAAAGAGATGATGGATCTTCTCGGGGATCACCTGGAAGGCATTGTCGATATTCTCATGAATGAAACTGATCAAATCAAAGTCCTTGGAATTTGTGAATTTCTCACTTCCTTGATTGGCGTTGAAATGTTCTTGTCGAATGGTCAAGGTGGCCGAGAATTGGGTGATAGTCGGTTCTTTTCAAACTTTCAGGAGAAATATCTCTTTGTTGTGGAAAGTAAGGTTTTGGAGAAATTCAAGAAAAATCCAATCTCAGTCATTTCCCTCGAAAAATTTTCTTCTGTCATTAACATATTCGTAAAAAGCCTAAGACCAAGAATTAGTCCAACCTTTATCAACAGTTACATCTCCCTATTCCATGAAAGTTTGATAAACTCTAGTCTCGAACAGGAGATTTCTATAGACAAAGTTAAGCCGGAGAACCTATCAGAATACGATAAATATTTACTTTCTGTTGACTATCAAAAGGCAAATGTTACACTGAGATCATCTCATGACATATTCCAAGGTAAATAAAATCTTTCATGATCTGGCCATTCCTCAGCAAAAAATTAAATTATGTCTTCCTTCGTAGATACATCCGATTCGCTGTATTATTTGAGATTGAAAAAACTCGTTCCTGGGAGGATTTTTGAAATCTACATTCCAATGATTGATGTGAAACGCATCTATCGAGTGATTTTCAAAACAAGTCCTTTTATTGTTGCAATCGGGCTGCAACTCAAGTTCAATCAAATCAAGGAACACTTTGTCGACTTCATCATTCCCGACAAAAATTGTCTAGAATCCTCCATTGACATTCGAGACTGGCCATACTTTAGTGACCAGTTTTTCTGTGGAGTCCATCTTATTGTTGCTGTCAATTTGGACAAGTTACCAACCGAATTCAATATGCATCTTGGGAAATATTTTGGTGTCAAAATGGCTGAAAGCTTCAATGAGGACCCAATGAGACACTCAAGTGTAAGCCTTAGTTTTTCACCACAAAACTGATTTGAAGTATTTTGTTTCATTGTCACTTATTATCGCCTGTATCTAAATCTAATCTATTTAAGGGTTTCTACAGGTCATTCAACGAATAAGAGTTCTAAAATTTTTACTTGGACCGTTTATTTGTATATTCGATTCAATAGTAAAGTACCTGAACAAATATATTTTAGTAAAAAATCAACACGGATATGATGAAGAACTTTTGAAAACTAGAACATAAGGCCAACTTTCATCATTTGGAGAAAAATTATTTTAAAGTTGGCGCCAAATTAGCATTATTTATCAAATTTGAGTGAAAATCTTTTATTGATTTAAGGGCGACCAAAAATATTTTTCAAATTAACCCTATCGATACGATAAGAAATCCAATCTAGAAAAATAAATAAGAAAGGATGCCGAGAAAATTTTTGAGGAATAAGCGCTTTATTTCAGGCATACTCTTCAGCCTCTTACATGCCAAATATATAGTAAAAACAAAGAAAAATATAAATAAATCTGATTGGCTCTCATAATGATCAGGGTTGGAGGGCATTTGCATTGTCTGTCGAGTTATCACATTGTCATAATTGTATGGCTTTTGAGATGATTGACACTACCCACACTAGGGTGGGTCACATTTCTCATGCATATATGATATGAAAGTATACAAGGTCAGGCATAAACTTAGAGTGTAGTGTAATCTTTACATATGGGGTCTGTGTAAAGTATACATTGTATATAGCATTGATCATCATGATAACAATAATAATGTTGGAACACATGTAATAAGTCAGGGATACTATAGATTTCACTCTCAATTTTGTTGGCTGAAGTATTTGGTAATTTTGTTAGAGTTATTTTCTACATCTGAACGCCTCATTCTTTTCCTTGATTCTTGAGGTTGGCTGAAGATGCATTTCTATTGTTCACATTTGGCCAATTAAGACCAAGCGGTTTTATTATTTTCTTCTGTTTGCATAGGCTAGGGTTTTCTTTCTTGATGAAGAAGGCTTCGGTGGTTTTCCAAGTATTGACATTCTTCCCAGTTTGTCTATAGAGGATATAAAAGTTCGACGGGGAAGCTTTTTTGTTACATACTTTAACATGATCTCTTATGGCCGTGTTACCAGTGTAGAGATGTTCCTCAACTCTGTCTTCTAGTCTTCTAGTTGTATGTCCAATATACTCTGGTTCACTTTTTGTTTCAAGAAAGTGCTGTGGTTGTCCCCCATGAAGAGTAAAAGTGATATTGTTGAGACCTGCGTAATAACTGAGGATTTCCAACTGTAAATGATCGCCCTACATAGGGCGAACGTCACGAAAGGGTTAAATTGAATTTTTGAAAAATTTTAAAATTAGTTTAGCTTTAATATTATTTTAATCTGTGAAATTTTTCCTTTTTAAACCCTATTTCGTATTCCATCTGAACAAAATTGGTATAACAATAAGCTTTAACATGCTACTTTTTAATAAAGAGAAATGAAATTCGAATAGATTAATCTAAATAGCTCGGATTTTTTGTTTTAACCCATGGGATATTTTCAAATTTCGAGAGTGATTTTTTCTGATTCACTAGAATAATATATTAATTTTTATATTTTATCTAAATAAAATATATTATAAATTTATCTAGCCAGATGTTTCTGCGAAAAAATCTTCATTTCATCCACATCTACAATTGAACTGAGAAATGATTTTTTAATATTTCAGACTCTTACAACAAAAGAAGCACTTCCGTTCTGTGAACAGATAATCCTTGAGACAATAAAGCCAATCAAAGATGACTATCATGTTTATCCTGAGCGGGAAAATCTCTTAAATGCCTTCTCAAACTTGGAGAATAATAATCCTATTAAAGTTTGTCATTACTTTTGATTTACCTTTTCTTCTAGATGTCGATGACTGAAACCATTCATGTGCTGATGAGGATGTTCTTGAAGCAAGATCAAAACTTTCTCTTTCCCCTACTAGATATGTCTATCCGAGATGAACTGATTTTGGAGAAAATCCTCTCTCCAATTCTAAATGAGAGCTTTTCAAATAGCGAATCGGCCCTTATTGTAAGATTTCTATTCAATATATATATTTGACTATTTAACTTTAGATCATTTGTGGTATTATCGAGTACATACAAAATCAAAAAGAACCTATTTCTGCCAATTTCTATGATGTTTTATTCAAATCATTGAATGATAACAATATCTTTAACCCAGGTTAGTCATTCTTTCAAGATTTTCATATCAATTCAGAGTAACTGGATAATACACCAATTATAATTATTTTAAGCTTGAGAATTAAAAATAAAAATCATTTGTAAGCTGTATTTTTATGAATAATATTTTGATTATTTAAAAGTTTTTACTCAAATTTATTTTAACTCTAAAATAAAGAATAATTTTGAAAGTAAATCTTGATTTTCCAGAATTTATCAACGAGGAAAAACTCGAAGATTTGCAAGAAAACCAAGTTCTGCAAAATTTGATTTTTACAATCTTCAACAATATGATTGTCAATCTTCAAGAGAACAAAATCGCTCATTGTAACCACTCAAAATTGGTTTTCATCTTGGAACTCTTCCCCATGATTAGGCATGACTTTTTCGATAAACTCACAATCTTGGAAGGAAAAGAATTCTATTCCAATAGAGCCTTCTTCAAAGTTCTTTTCCATAAACTAATCCAGATTAGAGATCTCAAGTAAGTCATTCAATATAAAACTACTTTTTGATATAATGTTGGAAATCTATGATTTTAACAGAAATCTCAATCTAATGCATAATCTCATTATCGTTTGAGAATTGAATTTCGATTTTTTGATCATTTTCACTACTTTAAAATCAATGAAATTTCGATAAATCAAAATCCATCAAAAAAACACGTCTTTCGAAAATTTATTGGCGATATTCGGCTTTCTTGTCTAATTGTGATACTTGACCCTCAAAGTTCAACATTGATATTCCTATCACACATCATTCTAGCAACTCATTTTTCTTCATTCAAGGCTCATAAAATACTTCGTTTACTACTCATTCGTTAGGAAATCTATTAATCTCTTGGGATATGCAAAAATCCTAGCTCCATCATTAGTCAAACTCGTGCTTTACTAATTTAAAGAGAGTTGATTTGTTTCAAAAGTTTTTTTTTTGAAAAAACTATTTCCCAGGGTGATAGAAGAAAAGTTAGACAACTTTTATCGAGTTATCATACCAGTAGAATTCAAATTTGCAATCACCTAAACTCTGTGTGTTAAAGCTTTCAAGATAGCCTATTTCAAGATTGCCTAATTTTTTATTGATAACTCCTGAATTTGTAACAATTGCGTTAAAACAATTTTGGATTCAAATAAACGTACTTTTTCATATACGTCCGGATAACTGGAAATATTCATTTGATTTTTACAAACTTCAACAATATGATTGTCAATCTTCAAGAGAACAAAATCGCTCAAAATATTAAATATTGAACCAGGAATTGAGACTGACGAGATCTGGCGAAATGTACATATCTCTATAAATATAATTCTTTTGTTAATATTTTAATTGATGAATTTTAGATTCGTATTCAGTGTATTCACAAAACATAGGACCGAAAAAAGATAGAATACGAGTCATGAAAAAAAAATTTCGGGATTTTTAAGGGTTTAAAACGTATTTTGACCATTCTACCACTTTTAAGTCAATAAAAATTTTCAGCCTAAAGTTCAAAAAATTTAATTTTTGCGCCAAATTGAAATTTGAAAAATAATCATTTTTATTTCACAATCATGCAAAAAAAGTAGGTAGCAATAAAATTTGGAGGACTGGTAGAGTTCGATGTGAAAGTAAGAAATATCAACGTGTAGTTTTCGAGTAATTTGACACTTATTACGAATAAAATGAGTCAAATTTTATCCTATAGCGTTTTTATTTCTCAATCAATATTCATACCATAGACGTACCATTTTGAGGAGAACAAAAAATTTGCTACAATTCCTTGAGCTTCAACCTATAAATTCCGAGATATCTCCAATAATAGTAAAATTTGTTCTAAAATTGAAAAAATTCAAAATCTTTTTTCAGTCCTTTGCCAATTGCCCAGAAAATTTTCCTTCAAATCCTAGATACTGTAACGGTTGTATTTTATTTTGATGCTTTTAAATTTCCAAAAAAGTCTTTTATTTGGCGTAAATTCGTGAAAATGCGTACAATTTTACGGATTTTTAAAATTTTCAATTTGTGATGTGAATGAACTTAATAAATGTCAAATTACTCGAAAACTACACGCTGAAATTTTTTTTTAAATATTTCTTACTTTCACATCGAACTCTACCAGCCCTCCAAATTTTATTGCTACTTACTTTTTTGCATGATTTTGTTACAAATAATTTTTTTTCCAGATTTTTTTTCTTCAAATGGTAAGAGTAGGCATCATTATTTAGATCACAAAAATCTTTGACATATTGTAATTTATAATGAAAAAATCATAGATTCCCAAATTCAAATACCAGCTCTATATCGATTAGAATTTACTAGTTTCAATAAACTCCAATTTTTCCATGTAGATACTCGCATCATATAAATCTAGGCACGCAAGGTATACTGTATCTGGATAAATGTCTCTCTGATTACATCCTTAATGATACCCTTGATACGTTGACAATCTTGGATACTATTTTCGAGATATTCTCTGATGAACCGAAACCAGACAAGTATAAGCTAAGGTATGAAAAGCTCACATTACATGAGTTATAACCTTGAATTAGATGAACGTCTATCTTCTTTCAGAGTTTTTCGTGATAATGAAATTATTGATAAAGTTCTTGGCACCTTCAAGGAAGACAGTTCCCTCTCTGACAAAGCCCTCCTTCAGTCTGTCAAGTACATGGACATCCTTGTTCAATTATCACACAATGAGGCCAATTCATTCTCAGATGAATTATTTAATAAATGTATTCCAACCTGGCTAGAATATCTCGTCACAAATAAACTCAGACCACAGACTGAATCGGCTGCAAACTTTTTCTACCCGAAATATATTAATATACTCGAGTTTGTCTTTGAAAGGCTTGGAAAGGATTTCTTACAAAACCTCTTTTCAAATATCATCTCGTAAGTTGAAAATTTCCAAAACCATCATTGGCTGTGAGAAAGGGAAGTGAATTATCTTCAATTTTCTTTTTTCCAGGTCTCATCTGATTGGCTATAATAAAGATCTATTGACAATCTACTTGTACTATTACTCAAGGTTTATGATCGAAGGAAAACTTCCCCTTCCAAATATTCGAACAGAGAATCTAACCCTCTGTCTGACAAGAATCTATCATGAGACAGTTGAGGACTTGAATCTTGATACATACCAAGAGGAATACTCTTTAAATATTTTCACGTTCTCGACCCAGAGAATAGTAGTTGTTAATCTTTTCAAAAGGAATCCTTGCTACATTCAATTTTGTTGCCTTCTCATATGCTTCTTGCTCAAAGAGGACACAGATGAGATTCAACTAAAAGGCCTTAGGAAACTCTTGAAAAGTATTCTCGGCCAATTGAAGCTTTCGAATGAATTTATTCTCAAATTCTTTCATAATGTTCTTCTAGACAAAAAGAACTGTTTCCTCTCAAAGATGTCTCCGGATTGCTTGGAAATAAATCTCCTTAACAGTTTTAGTCTCCTCGAGTTGGCTATAGTCAAGATTGGTCTTCTTGAAGACTCCATTGGAAAAATTCCCCTCACTCCAGCCCTGTTGTACCTTCGTTTAAAGTACATGGCAGAAATTGGCCTTCATAGTGATGAGTTCAAGATAATTCTCAATCATCTATCCGATTTGCATGCAGACGATAATGCCAAAGAATTAACCACCCTTGGTGATATTGTCAACATATCAAAATTGGCAAATATTTCCTCTGACTTTGAGAGTTGCAGGGTGGAAGCCCTAGAGGAATGTAATGCCAAGAGGGTTCCCTATACTTTCAACCCACATTTGTCTCTTCTCAAGAATCCAAAGTTGAAATTCAAGTTGACAGAATCTTTCTTTATAACTGAAATAAAGCTAAAAATTAGTGAGAATAATTCATTGTTATCTCTTGTATATGTTACAGTTAAAGTAGGGAATATCAAAACTCCCTAGTTAATCTTGATAAACCGAGAGCTTTTAGTTAAAGTAATGAATGAATTAAATTTTCATTAGTTTAACTGAAAATTCCCTGAAAATATACACAAGTATAGTTTGTATATTCGATCTATTATATAGAATATACATTCGTTGTATAATGTGGACTATTAATATAATTATATTAATTTAGAATATATGATACAGAAAGAATTCTGGCGTATTTTTTTTCAAAGAAGTAAAATAAAATCAAGCCTTATTCAAGTAACATATTTCAAAGATATAATGAATTTAGATCCTCATTTTTACTATCACAAGAAAGAGAATAATGGAACTTAAAAGTGTACAGTATACTATTCTTCTTACATTTGCATGAATTTTTATTTCATGATTTTTAGCAAACACACTTGAAAAATCCTTGGCCACTACCGACGAAGAAAATTTTCAGGGATATTTTTGTTATCCAGGAATCTCTTTTCAATCAATTTAAATTAACTTCTTGAATATACATGTTGTTAAATAAGGAATTTTAGCTTGACCTCTGACTAATAACACATTTTTCAAATTTCAAGCGTGCTAATTCAACCTTATCACACATGATGTATATTAAAATGTACCAAGTAGAGAATTACACCTTGAAACTAAAATAGCCAATCACAGAAGAGGATAATACTAAACCATTCGATTAAAATATCCAATCGAACACTAATAACTTATTAGTAATAAGCCTGATTAAATTTAAATAAAAAGAATAGAATAATTAGATAATCACTTGATAAGAAGATAAGATAAATTACAATTATAAAACATTAATAGGTGAGATAAAATCTCATTGAAATAATTGAAAAAATATAGGTTTCATTGTAGATTCCTATTAGGAATAGTTCACATTATACAACGAATACTATGTATATTCTATATAATAGATCGAATATACAAACTATACTTGTGTATATTTTCAGGGAATTTTCAGTTAAAATAATGAAAATTTAATTCATTCATTACTTTGACTAAAAGCTCTCGGTTTATCAAGATTAACTAGGGAGTTTTGATATTCCCTAATTTATTACTTTAACTGTAACATATAAACTAAAACTAGTTGTAACTCAATAATAATCTTTATTAGCTAACGACAATAGCCATGAATATTTTGAAAAACTATCGATTAGTTTGTACCGTACCGACCTTGGCCAAAGGACGCTTCTCAATGTTCCCGTGAATACTACATCATGCTCGAATTTCATCTACATTCAAACAGTTCTAGACTATAGCAAGCATTTACCCTTTGCTAACGAAATACACCTCTGCTGGTCCAATCTGAATACACCAATAAGTGTGACAAATCCTTTGGAGAACATTTCAATTTATGGTAGTAAAAGTGTCAGTTCTAGTCAAATTAAGGCTCTTGAAAATGATGATGGTCTAGAGAAGAACCTTTTGTTAGTTGGTCATGCTTTTTGACAATCTCATTGGTTAAAATTTTTTTTCTAATTTAGATTGGCCTTTTGTTTAATATTAATATCAGAGAGTGATCCCAACAACTTTGACAAACAGCCCCTTATGAATATACTTTCAAGACTCATCTTGTCTGATGACGTCAACAACTTGCCCATATCCCTTGCCATACATGCCTATTTACGAGATAAATTCCAGGCTGCTCTGGATATCATTAGGGATAAATTGAAAGTATCTCATAGAGATTACTTCAACTATCTGACGGTCGCCTTAATCCTTCAGTTCACAAATCAAATCCAAGCTTTCTTCAGCTACGATGAAATCTCCAATAACCTTGATACCACCTTTGACCGAGAACACGAAACCAATAGATGTAAGTCCCCAGAAATGTTCCAGCAATTAGAGCTGTTAATCTTAAATTTGCATTTTTCCAATCAGTAATTTCAAATATTCACAATCCAATAAATAAAAAGATCAGGCCCATCAAAAATGAAAATGAGCTTTTGTTCACGGTGCTGAACTTGTCAAACATCTCACCAATGCGAGAAATATTTCAAGCCAAAAAAAGTTTTGATTTTTTTAAATCTTCACTTTTGAAACCAATTGAAAATCAGGAAGAGACATTGTCCACTCTAGCCAGCAAAATCTCCAAGATTATCTCCAATTCAGATGCAATGGCTAGAGTTAAACTAGTCTATTTTGATAAACCACGAGTGCCAAGCGCCTTCACCAAGAATATCCTCCTCTTCTACTCTAATTTCAACTATGATCCATTGAAGTTGATATCAGCCCTCCTCTCGTATTCACAAGAATATGAATCCTTACCAGTTCATGCACGAGAATTTCATAGTAAACTAGTGAGACTTGTTATTTCCCATCTCCCGTTCATATTCAGTCATTGCTTGGATTTCGATCAGAAAATCACGTATATTCTTGCATTCTCAAAATCATTTGACAAAATATCTGTAAGTTTATTCGACTTGTCATTATGATATTAGAATGAGTTCTAAAATGTTCTCCTTTCAGTCTAAAGAGGGCCAGATTTTTGCCACCAAATTCCTTATCAGTCTTGCAATAGGCATAGACATGCGCCGTGGATGCTATGAAGCTAGAGTTCTTGAGCCTCTAGAGAATTTTCTACTCAGTACAGTTCATCAAGGAAACATAAACTCTCAATCCTATAATATGAGTATTCTGAGGTTACTTTCACGAACAAAATCAAACAAAGTCTACGAAGAAATCTTGACCAAGATGAATACTTTTTATTTGAGTGATGTCTTGAAATCTGACAAGTGTGAGTTTCTGAATTACTCTAATATCTTTTTTTCCCAGTCTTATACTATTACGAGCATATCAGGCCGAATAAATAATATTATTTTTTAGAAGTTTTATACTCTTCAGGTTATATTCAAATTAAATCTACTTTTCTAACTCCTATTGAAGATTTCAGATGGAGCAGAAAAATTTTCCTATTGACCTAAATTATTTTTGAATCTCTTAGAATATTTCTGCTAAAATGTTTTTCGATAACTAAAGGTTTTTTTATTATAATAATAAATATATTACGCATACTAATTTCGAAAATGTATTCACAATTAATCTCTTTGGTCATTAAATACACCTGGAAAGGTTATGAAAATTCACAGACCAACGATTTTCAGACGTTGTATTTAATAACGGTTCTCTCCGAAATCAACACCTCCGAACAACATTAATTTTAGTGAACTTCCAGTTGTTAAAAAACGATCATCTTTTTGGTTATCTATAAAATTCCTCAGAAAAATCCTTCAAGCCCCGTTGGTTCATATATAGCATAGGTAACTTTATCAAACCATAGTAATTCTGTTAAAAAAACTGGAAATAATTTATTGACCACTTTTCTGGAAGAAGAACTAATATTATTTCAAATTAACTGTGACTTTATAAGTTACAAAATTTATTGAAAAATAATAAATATCATGCTCAGTTGAGAAAGAAAAATTGTTTAGTTTTACCCAGCTTTGATCTCATTTTGAAGATAATTGAGAACTAAGCATTTTTCCTCTGAAACGATATGTTTTACTACGACAAAATCAAGATTTTCTAACAAATTTTGCAATATTTCAATTTAAACTAGGATTCATGTTAAAACTGGAGTCATTTTTCCTTTGTTGAGAAAAATTTCTTGGAAATTAGGAGAATTTTAATGACTTCTGTTTATCAGAAAGTTTTCCTTTTGATTTAGAAGAAGGAGTATTTCTCGGTTAAAAAAAATGACTATCAGTATTCGATCAAAGCATGGAACATTGTCAGGGGAGAATAATATTTTGTATTACCCTAATGCTTAGTAAACCTAACATGAATTTTATTTTAGCCAAGGGAAAATGGATTCTCGATTTCTTGGAGCATTTCAACACGCCAAGAAAAGTGAACTATCAACTTCATTTTATTGGAGAAGAAAAGCTAGCCTACTCTCCCGGTGTTTACTCAAGGGATCACTCAATTTCCATGAAGGATAAATCCCTCTATAGTCTGGACTACCTCAATGATATCATCATAGTTAATGAAACATTTGAGTTTGTACAAGCATCAACTGATTTTCAGGAAAAGAAGCATGTCATCAATCCAGACAACCTGTTCAATTTACGTAATACAGCCTTGTTCCAAGTAAGGTCGATCATATTTCTAAATTCATCCTTGAATCATCACTGATAATTCCTTCGACTGTGTCCCAATATTTTTAACATTAAAAATTGAAAAATTTAATTCTCCTCCTAACCAAGCGAGATGCGCAGATTCAGAATTTCTGTGCCTTACGAGTCGACCATGCTCGTTGTAGCTTTTAGCACTAATCATATCCATAGTATTGATTCCATATATAATATGTATTACTTATTAGTAGGGCAGTAAATTTGCGATTTTTAATATTTTGTTTGTTTCCATTTCATTATTGATTTCTAACATTGCTAGTGACCAAGATGAATTCGCGATTTTTTCCTTGTTCTTCTACATGCCTAAGTAAACTTTTTCCTTGACTCAGGCATAGTAGTTGAATCATTTTTTTCTTTGGCTATTTACACAATCCGCCTATAATCGGATTCACTGAGAGTTGAATGTAATATTTAAAATATGAAATAAATCCTGAACAATAATTGTTTGATAGACTGTAGTGAGTGTGGAAAGAACTTTTTCAAAAATACCTTTCTAAAAAATTTAAAATTTTCTTTAAAAATATCTCATTTTGAATGCGAATGGATAAGCTTATTGAAATTGAATAATAATTTTTTTCTTTGGCTATGTTAAAAGGCGATTCCCGAATTTATTGAGATAAAAGGGCTTTATTTCAGGCATGCTCATCAATCTTTTTATGCCAATATAAGAACATAATTAAAATAAGGAAAAGTTTTTGATTAGTTAGACTCTCATTGGGTAGGTACATTTTCAAAACCTACAGGAACCTTGCTAGAAAGAAATTATTAGAATTTTTTTACATCCTTTTAGATTCCATTTACAGTATGAAAGTGAATTTGATATACTTTGATATTCTGTAGGGACCTAATTTGATTTTAAATAATTTTGATGAAATCATATATAAACTAGATCTTTATTTGAACAAATTGAGAAAATACTTAAGATTTTCTGGTACACAGGTCAATAAATAATTACAAATATTTGAAATATTTTTGTTCTTAAAAATTGATAAGTCTATCTTGAATCTGATCCGGAGAGAAAGAGAACGTTGAGGAGAATTTAATATCCGTGATTAGATCTTTGGTTGTATTGGCCATTAGGTTTTGAAGCGTATTTGGTATAAAGCACTGCTGCATATGAGATCCGTCTGGGCCAAAGTGGATATATATTAGAGAGATTAAGTAATTCCTTGTAAAAGAGAGGGTAGATGTATTGTATTCTATCCAGTTTTTTGGCTGTGTCTACTGGGAGGTTAGGTAGGATTCCTGAACCATAATCTATCTATTATAGGTATGGTAGAACTAGTGAACCTCAAGATTGGGTTTATCACAAATTTACTGGTAAAGTAGCTTTTGCATTTGACTTTCTTGAGGATTTCCTTAGAATGAATGTGCGTATTGAGGTTATTGTCAAATAGAAATGTAAAAAAATTTTCAACCTACTTTAAAAACCTACTCAAATGATAATACTATGACTTATTACCATAATTTTATAAAAAAGATCATGTATCAAAATGCTTGTCCGTGATAATATTCAAGTTTAAAAATCAGAATTTTTTAAAAATGCCGCTAGATTTCAATGAAATTTTACTACTTTTTCACAAAATTTTTGAATATCTTTTTTGCTGATAAAGCTTCAAAGGTTTTTCAATGTTAGGATCATTTCTGTTAAATTTTGTTAATTCAATATGCCTACAACAGAATTTAGGGAAAATGGGCAATGCACGACTATGCATAGGATTTCAAACGAATTTTCAGTTATTTTAGATCTCACACATCATTGTTATCAAAATTATATGTGGAGATTTCATGGAAAACTTTGGTTTAAAAAAAGGTAAAAATTTGATACATCTCTATTGTCAGAAAAGAGAATTCACCCTCTCTCTCTGATCTTTACTTTTCTAGGCTTCGATAAAATTTTGTTTCTCTAACTTTCTATTAATTTTTTAAATCTTTTTCCTCAAAGAAAATCCTCAAATGCTACACAGAGCAATTCAATAAGAAGATCTCCTTAAAGTTCATCAAGACAACCCTAGAATTCTACCAGAGAAATATCACTGATGTCTTCATGGAATGTGATCTAACTCCAGCTCTTTGGTCTGTCGATAATCGTCTCTACGACTATATAATTTCCCGCTTGGCCCGAGCCATAATCAACGATTGTCAAGAGTCTTATTTCCAACGGTTCTGTTCACAACAAAACTCACTTGCCATGTTCTCTCTATTCTGCTTCATCTTTTTCATACAAAGTGAAGCCTACATCCGAAAGTTCAAGAGTGACTTTCCTGAGTTTCATGCTGTGTATTTTGAAGCTTTTCTCGCCTTACTATCACATGGAATCATTAGTAACATGATTAAAGAGAGCCCAACTATATGTAGCATTTATCAAAAAATTGCCACTAGAATGTCCGGCTCTAACAATAACTTTTTGATATTATCTTTGGATTCGTTTGAAAAGTTTACAAAAACATCAGGCCTACTTGACGAGGACTACAAGTTGATCAGTAAAGCAAATGTTTATCTCATTGGTCTGCTGAATGTTTTGGACTTGAAGAAGAAATTTCTCAACTCAAATTTAACTGAGCCAGGGTTTTATTGCTTCACGAAACTGTGCCAAAATCTTCTCATCGATGAAATGAACAAGAACAAGACAATTAGTTCATTCCTATCAAAAGAAGAGAACAACCTCTCACACAATTCCCTCCCCGGCTTCTCCAAGGGTACAGGCTACAGTATCGCTAGTCAAGCAGATGCTAGTTCCCATACGAATACCTCGGATAATATCGCTATGGAAATTGAAAAAAGAAACTTGATCTTCACCGTTTCCCTAAAGTGTATCAAATCGGGTGTAGAACAATCGGTCCTATGGAATTCTGGTCTGTCCTCTGACATTCTTCTCAAAGAATTTATTACTCCGCTTATGGAAATTATCACTCCTGTCGTATTATCAGAGTCAATTGATGATATGATCCTCAGGAAACGGGTCTACTCCCATACACTGGATATAATTCTTGGCTTTACTAGATCCTCGCGTGTATCCTATATTCTCTTCTCACCCCTTGATGATATTCCCACTAATGTGGAAGACTTTATTGACCAAAAGAATTTGAATAAAACCTTTGCCGATTTTACTGAGGAGAACGAAAAGACTCTAGCTGGAATTCTAGTGAGACTTGAAAAGTTTCTCGACACCTTCATCATATCTCTCAAGTAATTTTACATATTTTCTACTATTTTTATTTTATAAAATCTTTTTATTTTCTTAGAAAAATCAACGATAAAAATTGTAACAACAACGAATCAGACTGTTTCGATGATAAAACCAGGCCCGTATTGCAGCGGCGTAATTCAATCCGGATAAAAGATTTACGAGCGATACACGACTACAAGCCACCGAGAAAATTCATAAAACTGGAAACCGATCAGGAATCACTAAAGGAATTTTGCTTCACAAAGGATGACATAAGATTAGTACTCACTGGTCCAAGCTCAAAGATTGCGAATAAAACAACTAACCAATCAAATGTTGTCAAGAAATTTGAAGATTCCACATTCTCTGTAGTCACCAAAGTTCATCTTCAGGTTAAAAGTTTGATTGAAAGTCTTGAGACAGCCTATTCTCAAATCATTGATTTTAGCCAAAGTATCGAGGGTAAGGCAGATGATCGCATAATACCCAAGGAAAGGGAGAAAAAAGATGAAAATGTCCAAATCTTGTACATCAAAGAACTCAAGCCTATCCAATGCGGTACGTTGAATATTTTTGAATCAAAAGTTTAGAGTATTTTTTGTCCCAATTAAATACATAAGCTTGTGTTTTTTCTATTGTATTTAGTCTATTGTGAATTCCTTGAGGCAATTCCAGATAACAAGGAAACTTTCAAGTCTCTCATTCATCACAACTTTGCGAGAGAATCCCTTCGCCAAGCCGGTATGAAATTAGAGGAACCTCTGCTAAAGACTAAAAGTAAGAATAAAAAATACAAGTCATTAATTTTCTCCTCATGACTTTTCAGTTGAATTCGAGGGATTTGTTAATTCCAAAGTTAGCATACGTCTTGCTAAGGAAATCTCTACCATGACGAAAAATTTGCCTCTAGCATGGGAAACCGGAATATTCCTGTGTGTGGATGAAACTAGAAACGATTTGATCAAGGTAACCTGAATTTCATCATGATGATATTTATCAAGTCTTAATCATTCTTTATTCAAGGCATTAATCACTGGACCAGCCGATACACCCTATGAGAACGGCTGCTTTGAATTCGACATCTTTGCCGACTCAAATTATCCACAGAACCCTCCAAAGGTTTTTTTTGTTACAACTGGTGGCTCAACTGTTCGTTTTAATCCCAATCTCTATGAGAATGGAAAAGTATGCTTATCCTTGTTGAATACTTGGCATTCTATACCAGAGGAAAGATGGCAACCATCCAGTTCAAATTTGATGCAAGTCCTGATTTCAATTCAATCCATGATATTTGTTCCTGAACCCTATTTTAACGAACCCGGTTACCAAATTCACAGAGGCACTCCATTCGGCGATACTGCTTCAAAAAGTTATAATGAGAGTATAGAACTTGATTGTATGAAATGGGCAATACTTAATCAGATCGAGAATCCTCCGAAAGCCTTTACTAATGTGGTCATGAAACATTTCAAGATGAAAAAAATGGATGTAATTGGAGTAGTAACGAGATGGATAGAAAATTCAACCTCGAGTCATCATAAAAGCACTCTTCAAGGATATCTGAATAGATTTAAAGATCTTATTGAATAAAATATTTATTTATATTATCAATAGATGCTAAACATTTTCAGCTTAATAAATATTTTGTTAATATTTTCCTAAAGTTTCCTTGAAATCAAGTTGAGTGGTGAGAAAATAGAGAAATCAGGAACCCGAATTTTGATTACAGTACTATGATAACCAAGATTATTCACTAGATTCAGTTTATTCCTTTTTACTCAGAAGCTTAAGTCGTAATTTTTAGAACGAAATTTTTAAAAATTTTCACTAAAGAAAACAAAAAAAAATTAGCCGAAATAAAAAGTTTCATTTTTTTGGCGCAATAATCAGTTAAAATAATCAAGCTAATACAATGCATTAGTGATTCATCCATTCAAAGATCAGCTCCATTTTTCACTTAACTTACCCAAAATAATCAACCCTGATTCACACACTTAATCAAAAGTTATTTTCTCATGTACATAAATTTTGAATGAAGGAAAGAGGATCGATTTCGTTTACTGGAGCTAAACTGATTAAGGATCCACAGTTAGATCCATTATGCGATAATCCTCTGTATAGAATTGATGGCGTCATTCAAGGAGTTAGTTCAAATTTTATTTTCTTATCTATTTTATTTAATTTCAATTTCTTAGGAAAATGTTGCTGATAAGCAGCCTCTTTGTGATCCCCGTCCGTTCAACTTTCGTCATTTATGCAAGCAGACTAATGTTGAGTTAGTTTTGCCCTCCTTCAGAATTGATAGAAACTATGTCGGTAAAATTCCCGAAAGAGAAGTCACATTTTCTAATCTAAATGACAATATAAGTAGTAAAATTCTTTGTGATATCTGCAAACCTTTCGGTGTTGTGGAGGAGGCTAAAATTTACTATCACACAGAGAGTAGAAAGCACTTGGGTATTGGAAAAGTTGTCTTTCAGTCATCAAAAGCTGCCAAGAATTGTGCCAATAAGCTTAATCAAACTTCTAAAATGGGTGACGTTATGGAAGTGGTCATGGATACTCTTGGGAAATATAGAAGCAATCTTCTCTATCAGAAACATCATTCTAACTTGATTGCCAACAGGAATAATATGACTAGAAAACAACTGGGATCTATTAACACTGCAAATGTTGAAGATGAAGCTCTTTTCCCGCCTCATGGATTCCAACATGAATTTGGAGCAAGAATGTCTTTTCAGACCAATCCTGGTAAAAATAAAAGTCCAAAATCTTCAAACGATTTTAATTCCAGTACCACACAGGAAGAATCACTTGAGCAGAGAATTATCAAAATTCTCACTGGGGAAAAAAATGCAGAAAACTCTGGACAGGAAACCAAGAGGAATAATGATAGAAAATTTCGGCAATCTCCCGATTCCATTCAGAATTTATCGCAGGTTTATGGAGATTCTAAGCATCAGCAGAGACCCAATTATCGATCGAATGAACAGTTAAACACCTCTATTCCTCCTCCACCACCACCTGCTCCTAATAGGCATGGTAATATTTCACGAAACTCCCGGGAGGATGTAAAGAAAATTTCCTCGCAGATACCTCCACCACCACCTCCCTCATTACAATACCCCGCAAAAAAGGTAGTTCCTCCAGAGCCTACCAAGCAAATAGTTGCTGTTGAAAAACAACCTAATGAAGTAATGGATGATGTAAAAGAGTTATTCCTAGAACAATTGCACGACGTCATACTCAAGGATGTTAGTCGTAGATATATTGAAGGAAGGGCTTTCAAACTTTTTTACTCCTGGTGGGATAAAATGGAAAAAAACCCCCCGCCAGAATCTGGTACTACTGACTCTGTCAATAAGACAAAATTGACCACTCAATTATCGAATCAATCTTTAATGAATGATAGTATATCCTCTAATACTGCTACAAATTCTAATATTATCAACTGTGAAAATACTTCAGTATACAATGAGGAAAAGACAGATGATCTCATGAAAGAAGCAAATATGGCAGCAACTCCATTCAGTAAACTTCTTTCGGTTGGCCTTTTCACAGGCCTTAGAGCAGCATTGCCCAAGATTAAGAGAAAGAAAAAAGTTGAACTCCCCGACTACGACGATGAGGAAAATCAGCATGAACACTTCAGAAATCGTGAGAGTATTTCCAAAAAGGATAAATACTACAGGAAGAAAAGCCACAAAAGCTATAATCACCACTCTAAAAAGAGTAGTCACGAGTTCTCCTCCGAGGCCTCTGAAGATGACAATACCAGCCTTGATTCGTTCAATCCAAAGAAATCCTATCCTAGATTCAAGACAGATCGTACGAACAAGGAATCCTACTCTCCAGATGAATTGAATGAAGAGGATAATTATCACAGATTTTCTGATTCTTCCAATGATGAAAAGATTAAGAAAAAAATTGGAAAAATGGAAAAGCAAGCGAACAAGGAAAAATCAAAGAACTCCAGACGTCCCAAAGTTTCCACTAGTGAAGATGATTTCTATCGAGGTGAGCTCTCCAAAATAAATTGCTTTTACAAATTTTTATCTCATGTAAATTTTCATTGCCTTTTAGATGATAATAAAGTAAAAAAGGAAGAACCAGAAGATGACATGGACGATGAAGTGACCCCGACACGTGATGTCCCCAAATGTCGTTTCAATCAAATATTTGATTCTGATAATGAAGAGGAAAAGAATCACTCTCCAGATGACTATGAGGATGTTGAAAAGAGAGATGCTAATGAACCAGTTAAAAAATCATCATCTTTTAGATCTGAAGAATCTGAAGAGGAGATTCTCTTCAACAGCAAAATAAAGACTTCTTCTTTCAACAATAAAGAACTAGATGAAGAGGTAAAGATTGCAAAGAAGAAAAAGACTGTCTCAATTAAGGAGAAGACTGAATTGAGGTATATATCGAATGATGACGAAGAAGACTTGACGCCAGACATTTCAGATGATAGTCTAAGTTCTCTCTCAGAAAGTGACTCACCTTCATCTAATAGAAATGTCAAGCAAAACTACTCTTGCGAAGGTAAAGCTAAGAAAAACTCCCAACAGCAACCTCAACAACCTCCTAAACGCAGAGGTCGTCCCCCCAAATCAGAAGCCGAAAAGGTAAATAATCAACGTTTTTTATCAAGTTCTCCAACATCTTTTTCAAATTAACCTACTCCTTTTCAGCTAGTCAGTGGTCTCAAGATTCGAGGTAGAAAACGTAATAATTCTCTGCTTAGCGGTCAACATGTATACAATCCAAAGACTAATGATTACGAGTTCTTCCCCAAAGTAAGTTGATTATTCAAAAATATACCGACCTATTAAATATTAGAATTTCTAGCTACTAGTTTTCTTGTCTATGAATAGCCAGGAATAGGAAATTTCACGATGAAATGAGCCCATGAATTGTTGAAATAATAATTTTACGAATAACCCACTTTTTCAACCCCTCCGATATTTTGGATCAAGATTAGACGAAGAATTCAACTTTTTTATTTCAAAAACTCATGGGCTCATTTCATCACAGGATTTAAAAATAAATTCATCTACTAAATTCTCATCTTAATGTCAACTATATAGGTTTATATAAAAAAGTCTAATTTTCCTTCTTTTATTCTAGAATGTTCTTCTCAATGGTTTAGTGGAAAAGCATCGTCAGTTATCTTCAGAAGACGTCGTCGATGTTGATGATCTTATAGCCAATGATAGGAACCTTTCAAATCCTCGTCTAACTGAAAACTCTTCTCCTATTCCTCATTCTGCCTCCCACATACATTCATCTCATTCCAGTAAAAACTATAATTATTCCATGTCTCCATCGAGTTATGGAGATGTTAGTTCATTACAGTCGTCAACTTCGCGTAGGAAACAAAACCTATCTGTCCCTTCATCTTCTACTAATAGTAGCACTGTTACTAATAACAATAACAGTATAATCGATAAGAAGAAAATTGTCCCACCCAACAGTAAATCTATACTGATGCAAGAAGAGTCGGAGGAGACTGAATCAGTTAGTGGAGCATCTGTAGAAATGGTTGAGACAGTAACAGAACCTTATGATTGGCCAGAGTTCCTTCTGAACGATCACTGCTACATTAAATTTCCCAATGTTGGATCTTCGATTAGTTTTAGAATCAACAAGTCATCACTGTATTATCAAAAGAAGAAAAATAAACGCAAACAATCTTCAGCTCTTGATGATTTCTCTCACGCTAAACGTCCCAAACTTGATTCCGATTTGGGTAGTCATAGAAATCTGGTGAAGTTGACTGATTTGGCAAACATAATCGATGAAGAAGAGTCTAGATTTCGTGTGGAACCACCGAAACGTGTCCATCATTTCACTCCAAGAAGTAAGGAAGCTGAAACGGATATTACCCGGCTCTTTCTTACTACTGGCCTTGATGCTGAAGACTTGGGCCTTATGAATCTTTTGTGTTCAAATCACCTTTATTCGATATCAGAGAATAATCCTTACTCCCCATCTCTTACATTGAAATCAATCCTGGATCAAACTCGCCATGTCCGCCATCCACCGACATTGATTCCAGATCCTCTCAGAGCAAATTCTCTTTTGATCAATTCCGAAGGAAACTTGGAGAAAATTAATCCCTCTTCTACACGTATAACTAAAAATAATTCCAATCCATATTCTCAGATTTTTGACAAAAAACTCAGCTGCATTGAAAATCCCAAGGTCAGAGAGTCTATTGCTGTAGCCTCGTATTGTCAATGGAAAGTTGAACGTGATACTCAGACATCTAGTAACTACCGAAACTCGTTGTTGCAAGGACAAAACTTGAAAAGTTCCAAGGTTCCAAATAAAAACTTTCCTCCAGTTGATGATATTGAGATTCATTTGGGACCTGCATCCGCCTTTCCTCCTACACACTCAACTGGGTGTGCTCGAAGTCAAGGCTTCTACAAAATGCCCAAAGAAGAAAGATATCGCAGAGCTTGGTGTGTTGGACGTAGCTATGTCCGTGAAATAGATGGACGTCGTTTCCCATTACCGTTAATGCCTGCAACAGTTGATAATCAACTTATGCTCAAGGGCTTCTTTGAAGGCTCACTCAATGCTAAAGCTACAGAAGCCAAAAAGAAACAAATCAACCAGTTTAGAGAAGCTCGGTCCACTCAAAGACGTCTACTCACAGAATTGCAAGATATCGAAACAGGTGATTTACTCAAGTTTAACCAGTTGAAATTCCGTAAGAAACAGTTGACGTTTGCCAAGTCCCCTATCCACTCGTGGGGCTTAATCGCCCTCGAGACTATAGCAGCAGATGAAATGGTCATTGAATATGTCGGAGATGTGATCAGAGGATGTGTTGCTGAAATAAAAGAGCACGAATATGAAAATAAAGGAATTGGCAGCAGTTATCTTTTCCGAATCGATAATGAGTTTGTTATCGATGCCACATTCAGAGGTAACAATGCTAGATTTATTAATCACAGCTGTCAACCAAATTGTTATGCAAAAGTCATTACTGTTGAAGGTAAAAAGAAAATTGTCATTTATTCCAAAAGAGAAATTGGAGTTATGGAAGAAATAACGTACGATTACAAATTCCCCTACGAAGAAGAGAAGATTCCCTGTTTATGTGGAGCCACAAATTGTCGTGGTACTCTAAACTAACACTTATAGTTCATTATTATTCAAAAACCTCTGTATTATAATTCCCTGATCTCTCTTCATCTTTCTATTGATATTACCACTTTGTTAACTCATTCTTATTTTTTATTGTCACAAAAAGTGACTTTATCTAAAACCCTATCATATTATGCATCTTAATAAACAAGAGTCCCCAAATAATTGTAAAAATGTATAGTTCAGAAATATCCATATTTTTGATGTACTCTGCTTTTTTCATTTATATCCATTTTATGTTGAGCAGCTCAGAATCTAAATCCTTTAACTGGGAGCACACGAACCAAGAAAACAGAATTATAAGAAGTACTATAATCCAACTTAGAATACATCGATTGTTTTATATTGAACAACAATTTGAACACATTTATAAACCAGGTTTATTAATTTAAATAGTTGTACTAAAGTTTAAAAACTTTAAATCTGTCGTATGCTTAATGAAATTTGTTTAACTTGATTAAATTTTGAATTTTTCAGTTAAAAGTTGTAATTTGAATCTAATTTCATTAAATTTTGATGACTGATTGCGAATTTGACAAAGAAAACCAGCAGATTAATGAGAAAAATTTAGACTTTTTAAAAGATTATGATTTGTAATTTGATCAATTTGATCCAATAATTAATTCACAGGTCATCAAATCTTTCAGACAAAAAGCAAAAGGAGTTATTTTCTTTGTTTTTCGAAGAGAACTGTGACAGAGAAATAGATAAAGAACGTTATTGTGATATTGTAGATTTCTTAGTCAAGGCCATCTCCAATCTTGATGAGTAAGTCTTTTAATTATAAAATTCAAGGTTTCGATCGAATCTTTTTACGTCCAAGCGGGAGTTCATTCTTAGTTTCCTACGTAAAAACTGTTTATCTTCTTCACAACATTCTCTCCAGCTCATCTTAGCGATTTCTGAAAATAATCCAGATCTCTCTGTAAAATTTACTTACCTTCATTTTTTAGATTTACTGTCTTATTGTATGTTTGGAAAAGGAACTCCCGGTAAAGAAAGATGATGTGTACGATATTTATTTGAAGTAAATACTTTTTTAATAATTCCATATCAAGTATACTGAAGGGTTTTGTCGATGGAAAGTTTGACTTTGATCTTTTCTTTAAATTTTTCATGGTCATTTTTGATGGTAAACTAGAACCTAAAGAGGATTTCTTTGACAAATTTATCGATACAGTTCAAAATTATACATCAAATAAACCTGACACAGTCAATGTTGATTGTGAGCTCTTGGTTAATTTGTGTCAGTTCATTCCGTCAATTTGGATATATCCTCATTCCATTGTATCAATGTTCATTGAATTGGAAAAAATCTACAAAAATCGCCTCTTCATGGGATCTCATTTCCAGGTTGTATCTCATTTCACCAAGTGCTTCTTCAAGCCAGAAATTCACAATAAATTTCCATGCACTATTGAAGAGGACAAAATCAGTCCTTGCATTCTTGACCGAATCTTTATGATGCTCAAACATCACATTGCCGAACATTATGAGACAATTGATCCCGAACAGACTAAAGTATTTGATGTCATCTTTTCAGTCATTCGAATACCCCCCATTTGTAAAATTGGATCGCGTTCTCGTCTTGAGTTATGGTGGACCCTTCTCAATAAGATACCCAAAGCACTTTTGGTTAAATTTCCCAATAGAGTAAGAAATTTCTCATCTATCTCTTCTAGTATTTGACTCCATTCTTGGCTAATCTTATCGGCAAATATATTTCCCTTACTGATGCTCCCACTCAAGGCCAAATATTCAAGTATAAACTTGGCCAATCAAACGTAGCTGAGAATACACCCTATGCCAATGAACTTTGCCTCTCCTTGTTCGCTAACATTGCCAAATGTTCTCACACAAATTATTCAACTTCTAAACTCTTTCAAGAGGAAAAACATTTGGAAATTTATTTAAAGAAAAATTTCCGAGTTTGTCTCAACTCTTATTTTACATTCCTTGATATTCGAATTGAACCTAAAGTTCTCCACTTTATGCCTCATTTTATGGAAAACTTTTTATGCACCTTCTCTACAGCCATTGAGAACAATGAAAAAGACAAGACTGGGGAAAAATCTCTTTCCCAGGAGTACTCAAAGAACCTCGTCGTCATAATGAATGAGATTTTCAGCAAAATCGCTTCCATCGTCACTAGAACTGGACATGCAGATAACTATTCACAAGAGGATTTAGAGAATTTGACCTCGGAGACCTGTCAAGTAATAATAAAACAGAAGAAATTCATCAGCAATATTGTAAGTCCATGAATGATCCTTATCTGACAATATTCTAAACCTAGCTAAATTTATTTCTAGTCTGAACCGTTGGACTTCTTTAAAAAGCTCCTAATCAAGACAAATAATAACGAGTGAGTTCTACATGAAACCATGGAATTATAAGGCGAATTCACTCTATTCTTTCCAGGTTGTTGACAAACCTTGAAAAAGAAATCTATGGAGAATCTTCAGAGGAAGACGAAAACCTCCTCTCTGAGACAGTCAGACTCCGTATTCATTACTGGATTGAGAACGAGACCAAGGATCTCAAGGTTATCCATCTCCTGGTAAAGAATTACTTGAAGCAAGTCGAATTCAAGAATAGTCCCACCTCCAAAGAGAGTAAACTAGAGACTTGTGAATCCCCGCAGATTGCCGAAGTCTTGGGAAAGAATAAATTCCAGCTTGCTCAAAAATACATTAAAAGTTTAATAATTTGCATGAAAGATGAAAAGTCTCTGATTAATCAAGTGATTAACCCAGACGAAGCTGATGATACCCAGTTTTCGCAGTTAACCTCGTTGCATAACCTCTCAAATGTAACCTTCCTCTTGGCTCTTCCCTGTTTCATATCTACTCTGTTCATTGAGGTAAACTCCATTAGGTTGACCTACTTTCTCATATTCCATGCTAAAATATTTTGTCTCTCTTTAAGGATATCGACTCATTAAAGGCCCTGGTAAAACAGCTATTTGAAAAAATCCAATCTCACATGAGTATAATCATACAAATTGAACTCAACGATTGGCTTGAAGCTCTTACCCTAATTCTCAGGGATAGACTTCAAAGCCTATCTCATTGTCAGGTTAGTAAAAACACCCCATAGTTTTTATTTTATTGAATTTAGTAGCATTTTAATTATAATAATCTGAATTTTAGTCCAAGAAAGCCTTTGAAATGCTCCACTTTCTTCTGGACCTAATCATGGACTCATACGAAGGATCATCAAATGAAAGTAAGCTAATCAAAATTAGTTTTTCTATTCATCCTGGCATTTATGATCTTTCAGAACAGAAAAAGTTTATTTCCAATGTTGTTGATGAGTTGGACACGGTCTATCGCAAGTTTGACGAGGAAGACCAAACATCTGCCACACCAAAGAAGAACTCTAGACTTGTCAAGAACCGTCTATCATCTGTTCCAATGTCTGTTCCATCAAAGAGATCAAATCGTCTCTCCCTTAGGAATAAAGATGATAACAGTTTGTTTAATATATTTTAAGCTATATCTTGACTATTCTAGTTAGATTAGTTTTCACTTTTTGATTATTATCAGGATATAAAGATTGATTTCAATCTAAGGTTCAGGAAATCTTAGAGGTTTAATGAAATAATTTTATCTATTTTAGATCAAAATACTCCCAATCAGACTAGTCCAAAGTCTTTAAAGGGTCGTAATTTGAGGAAAAGAAGTCTCTTTAGCGAAGAAGCTGAAGAAGACGAGAAACAAAAAGATGTCTCAGCAGAGAAAACTTCCATCACCAACAGGAAATCCAAACGCTCCAAATCTTCTGATGTAACACATGATGCTCCCATAGATTGTGATGAGAACGCTGTCTTTGTGGAAATTGCTCCTCGGGAAACTACCATGACACCACAGCAGCGTGAAAAAATGAAGGAAAATAAAAAAGACAACTACATCCCGACAGAAATCTCCAAGGGGGATAATACACAAGACTTTGATACCAACTCAAATTCTCAAATAACCCAAGATGAACTAAAGGTGGCCCAAATAAAAACACAACCTGTTCATGTTGTAGTTGTTGACGAATCACAAAGCAACAACAGCCAGCTATGGCATGAAGTCATGAAAAAGAACAAACAACGTCTTGTCGAGAGTTCAGAAAACCTGGACCTAACTAAGGATGAAGATAAAACCCTGATTCCTGAAACTGTTGATGATGATCAAGGTGAATTTTTACTTCAATTTCAAAACAGTTCATTTTTTCTTTCCGTAATTTAGAAAGTCAATGAACTGTATTAGGTGATTGTCTTCACATACCTTCTTCAGTAGTATGACAAGCTCATCAAACAAAAATTTTTATTTCTCATCCCTATCAGTGGTATTTCGTTTTTGTCGTAACACTTGAGAAGGTGTGTGACGAAAATCACTATTTTAAAACTTTTGGATGATCAATTAACCCAACTTCTTATTAACCTATTTTTTCACTTTCCAAAGTTATCGAAGAAAGTCCTTCAGTAGATTTAGACCAGGAAGATCCTCGTGATATCATCATCCCTGAAACTCAGGAGGAGTGTCTTCCCGAAATAAAAGCAGAGGAAAAACCTGAAATAGAGACAAGTCCTGAAAATACTGAACTCTCCTCCTCGAAAGAATTCCCTCCCGATCAAGAGGAAAAGTAAGTATTATTCATGAAAATAGTCTTTGATAACTAGGCCGGTCTCAAAATAGCAAACTCCCTGTTAGGGAATTATAAAAATAATTTTTTCGGTTGGGTAGCACAGAATATCACGTCATAAAGTGTGTGACCAGAGATTTAATTATGGAATGAAAGAGAATGAAAATATCATACCAATCATAAAGTTTTTGCTGGACCAATGTAAAGCTCTCAGAACAGGGCTTATTATGAAATTGAGACGCTTTAGAAACAGTATAAATCAAATGATGGTAATATTCAAGAAAAATAAGATTTGTTTCCATCTAACAATTTATCTGACAAGGACTTTGTCCAGGAAAAGTAAAAAATTACCAATAAATTAGTGAAAAAATTGGTGTTCGATTTCAAATGGCAAAATTATTTTCATGAGGAAATATTCTTGATATTAACCCTAGAACGAAATCTCGGGTTATTTTTCACCCCATTTGTATTGAAACCCCTCTTCCATATGAAAGAATAAATTTTCGGGCAAGGGTTAAGAATATTAATTTCATAAATCTCATGAAAATTCTGGCTACAAAAATTATTATTTTTTGCAACCATTCTGATAGCTTTAACTTTTCTACACCTAGTTAATATGAAGATGAGAATTTATGATTTTTACAAAATTCTTAATTTTTTCATCAGGAAAACGATTTTGATCAGGATTTTCAGGAATCTAAATCATGAGGCCCTCTTTCAGAATACAGAGAGAAAAAATTTAGAAAAAATCAATTTTTAAGGAAAATACGGCAAATTTGAAATCTTGAAGTAGCGCCAAATTCCCATTTTTTGAACATTGAGTTGAAAATTTTTGCGGATTTCAATGCGAGAGAGCGATCAATAGTTGATTTTTTAGGATCACAATAAGACAAAAACTCCAATTATCATCATAAAAATTTTGATAAATTCGTCATTTTCCAGGGATCTCGAAATATCTAATTTCATCGACTTTCAAGCAGGAAAAATGACCAAAAAATCAAAATTTGATTTTGTCACGATTTATGGGGTGATTTTCAAAATCATATTCAGTATATTTGATTTCTTTGACTAATTTTGATCCTTGAAATCAACTTTTGATCACTCTCTCACATTGAAATCAGCAAAAATTTTCAACTCAATGTTTAAAAAATGGGAATTTGGCGCTACTTCAAGATTTCAAATTTGCCGTATTTTCTTTAAAAATTGATTTTTTCTCTCTGTATTCTGAAAGAGGGCCTCATGATTTAGATTCCTGAAAATCCTGATCAAAATCGTTTTCTTGATGAAAAAATTAAGAATTTTGTAAAAATCATAAATTCACATCTTCATATTAATTAGCTTCAGTTAGAATAATAATCCTTTCGATACTAGAGGTCATATATGACTTCTATGTTCAAATTGACTTATTCCAATGATTTTGAAACATTTTTTCATGATTATTTTTGATAGTATATCACAAACTATCCAAGTTTGCTATCATGCTATATTTTTGCTAGCTAGGCATAAGAATGCCATAGATATTTGAACTTTTACCGAAGGAAGTAGAGCTCCTTAATTAATGATTCTTTTTGATCGAAATTATTAAACTTGTCAATGTTCAGAGATAATAAGATTAATTTAGGTATATGCATGAGATCAATGAGCAGTTCCATCAAGAGTCTCGTGAAAATGGGGCAATTTTCAACCCCATTTTTACCTTAGATCTTCAATATCTAGGTTATTTTGTAATAAGATCGAATGAAATTTAAAAGATATTCTTTTTGAGTCTTTGAAACAATTAACTTTCAAATAACTTCCTTCATTGGCAAAGTTTCACTCTAAATTACTCGCCTGTAGAAGGGAATTTCAATATAAATCAGACCCTGATGAAATTATGTGTAAGTAAAGATTTTCATAAAATTTTGTCCTAGTAAATGTTTTTATCATCACATTTTAGGTAATTCTGTGAGAGTATTAAGCCTGAAACTTTATTCGTTCAGATATGATATCAAAAGGGTTAAATTTATCTACTGAGATACTATTAATATTCTGAATTCCACTAAATTTTCTCCTAAAATTCATAGAAAAATCTCTCACGAACCCTCCGCTAATAAGGCAACAAGTGAACAAACTACGCCCGAACTTCAAACTGAATTAAGAGAGGTATGAATTATCAACTTTCAAGTGTTAATGATTTCTATAATATTTGCTCCCTGTCATTTTAGACAAAGATTTTCAATACCACTCCAAAGACGGCCAACTTTACCTTATACAAGTCTGGTAATGTATCACGTAGTCAACGAATGCTCAACTTGGCCCTCAATATGAACAAGAATAAGCGGAACAGCATTTCCGCCAAACCACAGTCAGAAGATTCCTCCTCTATGCTAAATCATTCCTTTGACAGTATAACTGCTCTCGATTATCACAAGAAACCAAATGTTCCCAGGTTTGCCAGCATTGAATCATTTGATGATAATGATAAAAACCTTGTTGGTGAGTATTTAACTGATATACACTTGAAAAATGTTAGCATATCTTCTATAGATTTATAGAATATTTTACCTTGAACCATTTTCTCTATAAAATTATTGGATTTTTTTGAGACCATAGAACTTCTTGAGGCTATGGAATTACATCAAAATATACCTACTATTTCTAAAAATCGTTCTCAACGTGAATTTCCTTAATGTATTGTATACAGTATTTTTGTGTTTTTCAATTCCAAATTAAACTAATTTTGTCTATTAAACCATACAGAAGTTCTACCTGAAAAGACCCGGAAAGATTCAGGAGACAAGACCATCACCAATATACCTTCTGGTATTCTGAAAGGAATATCCTCTTCCAATAAACATCAGTCGCGTAGAGTTTCATTCTCTGCCGAAGTTCAGTACCGACTGATTGAGGAAAATCCATGGTAAGTTTGAATTTTATATTAAATCTTCTTTATGATAGGTTTTATTTTCACAAAATACTTGATTTTTTCATCAATGTAAATCGAATTTAATCAATCTAAATTCTCAGGCCCACTTTTTACCATATGAAGAAAAACAATTAAAGGATCAATTTTTAAGGAAATTATGGCAAATTTCAAATGTCGAAGTAGCACTGTTGTTTTAAGCTTTTAGTTGAAAATTTTTATTGATTTAAAAGTGAGAGAGTAATCAAAACTTGATTTTTAGGATCGTCTAGCATAGACAAAAAATCTAATATGCTAAATCTGGTTTATGAGAATCACCCCATCTTTGTGTGAAAATAGAATTTTGATTTCTTGATCATTTTCCCTACTTAAAAACCAGTGAAATTTTGATGATCCAAATCCCTTGAAAAATGAAGAATTTATCAAAAAGTTTTATGGTGGTAATCGGTTTTCTTCTTACTTTAAAGTCCGCATAGTTTTTAAGTCAAAGTTCAGGAAAATGGAAATTCGTTGCTTTTTTGAGATTTGAAATATAATATATATAATTTTCATCATATTGTAAAAGTGGGCCTCATGATCTAGATTCCCAAAAAACCTTGATCAAATTCGATTTTCTGTTGAGAATTCTGTAAAAATCATAAATTCCCATCTTCACTAGATGTAAATGTAAAGCCAGTTGATATGAAGTTGTGACACATTCGATTCCTCGAAATATTTTTTTATAACCTTTTATTTTTGCATTCTAGTCCTGAGTCTCCACAGTCGATCCAGAACTCAATTAACAAACGCAAAGCTAACTCTCCTCAGCGTCACCCCCTGAGTTCTACTACAAATGAGAAAGCAGATCGTTTCCAACGTCGCAATTCACTTACACGAATTTCCCCCCGTATCGCAGAGAAAGCTGAACCCATCCTCAATATCTCAATCAACGATGATGACCAAGCATCTACAATCGGCTCTGAACCTTCCCCACCCCCGCTGACCTCTGAACCTATCATTTCTAGTAACATTACCAATAAAAAGAAGGCTCCCTCTTCTCTAGTTTCTAATGAGAACGAGAAAAGCAAGAATACCAACAGTAAATTGAATGAAATCAAAGAAATAATCACCCAAATTAGACAACAAGAACCGGATCAGTCTCTCTTCAATGTGTTCCTTCTCAATGTTCATCAGATTGTTTCTTCGTTTCATCATGGGAAATAAATTGAAACCAACCTAAATTATTACTCTTAAAAATTTAAGTTAACTTATCACATGTGAGCATAATCAAAACTATAATTATTACATAACATATAATCCACTTCTCAAATGCTATCTTATCATGTTGGAATAAAACTACTTTTTATCCCGTATTACTTTTAACGAGAAACATAAACCTTCTCTTTGGAATGGAATCAACCTTGGGATTACAAGAGTGACTCAATATGCTCAAATGTAAATTATTAATGAATCGAAAAATATAATCAGATTGATTCAAAAAGCATGTCTTACTCTTTTATCATCACTAGACCATGAAAAATAGGACGCTATTCCCTTTTTTTAGGATCCTTAAATTACAGAAATTAGAACTCTATGAAAGTTTATTTTTTTGAGCTTGGAATTCCGATACATATTTCGTAACGACTCGCATAGTCCAAATGTGTGGTGTAGCTGCAATCCTTGGGATTTTGAATTTGGATTGAATTGAAAATAGGGGTTTGCAGAAGCTACGAATGAGGTTAAATAATATCCCAAGCTTTCTTCGACCAATAAATAGGCCAGTAAATTTGCTAATTTTGAAAATGATGAATAGAATTTCAATACGAGTTAGCCGATGATATGTTCCAATTTTGCAAACCATTTTCCAAAAGTCTAAAATTTATCAGGTAATATTTAGAATTAGAACCTTTATAGTAGATTTATTTTCGGTATCCATCTTCTTTATGAAAAGCCTTATTAAATCTAAAGACCTACGTCTCCTGCTTTTCAAACAAGTTATTCTACCCACTTTCGATTACGCATCCGGTCTCATAACAAATCTCTCTGCTAAAGTTACTAGTGAACTTGAAAAAATTCAAAGAAGTTTCCTCAGCTCTAACCTCGGCCCTCTATCCTACAGAATACTTTTATCTAAAGCCCAACTCTTTCCATTGTGGTTACGCAGGCTTTCGTTTTCTTTCTTCCTCAAACTAGGGAGGAGTCTCTATCTCCACATCACACCAGGAATAATATCAAATTTACCTCTCTGATTACGAACACCAAATGCCTACAGTACAAAATCGATATTTATTTTCTCACTGGACTCCAGATCAGAAACATTTGCACCTTTCTATTCATGTTGATCCCAGGTTCTTCAGATTTAAACTCAAATTTTTTCGAAAAAAATATTTACTAAGTGTGATTTATTATTTATGCATTACGTTTTGGAAATTTTCGTAAATTTCAATTTATTCTTACATGAATGAACTATTGCATGATAGAGAAAATGAAAATGTATCATTTAAATTAATAAAGTTAGGTAATTTAAATGAATGTGTATCTTAGAAGTGAGACTACGTAACGTAGTATTTTACCTCCTTGGATTCAAGATATA
>SSNU01000189.1:0-19633 GCA_012064415.1 Gyrodactylus bullatarudis
AAAATGCTTCATGTGTAAACAAAACATATATTTTGAAGTGCTGTTTTTTATTTAAGTTAACTCAATAGAAGACAATAAAATTTTCATTTATTCGAAATTCATCATGCCCGAACAAAACATCTTCAATTATCCCATCAGTGATATATCCTTCGAAAATGTTGACAAACTTAATATCGTCAATTTAATGTCAAGTCATGAAGATCACTTAGGAACAATCCAAATGTTTCAGAGACTTGGATTAATAGCTTCTAACCGCAAGCATACTTGTGGAGAGATAATGAAGCTGAACAAGAAATCCCAGGCCGTCGATCACTATGAGTTTTTCTGTAATAAGTGCAGAAAATTTATTAGCATTCGAACCGGTAGGTTTTTTAAATTAATTCATTTCAGGAACATTCTTTGCCGGATCTAAATTGGCGATTGTCCAGATCTTATCTATTATATATATGGTTCTAAAATCAGCTACGGAAATTTAAACGGATCAAAATTAAATTCAACTATTACACTATCTAGGATTTGAAGGAAAATTTTCTGGGCCATTGGTAAAGGACTTAAAAAAGCTTTTGAATTTTTGAACAAATTTCACTATTATTGGAAATATCTCGGAATTTATAGGTCAAAGCTCAAAATGGTTAGGCAAGGGATTGTAGCAAATTTTCTGTTCTTCAAAATGGTATGTCTTATACTAATATTTATTGAGAAATAAAAACAATATAGGATAAAATTTGACTCATTTTTTTCGCACTAAATGTCAAATTACTCGAAAACTACACATTGAAAGAAATTTTTCTTTGGTATTTCTTTCACATCATACTCTACCAGCCCTCAAAATTTTATTGCTACCTACTTTTTTGCATGATTTTGATATGCAATAATTTTCAAAAATATTAATTCTTTCATAAATAAGCACCATATGGAAATTACAGTGTTTTTAGACAATTAACCTACTAGCAAAGTGTGGTCACTGGTAATTACTATATCCATGTGAACTCTAACTTGATGGAGATTGTCTTCTCACACCTAGATGTTAGAAATTCGGATAAGCAAGTGTCAATTCCATAAGAGAGTCGAATAATATTCAACTCACGGTGGCAGATGTAGACGCGTTTCGTCCTTATTAGGACTCGTCAGTACACCATAGCGAGGATTCGAACCCAGGTCTTCAACGTTGTGAGGCAACGCTTCTAACCACTAGGCGACGAGTCCTAATAAGGACGAAACGCGTCTACATCTGCCACCGTGAGTTGAATATTATTCGACTCTCTTATGGAATTGACACTTGCTTATCCGAATTTCTAACATCTAGGTGTGAGAAGACAATCTCCATCAAGTTAGAGTTCACATGGATATAGTAATTACCAGTGACCACACTTTGCTAGTAGGTTAATTGTATTAATTCTTTCAATTTTTACCCTTTCTCCCATACCGGTTGATCTCATGATTAAGATTCCAGAAAATTTCGATCAAATTCGATTTCTTGATGAAATATTGATAATCCACTTGATGTAGAAACTGATTTTGATGAAAGTTATTCTAGAGAATGACCATGGATTTCGCATTTAAATTTAGTTTTTATCCAAAATCTAAACTACTTTGAAGTTCCTAATTAGGGAATAACTTTCACATTCTAAATTTGATTTTAAATTATATTTTTTAGACGAAATTTAATCTGGGTTTAGTGTTCAGTGCAGAATATAAAATCTGCATATTTTGATAATACCTTTTTTTTAATTATACTACTGATTCTGTAGTAATTATAATTATCTTGTCTCAACATGTTTTAATATAATCCATAGGAATAACTAGAGATTTCACTAAAATCACATAAAAATTCCTACTTTTAAGACTTGGATTTGCTAAAAACTATTTATTCTTGGGAATAGTTTTCACTTGTAGTTGATTATGGGAAAGGAGAACCAATAAAAGTCGCTCAAGCAACTACTGAAAGATTGTAAAAATAAATCTCCACAATGTTATAAGATTATTCGCTTCTAAGATTAGGTAAGTAGATGAGAAGATTTTTATTGATTTCAGTATTAATTAGAAAATCAAAGGTGCAACGCTTGATTAGCTCAACTCCGAAACCTCTTTTTAAAAGGTTTATTTCTATTCATTTCAAATTAATCAAATATAGAGAAGAATAACAGAAGAATTATTTTCTGATTCAATAAACTTGATTCTTCCATAAAAATTAAACTTAATCTCTTCGAAAGATGAAAGACTTGAGACAGATTGAGAAGTGTTATTGAAGATCGTCTGATCCAAGTAGTTTTAGTTCTGTTCTCTAGAGGAGTTGGGATCTCAACATAAGTATTTTCTTCAATCAATCTGAGAAAAAGAAATTTTCTAGAAACGGAAATAATTATGTATGATCATCTAGTTCCTTTCTTGTGATTTTCTCTATTAAGTTCACTTCAGTTCTACGTGGAATTCTACAAGAATAAAGATTTTCCATAATAAAATGTGAAATAGTAAAATATTTTGGTTGTTTGGGATGTATTGCCGAGCTTCTTCGAAAATATTTTACTGATTCTAATGAACTATTCATTAAGAGGATTTAGAAGACGAGTGAATATTTAGTAATCAAGCTTATATTTCACCGATTTTCATCAGGCTATTACACCGGATAGATATTTATATATATCTTATTTACTTTGGTTAAGAGCTATAGTTTAGATTTTGATAAAAGTTGTAAAATTATCTGCATTTTGGAAACATTCCTCACTTTTAAACCTTCTTAATAATAAGTGAGTTCTAATCTCCAGTCTTTCATTTAAGATTTGAATATTCTTCTATAATCTCAGTCGTTTAGTAGATTTTAATAACAAACGTTAAATTTCGATCGCTTCGATCTCTTATATTTCACCGGTTCTCATCAGACTATTACACCTGCTAGATAAATTTAGCAACATTTTTGAAAAATCGAAATCCTTTGATTGGTTCTTTTAATTTGGAGTATTAAAGAAAAAGGTCAGGGTTGATTGCCTGTATCCATGATCATTGCTTTCTTTTTACGTATCTCTCCAATGTTGGTTGCCCACTCAGACTTTTACGTTTTCTACCTCTTTTACCATTTGCAGGTGCAGCCTTTTTCGCATTTCCGATACTGCTAATTATTTTTTTTGCTAAAAAAATGGGAATTCAAGATAAAATTCTATTTCTTGATGAAAAAATTGAGAATTTTGTAAAAACCATAAATTCCCATCTTCATATTAACTAGCTTTATATCTAGCCGGTGTAATAGTCTGATGAGAACCGGTGAAATATAAGCTTCATAACTAATAATCCTCTTTGTGAATAGTTCATTAAAATCAGTAAAATATTTCTCGAACTTTCGAAGATGATGGCCTAAAGAATGATTTAAATACGATACAAAGAAGAAAAAGGGCATTAGAAATTAATCAGCCATAAATGATGCATTATGAGAACTTAGCGGGTTTTTAACTTATAAACTTCATTTTTAGTATTGAGTTTTATACGGACAATTGATGAATCAAAAAACTAACCTTGAAGAGGATGATATAATTTAGGGAGTTTATTTCAAAAAAAATTTGAACATTCTAACAAAAAAAAAGTTGGGACTATTTTTGGGAACACTTTATCAACTTTGGAACTCAAAATTTTATTTTGATTTCTAAGGTTTGAAAAAGGTTAAATACAGATATTCGAGATCATCATTAGACGGAGAATTCGAACTCGGCTGCAGAAATTCATAGAAATTCGTCATTATAGTGGGAAATCGAAAATTTTGAATTTACTGATTATCACGATGGGGAATGATCCAAAAATTAAAAGTTTAACTTTTTCTTGAAAATAGTGGTATCCTTTCTTCCTCGACGGCCCAATTCCAATTCTCTGTCTAATGCTAGTCTTGAATATCTGCATTTAACTGCTTCAAATCTTCGAAATCGATAAAAATTTTGGATTCGAAGTTAAAAAAGTGGAAATTCAAAAAACGGCCTAGTTTTGGCCAGATTGAATTTTTACAGAAATTTTTTTTATTTCCACAACTTATTGTCTTTCGAACAAAAATATTGAGTTTTTTGTTAAAAAAAGTAAATCCTCATCTTCATGTCAATTTAAAAAAAGTAACATATTTTGATGATTTTTAGTATCGATGATTGAAAATAAAACGAACTAAGATTACGTAAGGGGCTCAGATGAATTCCCTAAAAAAATTCTTTGAGAAATGTTTTAGAAATCAACTGGGGTTGCATACACCCCCATTTCCAGAACTTTCCAGGGTTAAAACATAATCAAAATTCAATCATAGTTGAGAATCATTTCGTCGGAGAGATGAATTTGTCTAAAATATCACTGAAAAGTTAATGCGTCTAAGGATAATGTTTTTTAAATAAAACTTTTGAAGACAAGCTTTAGAAGTGTGATAAGTGGAAAATTTTTTTCTGATTCTTTAAAATATTTCTTTTCATCTGAATTTTCCAACACTCAAATAATATCACTAATAAATTATCTTTTAAAATTTGATAAATCGACTCAAGTTTCCCTATTCTTACGTCTCTAGCTATACAATAAATACTTGAGTTTTTTTCGATAAATTTAATAGTATCATATTCTCCTGTTCTAGCTTGATAAATCCTCCGAGTAAATCACGATTTTAAAATCACTTTTCAGTCCGACTTTGTTGATTTCGAAGATTTGAAGCAATTCACTACTGAAAATGAATCAAAATTATACAAAAAATTCGAATTTGGCCTTAGAAAATCCGAAAAAACCCGTCATTAAGTTGGCAAATCAAACGACTTGAATTTTCCTATAATTAAGAGAAAAAATTACTCTAAATACTGTATTTTTGTCTAACACGGATCCGAAATGTTGGGATTCTCTCAAATCAATAAAGATTTTAAAATCAAACATTGAAAAAGTGGCCTTTGGTCGCATTTCCAAGATCCATAAATAGCCTTACATATTTTGGCTAGATTGAATTTTTTATTCCACCAACTAACCCTTTCGATGCCGATGTACATACGTGTCCCTTTTCCAATTTTTTTGAACCTTCATAACTCTACCAGTTTGATAGTTTTCTGGGTCAATTAAAGTTTAAATTGAAGTCCACAATGTGAACTTGCATCAATAATATTTTTGGTCAAATAACTTGGTATCTTCATAGGTAAATTTTTGTTTTTATAAAAATTGTGAAATAGTCTCGGCACCGAAAGGGTTAAGAAGTAAAATTCCGACTGAATTTTTCTAGCGTGAGAAGAATACGAAATATTTTTTGAGTCCTAACTATTTTTATCAGGGTAATCTAAATTTTTTAAATTCCAATCTTAGTCTTTCTTCAAGTTATAAATTATATTATCAGAGTTACTACACTAATAATTCTGATTATTATTACAATTACTTTAATTTTTACGAAATACTACGCCTTTGTCTTAAGTTTTTTTCTACAGATTGGCCCATACAAGCCAAAAGACAACATAATCAGGTAGCAAGCTAATAACGTTAAAGTCAATCAATATCTTTGATCAGATATTCAATAACAAAACTACATTTTGAATCCTACTATGAAACGAGCCGACGAGATGATAAATTAAATTAAAATCTGATAATAAATTTTGAATTTTTAAAGAATCAGTTTTTCTATTTTTTTCAAATTTTGATCACTTTAAATTAATCGTGATATAGTGAAAATTTATTTCTTTTAAATTAATTTTTCTTGATTTATTTTCAATTAACACCTTTTCGGCTCATTTTATAGTGGAATCTATTTTTACATCTCTCAAGCGAATATGGGATTGATAAAAAATTTTAAAGAGAATTTATGTTAAACTCACCTGTCACATGATATTCCATAAAATGTTAGAGCACAAATACTAACGTTTGCCATTGTGTAGACCTGTAGAAATTTGCAGAGTGTAAAAGAGATTTCCGTGGACTGATTCACTGCTAAATAAGTGTTTGGAATGATATGAAATACTGAGATTGTATTCATCAGTGATAAGTTGATAAAAAAGTAGTTTGTAACTGTTCGCAATTTTTTGTAGCGAAGGACTACTATGATAACAAGGATATTTCCCACTGTACTAATGAACGTGATTAACGTGAATACTGTATAGACAATTATTGTATTAACTATATCTCCCTTCAAAGAATCTGACAAGAAACCATTGAGAAATTCCATCAAAATTGTTGTGTCATTTGAATTGGTTGAATTCATCTATGAAACAACAGAATAAGACTAGATCATAACTGTTAATGGGACCAGAGTATTTTTCAATTATCATTCAGGAGAATGATTTCTATTGGCCAACTAAAATTGACCAATTAGATGGCATTATAATCCTAATTGTCAATAATAAAACACCTAGTTAATATGAAGATGGGAATTTATGATTTTTATAAAATTATAAATTTTTTCATCAAGAAATCGAAATTGATCAAGATTTTTTGGAATCTAGATCGTAGTATCTGAAGAAAAAAAAATTGAAAAAAATCAAATTTTAAGAAAGTTATGGCATATTTCAAATCTAGCGATGGCGCCGAATTCCTATATTTTTGAACTTTGAGTTGATAATTTTTATTGATTCAAAAGTGAGAGAGTGATCAAAAGTTGATTTTTAGGATCACGATTAGTCAAACAAATCAAATATGCTGATTCAGATTTTGAGAATCTGCCCATCTTCGTGTGAAAATCGAATTTTGATTTTTTGAACATTTTCACTACTTGAAAATCGATGAAATTTTGACGATTCAAGATCCCTGACAATTGGCGAGTCCATTGAAATTTTCATAGTCATAATCGGTTTCTTTGACTAATCATGATCCTAAAAATCAACTTTTGATCACTCTCTCACTTTTAAATCAACAAAAATTATCAACTCAAAGTTCAAAAATATAGGAATTCGGTGCCATCGCTAGATTTGAAATATGCCATAACTTTCTTAAAATTTGATTTTTTTCAATTCTTTTTTCTTCAGATTCCAAAAAATCTTGATCAATTTCGATTTCTTGATGAAAAAATTTATAATTTTATTAAAATCATAAATTCCCATCTTCATATTAATTAGCTTTACATTTACTCGGTTTCGACAGTATTTGATACTCTTCCTAGAAGAATTCTATATTTTCTATTGAAAAAATTACTGCTTTCATTAGTAAATCTACGATATCGCTAGTTACTATTTATTGTTGCATCTAGACTCTAGAGTTAGAGGTAGTCGACATGAAGATTTTTTTACAAAATATTTTTCTTCGGAAAGTCAGGAAAAAATTTATGTTTTGAATTTGTGGAAATTAAAAAAAATTCAATCTGACCAAAATTAAGCCTTTCATCGAATTTCGAAAATCCACCAAAATTCCACTTTTCCATCTTTTGAGCTCAAGAATTTCATCGATTTCAAAAATTTAAAGCAGTTGAAAAAGTTGAAACTTGGTGCATTTTTGAAATTCGAAAAACAGCTTAATTTTAGTCTGATTGAATAATTTCATTGTTGGTTTCTAAACTCATAAGGAAGGTTCGAGAAAACGAGCGTATATCACTAAAATGTAAGTTTAAACCAACAATGATATTCTTGATGAAGTTCGATAATATATCGTTCAAATAAATATACTTTCAGAAATATTTTTTAATTTTCACAACTTATTGGGTCAAAATATAAATTTTTTCCTTTTGTTTTTTTTAAATAGTAAATTCTCTTCTTCATGTTTAAGATTTTACTGTTAAAAAACCAATATTTTTCTTCGGAAAGTCAGGAAAAATAATTCTTTCTATGATAAAATAAACACATGAGTTTTTGAAATAATAAATATTTCTAAAAACAATTCCATCAAGCCAAAATTAGACCATTTTACGATTCTCGAAAATGCATCAATTTCCCATTTTCAAACTTTGAGCTCCTCTTTGTGATATTGAGAAATTCTGATTTTTCCAATTTCTGAGCTCAGGGGATGAAAAGGGTTGGTTGTGGCATTTTCGAAATTTGAAAAATGGTCTAATTTTGGCCAAATCTTTTTTTGTTTCAAAAACTCATTGTTTCCTTAGTTTTTTGTAAAAATTGTAATTTCCCATCACAATATTAATTAGATTTATTTTTTCATAGAATTCCAGGGAAAAAATGAAATCAACCCTACATTGTACATTCCAGGAATATTAATCCCAATATCATCAAATAAATTGATATTTATTTATAACTGAATTGTTAGGAGTTGTATATTTAATTTATTGACAACTTGCAAACATTCAATCTCCAGGGAGAAAGCCTGCTTAATAAATAATAATTGTAACTGCTTGTTTTCGGAATAGATGAATATTTATTGATTGGACTGGCATTTCAATATAAAAGCTTCCAACGTGCCGATGGACATATATTTCCATTTTTTTGAACCTTCATAACTCTACCAGTTTGAATGTTTAATTAAATATTAAATTGAAGTCCACAGTGTGAACTTGCATCAGTAATATTTTTGGCCAAATAACTTGGTATCTTCATAGGTAAATTTTGGTTTTTATAAAAATTTCGAAATAGTCTCGGCACCGAGAGGGTTATGGGATTTTTATATCAACTAAAGAAATCAAGAGAACAAAGGGTCAAAAGACACGAATATATTGCTCTAATTGTAAATTGTCACAGTGCCTCTGAGTTCTAATCGTGCTTAGAACTAGTTGATCGATCAGCGAGAATCAAAATTAGCAAATTTAGTTACTTTTATATTGAGTAAATTACTGTATTCATTTCAAATAAAATTTGTGAAAATGAAAAAGAAAAAGTCTGGAAGAAAAATACTGAATAATTTATTGAATTCTCAATATCTTTTTACTCACACTTGAATATATTTTTGTATAATTTAGCGAAATATTTAATGCATAAATTAATTCTCAAAAGTTGAAGAGGCAGGAAAAATACAAAATTTTCAAAATTAAAAAACTAGATCTGCTATCATAGATCACATGGGAAAAAAGATCTTTTGATGGCTAAGATTGGGTCAAAATTTTATGGGTCAATTCCAAAAGTGGGAATAATCCTAAAACTAGCCCCATTCTAGAAATTCTTTCTCAGGTTTAGCCCCAATTTTTTCCAGAATTAATCCCATCGTAATTCAGTTCATCGAATTCTGAAAATTTTAACTTTTTTGAAATAATAATATTATTTGTTTATCATCTCTATTAACAATTAATTTTCAAAAGCCTTGTATTGAATTTGAATGGTGTTAGAATCCTTTTAAGTTCACTTGATTTGAGTTTACATGAATTAACTATACACGAATGACCTTTAAATGAAGTTAAGTATAGTATTCCATTTTTTCTCTAACTAAAGCGTACGAAGGCTTCACAATCTTTAATAACACAGATCCAAATATAGCACTTTCTTAACTTTGAATGATTTCTGAGTAACAATCGAATGATCCTGAATGAAATTTTTGCCTTCCTCTTTCGAAGAATAAGAGCTCCCAACAGTTAGCGAAGTCATCAGATGAAATAATAAAAGTTTGTTGTAAAAACAAGAAAATTTAGATGTTATATTTAGAATTTAGTTAAAAAATCTTTTATTGTTCAAAAATAGTATATTTATAATTATAAAAATCTCATAATTTCTCTTCTGATCCTTGTTTGAGGGAAGGTCTTCCTCTTTTACGTCTGACAGAATATTCCAGTAATTTAGAGGGCATAATGTATTCAATATCACAAGCATAAATGTTCATTGAATAAGTAGTTCTGAGAAAATAAGACGGATATAAATATTGGAAATCGTTGGTTAGAATTGATTGATTGAATTCAAGAAGAAATCTGATTGGTTTAATGTTTTGATTAGGTTTTAAGCATCTTAGTTTTTTGAAAAATCTCACGCCAGAAGAAGAATACGACATGTATTCGAATTAATGAGTCCAAACTATTTTTATCAGGGTAGTCTATATGTTATTTATTCTAATTTTAATTTTCTTTCAAGGGCCGAATTTTATTATCAGAGTTAATACTCTAATGATTCTGATTGCTATAAAAATCACTATAATTTTTATAATCCTTATTCCTTAGAAAGAAATACTACACCTTTCTCTCTTCTTTCTTTTTCTACAAATAGACCAATACAAGCCATAAGACAACATAGTCAGGTAGCAAGCGAACAATGTTATAGTCAAGCATTTTTCCTTTTAAAGTAAATGTTTACATAACAACTATGCTCATAGACTAAGAAAAATCAAAATTTGAATGATATAGATAACGTGACATGTTATTCCTAAACAATATATTTCAACAAATAAAATTTACTTGAATCTATGATGTATTTATCACAAGTTAACATGAAATAAATCATATATATTTAGTAAGCAAACATTGGCATCCTCTCTATTATTTAGAAGCATATGCTCAAATCTAGAGTCATAGCTATCCTGTCAGTCAAAATAGTATGATTACTAGACTCTACAGCTGGTAAGTTATTATTAGCCATTTATCTAGAAAAGATGTCACACAGATAGTACCAATGCTCAAATCAAGATTGAATCATGGGTTAAAAACAGGAAAAAATTTTATTTCTAATCAAGGAATTCAGTTTATTTCTTCTTTAATTGACAAAATCCATTGAATAAAGACACCGGAGGAATATTCAATTAACCAGTTTTCAGATAGAGTATTTAAAGTTACAAGACACTTTAGATTCAAGTCAGCCTACTGCTTGAGAAACTGAAAAAAATCTATTCATAATTCAAATTAATTTTAAAAATTTTACTCAACCAAACCCAAATCGATTTTCAAGAGGAAATCTTTAGCTCTTGACGCGTATTTTGCTCAAAAACATCAAAGAATTTTGGCAAAGAGAGGCAAAATTTCATAGGTAATTTCATATAGAGTAAGATTTTTTCGAAACTTTTAGGTAGGGCATGCACCTGAGTCTTTGCTCATGTATGAATAAGAAGAGTACAGTAAATTAATCGCGAGGATTTAATTCTGTCTTGATAAATAAATTGAGAATACGAGTCTAACTAATCTCATCTATTTTTTATTACGAGAAATTCATTACAAGTAAATTTTCTTCACAATACTCGGATTTCCCAATAAAAATTTTGAGATTACTCCTGGGGATCTGAAAGTTAATCCTCAATTACATTTATTATTTGTAGACATACAGATATTTCATCAATTCTTTTGTGTTATGAAAAGAAATTAAACGTTGGATGCATTAACAAACATTCTCATATTTCCCTTAGCAATAAATTTAAGTTTTTTTTCAAAAGATATCACACGAGCAAACTTTACGTTGTGAATTTTGTATACTTTGGGATTTTAAGCAGCATCATAAACAATAGGAATTTTCAGCTCTCTAATGGAAACACAGTGGTTATTCGAAAAAGTTAGGCCAATTTTCAAATTTCCACTTTTTCAACTTTTGAACCCAAGTGATGATATTTTGGGATCAAAATTGAAAGAAGAATTCGAATCCACCTACAGAAATTCACTGAAATTCGTCATTACTTTGGGAAATCGAACCATTTGAATTTTTCGATTATCACAAAGGCAAATTATTCAAAATCTGGGAAGTAAACTTTTACTCGGAAACAGTAAAATCTTCACTATCTCTATGGCAAAATTCGAATCCTTTGTCTAATGTTGATCTAATGAGTTTTTGGTAACTAGTTTTACGTTCGCAAAATAAGCAAAAGACTCATTAGAGTCTAGCATAGCTCGATGTTGAATAAATAAGCTTAGTGTGAGTAGTCAGGATAAATAAATCTCACACAAACAAAAATAACGAGGGTTAGACTAAATGGTTGAGTGCTTGCCCAGCAGTGACGATTCCTAATGAGGGTGAAATTATAGTATAAGCTCTCGATGTGTAAGTTTGGATGTGTGAAATTTATTGTAAGTTTCATTGAGTAAGTCATTTGAGGTTTATCTAGAGCTACTGTAAGACAAAAGAAAATTAGTTGAATAATAATGAAAATTTTCTGAAATCTAGACTAGACGATGAGATCAAGAACTGTAAATTTCATTTACAAGTTTCGAGTTGGTATAAAAGTGATATGGGAGTTATAAGTAGATTTTTAGGATCAGTAAAAAACAAGCAATATTTTTTTACAGTATCTTCAAGGCAGTTGTAATTAAAAAGGTATTTATTAGAATTCCAAAATTATCTTACTAATCAGAAGGCTTTCATACTCAAAAATATCAAATATATATTGCCCAATAATCATTTTTCAATATTCACTCAGAGGAAGAATTAACAAGACTGATCTCTCGAATTATGGAATTTACTCATTGGAAGACATTTTTAAGCATTATTTCAATAATTTAATCTCATGAATTAAACATTTTTAGTTCCTACATAGCATAACGAGTCGTTATTAACGACTTTTATGAGGGAAAAAATCTTGACACATTTTACGATGAAGCTTCATCAGAACATTGATCTTATAGAGCTTGAATAGAATAATAATGCTAGATTTCTTTAAATAGTAATTCTTATGTCGAATATTCTATATGCTGGCTCATTGCATTTCGTTTAAAATTTTTTAGTTTTTTTGGAATATTTTAGAGACATTTTAAATTTCGAGATGGCGCGATTTTTAAATTTGAGTTGAAAATTTTTGTTGATTTCAAGGTCTGAGAGGAATCAAACGTTATTTTTCAGGATCATCATTAGACAAAGAAAATATTTACTCTCATTCATTTTTTTGAAAAAACCCGTCATTTACGTGCGAAAGTCTACTTCCTATTTTTCGATCATTTTTACTGCTTGGAAATTGATGAACTAGGGTGATCCAAGATCATTTCAAAAAAATGAATAAGAGTAAATATTTTCTTTGTCTAATGATGATCCTGAAAAATAACGTTTGTTTCCTTTCAGACATTGAAATCAACTATAATTTTCTACTCGGAGTTCAAAAAAATTAAAAAATCGCGACATCTCGAAATTAAAAAAAAATTTCAAAATTTTTTTTCTCAACTCAGTAAAAGTGTACATTCTGAATCAGTTACGAAAATCTGAATCAATCTTTCGAAAATTTCCATACCTTGATAAAAAACTGAGATTTTTTTAAAATTCGAGAATAGCTTTAGGTATGAATACATCAAGTATCATTGATCCATTTGATTGGTCCATTTCGACGCTGAAACTAGATTAGACAAGGGGGGATTTTCGCTGTAACTGATTAAGACCATTTCCAATTAACATCTCGAAAAATGGTGCCTATCTAATAAGTGATTAAATTTCAATCATTTTCGATAAAATCATTTGATTTTTAAGGGATTGAACAAGACTTAGGTCTCAAGAAAGTAACCCTGTACTTGATTGCTTTGAATGATTGATTTTCTAGGTATTCAACTTCTCTTTAGCTTAACCAGAAATGATTTTGTATAGGAAAATATCAAACATTAATTTGCTCAGTAAAATAACACCATGAAAAACGATACTTGAGTCAGAGAAGAAGTTTTTCTGGTAATTACTGTAAATCATTTACAGATTTTCAAAATTTCGGATTTTTTTTAAAGTACCTATAAAATTTCTATAAACTAAAATCATTTGAAATTTATTTTTGCAGAATCAGGAATTTTCTGAAGCTTACTTCACTGAGAGAATAGAATATTCTAGAACAGAATTGTACTCTGAATAGAAGATAACTTTAGATATGTATTCGATAAAGGGGTATTTGCAAAACTAGTATGTCCAAAGGGTGTTTATTCAGAATTAGTGTGTTTTAAAGTGAAAAATCAAATCTAGTATGTCTTTTTACGTAAGTGCATATAAAACTGATACATACTAGTTTTGCAAATACCCCATTCGATAAACTGGAAGAAACACAGGGAAATCTCAAAAGATTTAAAATACTATACTTATAACACAGTCTTACAAATCGGACTTAATTTTTTCTCTACTCAATGATATTTTCCACTTTGGTAAAGATTTTTTCGCTGATTTTAGATATGTGCTTCTTAAAAAAATTCTAAAAAAAATTGCTTTGCTTTTCAATAAAGTGCTTTGTCTTTCAAAACATGAATGAGATAGAAAGACAGAGATGAAATCATTTTGATCAGGAATAAATTCTTAACAAAAGAGTAGTAGGAAAGTTTTCCTTGACTATTCTAGTTTCTGAGCTATTTAATGTCAAAATTGAACATTTACCTTTTTATTTCAAAAATCCTTGACTTCAACTCAATTTTATGCCTATTTAAGCACGTTTTAGGAAAGAAATCTGCCTCAATTAGGATACAGTAGACCTTGAAGTATCAAAGACGCAAAAAACTTTTTAGAGAATTCTACTCTCAACTAATTATAATTATAATAGAAATTAATTTATGATCAATCTGTACTTCACTTACTTCACTTTGCTTAGGATATAAAATACAATTGGGAGAGGAACTCATTTTGGGGTTGAAATGTATCAAAAATAATAAGTATTCATTAGAATTAATTCTTAAAGAATAGACAAAGTGTATTTCGTACTAGGAAAAATTAAATATTTATTTTAGTACAATAAACTGCCCTTATTTTTAAAACAACATTTTGGATGATCATTTGATTAATTCAAATGAACAGGAAATTCCTTATTCCCTTAACAAGATTGGATAATATATTTTTAATTCGAACAGTGCTAGAATCTAAATTTAAATCTGATCTGGTTTACTATAGATATGATCTTTTTCAGTAATGTATAGCTTATGTCCATGCTTCAATTCAACTTCTGTTGGGTTGAGACACTTTTTATGATTGAAATATTATTAACTCGAATGAATTCTTACTTTATACTTTATTATTATGAGGGCGACCAGAAAAAGGCATACATTATAATAAAATGAGAATGAGATGTTGAGTTGGATAAGCCATTTCTATTGGCTGTCCGAGTCCCCCATAAAATTAGATTCGGACAATGAAAATTTAACCAAGATCAAGATAAACAACGATAAAAAATTTGCACAATCCTTGAAAAAAAAAGAAAAAGCAATCCTTTTTAAAAAAGGCAAGCCTCCTTCAAATAGGCAAAAAAGGCAAACTTATTTCTCTTATTGAGAGGTTTAGAAAAAAAAGGACCGAATTTTTAATATTTTCAGAGTATTTTAGACTCACTCTCAAAAAAGGCATTTTGGTCGCCCTAATCATTATTGAAGTATTGCCACTGGTGATGCTTTAAGAAATGTACATTTGGCCTAAAAAAGGATATATTAACACCAAATGTACATTTCTCGAAGGTTCATCAGTAGTATCTCTTTGATAATGACAAAAGTTTACAGATGAATGAAAATAATAATTTACAAATTATGAAAGAAATAGTAAAATTTAAAGAAAAACAATATAATGTAAGCTGAAACAACACCAAAACTCTCCAATAAATAGAAACAGTGGAGAGAAAAGTGAAAAAGCTTACACAGGCCAAGGTAGTTGAAGGTTATAGGAATAATTCTTTTGAATACATCTTTAAATATGGATTTTTGTATGAAATTTTTCTACTGTATATTTTACTTCGTAAGGACTAATCAATGTCCTACGTAACAGGACGAACAGAGGGAAATTATTATTCGTAAAACTAAAATACGCTCTTTTTATTTTCAAAATTTAGTTGATATGACGTTGAAATTATTAGAAGATTTTCATAAATTCAATTCAAAAATTATATCGTTCTGATACCGATAAATCCCATTCTCCCAAAATTCTTTTAAGCTCATTAAAATTTACAGAAAATGTTGAGGATATGTAGCGAAAAGGTTTCAAATAACTATCAGAATATTTACCATTTGGAAAGTCATACAGATTGCTCAAAAACGTGAATTTTATTTCATTAAAAATTTTTAAAAATTGTAATTTCCGAATGAGATTTTGTATATCAGAACAAAATTAAAAATATTTAATTCAAAAGGATGTTTTTCTCAAAATTTAATTCTCTATCGAATAAGCAAATAGCCGAAAGGGTTATAAAAATATTATTACCTTAATATGGATGTAGCATTTGGTAGAAAAATTCAAGGTATTTAAGCTTCTTGGCATTCTTGCACTACAAACCCAAAGGTGTTTGCGACATTGAACCTAGTATGTAAATTAGTGAATGTGAGGTAAGAAATAAAAGTAAAACAGAATTTAATAGAAAATATTTTTTTATACTGAAAATGCTTCATTCGTCTAGCCGGTAAATTTTGTATGAATGAGTTATTTCCTTCCGAATCATTTTATCATAATCCTTCTTATTCAAGATAACATGTCCCTCACTGATTAGTTCGCTATTATTGGTCGATTTCCATTTGTAAGATTTCTTTGCTTCTCGGTTATGTAGACTACTCTGGCTACTTGATGTCGAAGGAATATTGGCATATTGCTGCAATGTGGTTGAATGATTCTTCCTAGAGCTCCTTGATCCTCGTCGTATGTTGTTTTCGTTGCTGGATAAGACCATGTCATAGTCTGTATCTATGGAAACATTGTCATAAGTTCTATGAGTTTGCTTAAGGATTCTACGATGATCACCTGGCTGTGAGTACAATGAAAGCTTTGAGGTTTTCAAGTTTTCCTCTTCAAAGTCATCTGGTGTAAAGGCTATTGTCATATTTTTAAAAGTGGTCTTTTTAACCTTGTGTTTGCCTGGCGGAGAACTATCCAGCGTGTTGCTTTTATTATTATTGACACTCGAATGAATTTCAGATGAGTAAATTTTCTTCGTCTTCCTTTCCAGAATGTTGCTATTAACTTCACGTTGTTCCTTCTCATACGTTAGGGGATATGATTTAGGTTCAATTAACGGTTCCTCTATGAAGGAAGATGACTTTCGGTTTTTCTTCATTCCTCTCTTCTTCTACGAGTTGTTCACCTCTGCTTTCTCTGCTCTATTGGAATTTATTCAATTTGTTGAGCATAAATAATTATTTCTATTAGTTTATATCACGATTACCTTTCTTGCACTTGGTTAAAATTTTGTTACATCTTTGTACGATATAAGTGCAAACATTGGAATTATTGATTTATAGTTTAAATTACAATAGACTTTTATGTTGAGCATCCTCAATGAGTAGAATTAGATTTTCGGGATTATTTCGTGATGTATTCATCCTAAAATAAATTCTAGATTAACAAAGATTTAAAGCTTGTATCAATATTGAGTTCAACTATTCAAAAATATTTTTAGATCCTCATGTATTCTGAAGCGCCAAATCAGGCTTGAACTTCACAATAAAATAATAAAAATTTGTATTCTAGCTAATATCACAATGTTCTTGCCTCTAAATGTTTTTTCATTCATCTAGCTCTATTAATAAGCGAAAAAATGTTCGTTCTATATCAATAAAAATAACTCCATCCGATGCTAAATAAAAAGTAGTTTCACTTGCCTAAATTTTATGCATCAATATCATAATGGGTGAAAACGAGTTTAGAGTTGATATGATCGGGATTTTCGTTTTCGAATGAAAATCGATAAAATTCCATTTATAATTTGACTTTAGTTATGTATTCCCATTTTTTCTTACCGATGATGTCATACCATGTAAGCTTTGCAATGTAGAGATACCACCGTTCTTATGTTGAATAAGGATGTTAAATGTTAGCAGACCCGATCTACGTAAATTTTTTTAAAATTTGAAGTTATATTGATACTTTATTGGGAAAAATCCATTAAAACAATGTTATTAAAATTGTATTATTATCAAATTTTTCTTTTGTACTAACAATAAAACTATTTAATAAACTATCTAGTTAATATGAAGATGGGAATTTATGATTTTTCCAAAATTCTTATTTTTTCATCAAGAAATCGAATTTGATCAAGATTTTTTTGAATCTAGAAATCATGAGGCCCATTTTTTACAATACGGAGAAAAAATTTCCCATTTTTTTGAGCTTTGAGTTGAAAATTTTTGTTGATTTCAATGTGAGAGAGTGATCAAAAGTTGATTTTTAGGATCACAATAAGACAAAAAAACCGATCATAATAAAACTTTTGAACTGGCAACTTGAAATATCAAAAGTAAGTATGCACACTAACCGTAAGTATGCTTACTTACGTGAGTGAGCATATTTACGGTGACATATAGAAATCACTTGCTGCATTCTGATTGGTCGAGATAATACTTAATTAGGGGCTAAATATTCGTGTTTCAATAAAAATAAGATGTTCCAATGAATATATTTTGACTGTAATTTTTTTCATGTAAGTTACTTATCTGCTTAATTAAACTATGAAGAACATATATAGCCAGCTTAATTTAATCGAAGTTTCTTGAATTCTTGAAGAAATTACCTATACTACTTGAGAGTATTGAGATTAATTTTCGATGTAAAATATTCTTACTTCAATAAACTGACAAAACCCCATTAAAAGGTTTTACCGAAGAGAAATTACGCTCCTAGAATTCTCAGATAGGCTGTGATTATTCTTCCCAGCACCTTAGAAATTTTGAAAAATTGACTGAGTGTTCGTAAAAATTAATTTCCAAATAAATCCTCTAAATGGCGAAATTTCACCATAAATTTCACCAGTAGATAGGAATTTCAATAGAAATCAGATCCTGATGAAATTTATTCATTTTCATAAAATTTCGTTCCAGTAAATGTTTTTTTATCATTACATTTTAAATAATTCACGAGAGAATCAAACTTGAAAGCCTACTTCTTTTAGTTATCGTATCGAAAGGGCTTACCATAATAGAGGTGAAACTGGTAAAATTAATTTTTAGTTGAAAAAGAAAAAATTCTTTGATTAATAAAGTTTTATTTATTAATTTGATCTCTATTGAATTGGAAAAAATAAGATTGCATTGGAATAGTAGTAAATACTTGTTTGTGAAAAAGATCGACAAAATCAACAAATTAAATGCTTCGGTAGCTCCCCTTTGAGAATACGAGTCATGAGCTCTTCATTGTTGTGCAAGTCAGACAATTTCACTAGGCCAACTAAAGAAAAGCATTAACTTTTTTAAGATTGTTTCGAAATCTGGAGTCTTCAATAAAAACTAAATAAAACCTAAAAGAAGGTTAGTTATGATTCAAATTTAGTCTAACGATTATTCCTATTGTGAAATTATGTTTCTTTTGATCAATAAACATTATCCTTTTAACCCTCGCCCTGGAAATGACTAAAATGACATAGGAAAATCAATACAAATGGGGTCCAGAGAGACCCCATTTCTATGGCGAGGGTTAATAAGGTAATAAGTTATCATTACTGATAATTATAATTCAAAACTAATAGAGCACTCATTGCAATTATTGATTTTAGAAATGCTTAACTGCTTCATAGGTAACATGATTCTAGATTCTAACGGATATCCCATGTAACTTTTGAGATTACTCATCTAAACCCAATTGACATGAAAATGTGAATTTACTATTTTTACAAAAATTCCGATATTTTTCTCCGGATTCACAGAAAAAAATAATTTTTTGAATTCTAAAGATCTGGGTATTCGAAAAAATTCAATCTGACCAAAATTAAGCCAGTTTTCGGATTTCGAAAATGAACCGAATTTCCAATTTTTCAACTTTTGAATCCAATATTTTCATCAATTTCGATGATTCAAAGCAGTTAAATGCAGATATTTGGGATCAACGTTAGACAAAGAATTCGACTGAGTTAAGTGTTCTTCGAGATTGGTTTTGAGCTGAGCTACCGATGACATAGGAGATTTGAGCAAAGTAAGAAGATGCCAGATTGTTTCACAAATAAAGATCTCTATTTCGGGCATACTCATCAGTGTGAT